>CAVLJG010000005.1:61604575-62120240 GCA_963669975.1 Acanthoscelides obtectus
CATCATTTGATTATGCAGCAGTTCATACAGAAAAATAATTAATACTATAGCTTAACTCGAGATCAATAACGCCCGTGATGCAGTCAGACGCATACTCAATTTGGCGCATGACGTTTGCCATCGTTCCGACCGACCGCATGTCGCGTTTGTAAATAATCCTCTAAGATTGGAGAGCAAATGTACGGATGTATAGTGTGTGGAATATTTACTAATAGGTGCGTAAAATTACCCAGATTATAGCATATAAACAAACTGCCGCCAAACAAATGAGATATACTCTCCCCTACAAAGCCTCCCCCTACAAACCGCAACCCCGATTTTAAACCTCTACAAAGATTTGGAAATGTTCTGGAGCCTCTAAAACGTCAAAAAGGAATTTTGAGCGATTTTTCGTCTTTGGCATAGTAGTTATCTCGTGTGAAAATATAGACGGGTCAATGATTGACGAACAAACTGGCCGACAGACCATCGGAAATGATTGACATGGTTTTCAATTATGTACATCTCAAATAACATCCGAGGTTATATCTCATTTTCGAAATTTATCGCGATTACAATAGCTTCTCGCCATCAGTAGGCGTGGTAACAAAAAGAGAAAGACACATCCTTGAGTACTATTTTATTTTATCTCTAAATCTGAAAACCAAGATTAGGAACACACATCCAGAGACTGCATCATTTGAAACCAAGACAACAACAAACTGTCAGATATACGGTCTTAGAGGGGGGCGCACCCCCCTAGACGCCCAAGTCTGGACGACTTTTTTCATTGAAATTGTATATATCTTAGTATAAAACTTCCTTGCTAGACCCGAATCATGAAACTTGGGTCCCCCTAAACCTATCCCACCTATCTTCAATTTTGTTACAAGGGAATTTATAAGTGTGTATTAATTGTGCATGTTCCAGTTTTCATCTAATATGTATGCTGAATACAAATCTAACAGAGTGTCTGGGGCGGCTAAAGCTTCTGTAACAAAATATTTGTAGATAAAGGAAAATGACAGGCAAGTAGTTTGACCCAGCACATCCCACATATTTAAGCTTATTATGGCGCTGATGGCAATACCGTTTTTAGACTGGTAAATAGATTGCTAAAGTCAAGCCTAATGAAGCTTCTTAGAATCTTAAGAGGTTTCCTTTTGAGCGTAAAGTACCTACATGCATTTTTATGATTCGTCTAGATTTAGCATTCTTGCGATGAGGATAGTTTCCCCATAATATACCAGAATGTACAAGGTATACTTAAAATTAGGACTTTCCTTTACAAAGCTTACAGCTCATGCTACAATAAGCAAATTTTCCTAGTAACACATACACCAAAGCTTTAAGATAATCGAGATATCAAATTTCATCATTCCTGGCCTGCAACCACTTGCGTCATTATATAAATCAGGCATCGCGAGGTGTGTAGGTTGACCTATTTGTTCATTTACAAACCGGATTCGAATAAACCTAAACTGGCAGGATTCATATAGGAAGTTATCCTAGATGTTTTTGTTCTGAGCTGGTAGGTTTGTTTACATGTGCATAGGTGGTAGGTACAGTAGAAGACCTAAACAACCCAAAATCTTGAAGGAAGACGTTAAAACTTGTGTTTTTGGATAGAACGGCGACAACTTCAAACATTATTTAAACATATATGAGACAGGGCATTATTCAAAACTTCGGACTGAAATAATAGTGATACCCTTTGTCACGTGCCAAAATCACGTAACCTTTTTTTTATATTTATCACTTATCCGTAATTTGAATTTCTCTTCATTGATAATAGAGTGCCCATTCCTAGGCCAAACCCTTTTCAATGATTTTCTTTTGGCAAATTTAATAGTTTATTCATTGTATAATTTCACTCGTATTATATCTTTCTTTCTCAGCGATTCAGTATGGTGTTGACGATCAGCAAAAAACTCTGTAGTTTTTCTCCGTTAGTTGGTTTCCTATAAGACATATCTTCTTCAAGGCCACTCAAGATACCTTCTTCTAGAACGTTACGTGTTCTGCGTGATTCGCTTTTCTGTTTCCGTTGAGGTCATGGTGCAGAGGTCGTTTCGTCATTTCCGGGATATTAGGCCCTAAGCGCCAATTCATGGACTAGCACCTTTCTTTGTGTAACTTAAGCGTAGTCATTTTGGTTTGGGTGCTACGTCTTCCATTTTTTTATGGGATTTTGACCCTCAGCAGTAAGTTTTTTTATATACCTTCGGACCACGTGCCTTAATGCCTGTCCTGATGACGTTCGTTTGTTTTCAATGAGTAGTTTTATCTCAGACAGGGAGTAGGGTAGATTTTTTCTCTCTCTAGGGTTTTTTTACTACCATAATTCTTGGCAAAGAAGCAAGCAGCCCCTGCCCAGTGTCGTGCCCAATACTGGCCACTTTTTGACTAGAGTTGAGGACATCTCAGCCGCGCCTGACAAAGAAGACCTACAGATAAGCTTGATATTTAGGCACAAAATATCTGTAAATACTTCGGGCGTATACCATGGCAGACGTTTCGCGGGGTTATCTCGAAAAATAATTTTTTCAGGTTGTATTTAAGATTTATAACGTCCTTTCTTTATTTTATTACTCGCACTCCAATAGTGGAGCTCATTCGCGTTTTTTTTTTATTAATCAATATATTGTGATTCATTTAATATCTTATTTTATTTGGCTCTCTCTGTGTATACTGATAGTATTTATCATTGTGTTCTATTAATTAACCAAAAAAAGGCGTGGCATGTTTTATTATTTCGCACGTAGTTGCTTCCGAGAAGGAAAGTACCAACTTTCTGGACACTGTAAAACATGCACAAGACTCATAGATCAAATGAGTGTGGATAGGAGGGGGGGGTCACATCCTGTCAGAAAAATCACTTATGTCCTTATCCGATTGTGCATGGTTTTTGAGTCATTGCTGTACTTCTGTAATAATTTTTTGTTATTTCTTAATCAGACGTGTTACGTAATGTCTCATTTAGAAAAAGCTACCACAGAAAAATTAGTACAGTTAATGTAAGTACAGCAGTCGGCTTAACGTTGTTTTGGGTGGTGACAAAAGTATTAGACCACATCCATGGAAGGCCTGTAAAAAAACTGGTGGGCAGATGAAATGGCCGAGTTAGAAAAAACTTCCGAATATGATGGCCTAAATTATATATATATATATATATATATTATCTAATATATATATATATATATATATATAGGTAATCAGATATAAATAGTTTCTGCAAAATGCTGCAGGTACAATCAATCTCGAAACTTCCCATTTTGTGAACGAAATCCTAAGACTGCCATTGTCAATCTTCTACATTCCGAATAGAATCGGGAAAACCATTAATCGTTTCGGGACCAATACGTCGTCAAATTTCACCGTATTTTACGTAATGTTGGTGGCTAGGTCGACAATACATCGAATACGTCACCACTCAACGTGTGCAGGCACTTCTTGCAGAAGGTTAGCTAAAGAAGTCCAGTTTTGCAGAAGGATGCTCTAACAATTTAGAAATAACACGCAGTTGCTATAATTGTATAAAGTTTTAAAGGGCAGACATTTATAATATTCTCAATTTTATACCTTTAGAGGCAGAGGCGGATCACAAGGCAGGACCGCTTCAACACCGATTTGGGGTCAACTTCTGGGATAGACTAGTGAATTTGAATTGCAAGAAAGATCATGCGGAGAAACTTATTTGAACTGTCTTCGAAACCATCTACCAGAAATGTTAGATGAGATGACATGAGTTTAGCTAGCCGCACAACGTGTTTGATGGGACCTCTACTCACAATGCAAATCGATATATTCTCGGCAATGACTTTATGAGATATATTACATTCAAAGATTTACTGTTCCGTTCTCCTACTTGGATTACAAAGGTTTTACTAACTAGAGACATTTTATCTACCCACTATTTTTTCTATAGGCTTACTTGAATATGCCGCAATATTTTTAATACCAGGCAAAATTACATTTAAACCGATTGCTATTCCTAGATTAACAGGACTAATTTTTTAATGATAGCTTTTGCTCAATGAAAGACTGTTTGGCAACATACCCTATGAGGTCGATTGAGAATAACAAAAGATAATTACAGAAAAAAAGGTTACAGCCTCAAAAGTAGCGATTTATAGAAATTCTTCAAAATCGTGATAACTCAAAAATCTTGCGCAACCACCGGATGAGGACATATATGGTTTTTCAGAATGGAAATTATTAGTAGTATTATCCCGTTTTATTTGATCCATAACTTTTAGGATACTGTAATAATTATTAACAATAAAAGAACCACCAAGATAAACGTATTAATATTATGAAATCTTATTGAGACGTGGACAACACAGAACTTATTTACATTGGAGGACGGCTAAGGTGGAAGAGGAGTCTACAGTTTTTAAGTAAGAATACGTGAGTCAGTGGTTACATTCAACAATCCATATTTTCAATCTGTAACCTAACGAAAAACTTGGTGAAAACAAAGTTACTCAAAATCATAGCACGTACAAAAATTTGAATACCCGAAATTTTTACTACGTCGTTTTTACTCTGATGGCAGTACACTTATTTTCAAAAATAATGCATCATTATCTGCTATTGTCCCATATTGCTTCCCAAATCATCAAAGGTGAATTTTCGTGATGCGGCGATCAGGAAAACGTCCGAAAATCTTATTATCCGGAATACCGAGTTTTTTATGATTACATTATCTCCCTAGCTTATCTGAGTAATCATCTTCATAGATCTTGTTGAATTCAGAACCATTATGACCCATTAATCGCAGAATCATGTATCTTTTCAACCATTTGCCTGGTCAAACGAGCAATCCATCATCCGCAACGCGTTTGGCTGAAGAAATGATGATAGTGTCGTGACTACTCGTCGATTGAGAGCAGCTACTAGGCTACACGACCGACAGCACAGTGAAGAAAGCGTAAAAGCGGTTGGAAAAACAACTGATCGTATAATTTGATTCAACCCATTTCTAAGCAAAAAACCTATGAAGCTATATTTAACGTGACTTCACTTATACCGTATATGGATATGTTCGAACATTTCAGGGATATAAGTTTTGGTTTCTCCATATTTCTGTTGTCGACCTTTGGTAAAAAATAAATAAAAAATTGACGATTGGAATAGAAAATTTGTGGTTACAGAAGATTTTCATGATATCCAACTCTTCTCTGAAGCAGTTTTACCAACACGTCGTAGTTTTTTGAACACATAGAAAAAATGTATCTTTAGAACTTTGATGGTGACTAAACGGTTACCCAGCAAAACTGTATGTATAAAGGGCATTTTTGGTTACGCTTAAGAATATGTTTATATTGTAAAAACCGGTTACACATTTTTTTCTCTGAAATTCTGGTCTGAACATGTCACAATTGATTGAAAACATTACAACCAATGACAAAGCCCTCACCAATTGACTAGTAACTTCTTGGTCTCAGAAAATCTACCCTTGCTCAGAAACCAAATTGCACTACTCCCTATTGATGCATTACTATATCAACTTTCTGATCGCAGAGGGTAGATCAATAAGCCTGTAATTCTTATAATCGATATTTGACTTTTTTTTGTTATGGACTCGTAAAAATGCCGAGATATTTTACACCGTATTTTCATCAGCACATAATTTTACGATATTAAAGTCACAAAATCACACTTAGCTAAGCACAAAAAAGATGTAGTCTTTGATTATGGACCTAATAAGTATCATTTACTCCTTCTACAACTAATAAGATAATAATGATCTGAAATCAAAATAAAATATTCAAGATATGTCAGTACTGATACAAGGACGATCGTATTATATACATTTAAAAAAAACGGCGTCCAGCATGATGACTCATACTTCCCACACAGTTTTGTCATCAATTAGACTATGCTCAGTTTAATGAAAGAAAACATACATGTGACGAATGCCGCCGGTAGGGAGGGAAACCGACCCTAGGCAGTAGAAATATGGACGAGTGGCGCTGGGTGGCCTGACGACCCGATGGGTCAGAATTTCAGTGTTGGGTGGTTACACGGAGTACTTGAGACCTTTAATTTGCAGCGTGATTTAACTGATTTAATTACTATTATATCTGACAGATGCGTAAAGTAGCCGAGATCAGAAGCTTCGTATATAGTCATTCACTGATACCAAAGATGCAATGTTTACATCCCACACCGCTTCTAATTTTCACCACTTGATCCCTCTATATTCTATAACTACCAAGCTATAGAGAGGTCAAACATTACCGGACAGACAGACCGATAGACCGACATATGGACAAACATACAGGCAGATGGAGAGAAATGAGTGGCATGGTTTTTCCTGATCTATATACGTGTCATGTAACATCCAACAAACATAATATCTAATTTTTGAAAATTTCTGCGATTACAATACTTCGTCGCCAATTCGCATGGGAACTAAAATTAATCCTGTGACGACAGTACAATATAACAGCTGATTGTAGATATTGGAAAGATCCAAAAGATAGCAGTGGAAAAATGTCCACTTGAATGGTAGCATTGTCCATATAATGTAGTTAATTATATTAAGCTATTACAATATCTTTTTGATCCTGCTAGTAATATGCTGTTGCACGTCATTCCTCTTGTTTTTTCTCTTTTTCATACTTAGCTCCAAGTTCCAACATACATATTACGCGATCAGAGTCCTCACGTGTTAAAACGTTCCTAAGTATAGCTTTCATGAAATCTTTCGTTTTACCTTCAGTCAGTTTCCTGCAATCTGCAACATGGTTTTACATAATCTAACCTTTGCCTGACTACTCGCAACTAACGTAGTTTAAAATGCGGATTCCTGCAGTTAATGATTTATTTACATGGTACAGTCACTTACCAGTTTGATGTAAAAATATAGGCGAGCTGGTTCCCACGCATAAGGGAGAATCCAGGTGTTTTTAGTGCATCTACATCAATAAATTTGAGAGAAAATGCGCAAAGTCTTGCATCATTTCAGAATTTGTAATTATTATAAAATTTCAGACGCTTCTGTCAGACACTTACATAAAATAAAGTTTTCTTCTAGGCTAAAGCAGACCTCACTAACTTGAACCAAAAATTCCAGGGATAACTAATTAGAACTGACTTGGTCCGTTTAAATCACATAATACACGTGTTCGTATTTGACTTTTTTTGAACTTGCACAGAACATAATCTGTTATCAACTTGTGACAGGGTTGTGGAAAGTGCAGTCAGGGTTCTTGGCGACATTTTTACTATTCAAAATTTCTCTCCTTCCAGTATCACTGCAATTTCAGTAAGGGTACTACTTGTTGAGTTCTTACACTGTATAGGTGTAGGTCGAGGAGTCCGGACGTTATTGAATTATACGAATTACACAATTCCAGTGAAAAATAATTGAATTGAACGCAATAAGACACTGGGGTATTTAAAACAGTTTCTTGGTCTATAAGAAGAAGATTGCCCATGCGTTCTAGACTCGAAGATTGGAGGCTTTTTAGATTAAGGAGCTTCACACGTAGTAAGATAAAATTATCCTTTGAATGTTTGCCCCATATTTTGGAAATGCTTCTGGTGTAGTAGTAGTTTGATGAAAGTTCTGTTGCCGCCTTTGTCATGTCATAGGCCCATAACACATAATTATGGTCTATTTTTGAAAACGTTACGAAAATTTTGTTGATAGATTGTTACTATAGCTTTTAGTATATCTCTCAGTATATTTTTGTATTTGACTATAGCTGCACTACACAAAACTCAAGTTTTATCGCACGGCCTTGAATAAGCTATTATTACTTTACAATGCTGATAACAAGAAACTAACAGTTATCTGGAACAATTGTTAAAAAACACTTACTTGATTATCATAATTCCTTTATTTTTTATTGGTTTACCGGTCTTCCGACCCTGTTGCAAATGATTTCAATGTTTTGAAATTGTGTTTGGTAAGCAGAACCGATACAGTATAACAGAGACCACTGCAGTTGATTATGAGCACTATGAACTTAATCATGAAGTTGACACCTGTGGTCAATTACAAAAGACATGTAAATATGTTTTGTAGATTTTAACAATCATCAGAAAATAAGATATCCAATATAAGGCAATCTGTAATGAATACTGCTATGTTTGCAAGTTTCAAGTTGTACAGTGTATTAGTACAATAAATAAGCTAAGAAAGTATTAGCGACTTGAGCTCGCCTGATTAGCAACCTGAGAAGCATTATAAAAACAAAATTATGGTATTCCATAATGAATAGCCTTTTCCATCTCTTTGTAATTCAACAAGTTGGTATTTATGTATATGCACATGAGCGCACGCAAGTAATTCTCTCAAGATAACTCTTTGTGAAAGTGTACCTGCGTTAAAACGTTTTCGAAGTGCGGGTGGTAGCAAATTTTCTCATGAGGGGAAGGAAAACCTAAAAATCACCAAAATTGAACAAAAAATCATGCTAAATATGCAAATATCAGTGTTTAACCGGTTTACCAGCGGACTCTAACAACTAACCCCCCTTTCGGGAGCCCATGTATATGCACTAAGCATATTCCTACATCTGAAAGTGAGAAGCTCGTACACAAATAATCAAACAAATGGTGCGAATATATTAGCCTCTTATACGGCGTTAATTTAAATGAATGTAGCTGAAACTCGATTACAGAAGTAAAAGTATGCAAATATGTTTAATCGGGACTACAAATCAGCCTATACTGATGTATTTGCGAATTGGCGACAATTCTTTTCTGTTTTAAACTAACGTTTTGTTAGAAATCAAGGCTCTTCAAATAGGGGAGATGTAAGAACTACACGTATGGAAAATAAGTAAATAATATTCTAGTTAGCTACGAAAGAAGGTTCTCAACAATAATTTTGTTCGATTTGACAATGATTTTGATTGTTAAACATTGGTTGAAGGTTTGTCGAAAGGAGTGTTAAAAGTGCATGCACATTTAGGAGAAGAGAAGCCATACGTGTTCAACAATGAAGTTGGAAAGAGACAGCCGTATATCAAGCATTGTCGAGTGATTTTGTCACGCGGCACGAATCGCTTCTCTTCCTTCAATGAGTCGAGGCATAGGTCATAAACGATCTCACTCCTATGAAGGCACCGATATTTCGTGAAAATCGTGAAACCCAGTGACACCAACGAATTCAGTCAAGGATTTGTTTGTCTCCTTATTCTATGAGAATAACATAGTCTGTAGTGAGTGTCAAAGTGTATTTGGCATAAGTAAATTTTTTAAACTTGTCATTAAATTCGTATATTTAGCGTTATTTTTTAAAAGTGCGAGTGTTTGCAGATAATTGCGGTGTTAGACTATTTCAAGGCATGATACTTCTTACATAAGTTGCAATCTGCACAAGACTTATGCAGATAGATATTTTCACCGGTAAGTATTATTATTATGTTGATACAACGCTCTCACTTTGGTAGGCATTGGTGAGCAGATGAATTAAAAAAATTTCGCAATTTTGGCGACAAGCAAAGCGATCTAAACATATTTATAGGCTTGACTCCTTCTAATCTTCTCGAATTCGTTGAGTGGCGGAGACAAGAAGAAATGAACAGAGGATAGTGATGAGTTTTGTGACGACAGGTAACAGAAATGATGTTAAGATTACATATTAGGAAAACGATTATGTTTTAATGTCTCATACTCGTATAATATGGTCTACCCTACGTGAATTCCTTTAACAAGAAAGTAAAACTAAAATTATCGCAACTTACGTATATTTTTAAAACGGTAGTTTTCTCTTTCAATGACTTTCAAGTAACGTTTTATTGTATAATGAATTACAAACTGTTAAAGAAGCGCTCTCGTTTAATCGTAACCTATTGCTGACCTTACTCATGAGTGCATATTAGTTATTGTGTGGGTGATGAATATAGCAGCATCCGTTTTGCCTGCCGGATGTTTCACTGTGTTGACAAACTAGCAATTGAATGTCGTTGGCTTTAGCAGCGGTCGCTTGTAGACCAAATTGCTGCTAACGGTTTTGCCTTCCACAGGTAAACGACGTAGTTAAGGAAATAAGGTCACTTAGGTATGCAAAAATCTATTGTAAAACGAAATTTTATATACTCCTCCAAATCAAGATTACAAAACTTGTGTATCAAATAGATCTGCTCTGAAAAGAAAACCAAATTAAAAAAAGAAGTACATTTTCCACAAGCAATTTGTTACAAAAATAAGTTTTTTTTTATAATGAGCAGACAGTTTTACATTTCAAAACGATATACATGAAGTTAAAGACAATCCAAAAACACTGTATGTCGACTGATCATCAATATCTCGTCTCCAAGAATTATGATATCTTCAGCATTTTCACTACTACGAAAGAGAATCAAAGGCTTCCTTGAAATGTTCAAATGTATTATTTCGCTCCAAAGCTTTGATGAAATGACTTCTAGCGTGACATTTTCCATGCCCTGATCTAAGAATGTGACTACTCCTGCCACGGAAGCTAGCATTCGGTGAGATGTTGGGAAAATAACCTTTATTCTCTGTGATCACATTCCATCAGTATTCGGAGTGAACGTCATATTCTGTTGGCTGATTTCTTCGGCGGGAACTAAAAGGATTTAAATGTATTTATAAAAGTATGAACTACAAATACGCAGAGAAAACAAGGATCAACTGAATCATCCTTGAAAAATGGATCTGGATAATCCATTTCATTATTCGTGGAGTTCATCTAATACAAATCGCCGGCTTTCTCACGAAGTGTCCTAACCAACGTTTAGTAAATTTTACAGGAGAGGAAGAAAACGAAATCAGCGTGTTGTTGAATGAGCATTGTATGTAAAGTTTAGGTATTTCCGAATTGAAAATTCCAGTGTATCAGCCCATATTCATTGCCGATCATGTGCTGTTTCAATATTTGTGGTAGCTTATCAAGTTACTTTGGAAAAAATTGGAAAACGCACACAGGTCACTTCGTGAGAATTTTTAGAAGCTTCTTGTCAGATAGAGCTAAAATATATTTTTATTAAAGTTCTTGTTATTATACTTTTTTAAGATATACAGGATTTATTTAATTTACTTACAAGCAAAGAATTTTATGTCCAGCAAAGGGGACGATTGTGTCAGAAAATTTGTTGATGGTTTCATTTTTTATAGCTTATGTAAAAAAGTTCAGATCGACTTTTGAATTTTGGCTACCCCCTACAAAATTTCCCTGAATGTTCATGCCAAAAATTGATATAGATTATGACACAAATATTAGGTGATGAGGTCAAGAAAACAACTCAGAACGTCAAAGCAATTTTTATTAAAATATAAACAAAAAAAAAACAACTAAACATTATCTTTTGATATATTACCAGCTAATGTTGATGTATTATGATACACAATAAAACAATGGCAAAATTATTAATAATTCATTCCATTTCGTGGGGCAAATTTCTGAAAAAGTTTCGGAATTCTGGTATGCGTGCAACGGGTGTTGGATTTTCACATAACGAGATCAAGTCGGAGTACTTCTTCTTTGTTATTTTTACTTCCTTAGAAAGTTGTTCCAGTTTAATATCATTTATAATGGGTGATTTGTTTGCTAGTATCTTTTTGGCAACACTGTTTTTGACAGATGACGCGTGAATCGTGTCTTGTGTCATTGTCGAATGATTCGACTTACGAACGAACAACGCTTGCAAATTATTGAATTTTACTATCAAAATTCATGCTCGGTTAAGAGAGTGCATCGAGCACTGCTTCCAATTTATGGGCAATTTGGTCGGCCTACTGAGGGAGCTATTCGGAAGCTTTTGACTAAATTTCGAACCCAGTTTACATTATTGGACATTAAACCACCAACACGCAGACGTAGAGTGAGGACTGAAGAAAATATTGCGGCTGTATCCGGCAGTGTTAGTGATGACCGTGAAATGTCGATTCACCGCCGTTCGCAGCAATTGGGCCTCTGTTACTCCACTACGTGGACAATTTTGCGACAGGATTTGGGTGTAAAACCTTATAAGATACAGCTGGTGCAAGAATTGAAGCCACACGACCTCCCCAACGTTTCCAATTCGGTAAATCTGCGCTGGCAAAGTTGGAGGAAGATCCACATTTTTATCGAAAAATTTTGTTCAGCGACGAAGCTCATTTCTGGTTGAATGGGTACGTTAACAAGCAACATTGCCGCATCTGGAGTGAAGACCAGCCAGAAGAATTGCAAGAGCTACCAATGCATCCCGAAAAAATCACTGTTTGGTGTGGATTATGGGCCGGTGGCATCATCGGGCCGTACTTCTTCAAAGACGACAATGGCCGGAACGTAACTGTGAATGGCGAGCGCTACCGTGCGATGATAACAATCTTTTTTTTGCCCAAAATGGAAGAGCTGGACTTGGCTGACATGGGGTTTCAACAAGACGGTGCCACATGCCACACCGCACACGAAACAATGGCCCTATTGAGAGGGGAGTTCGGTGAACAGTTTATCTCACGTTTGGGGCCAGTCAATTGGCCGCCTAGATCGTGTGATTTAACGCCGTTGGACTATTTCTTGTGGGCCATGTTAAGGCTAATATCTACAGGGATAAGCCAGTAACGACTGACGCACTGGAAGCCAATATTGAAGCATTTATTCGTGAGATACCGGCCGATATGTTGGAGGGAGTGTTCCAAAATTGGACCTTGCGCATGGGCCATCTAAAGCGGAGCCGCGGCCAACATTTACATGAAATAATCTTTAAACATTAAATTATATCGACCGATCTATCGACTCAAATAAAGATTTAATCGTTTTTTTAATTTTTTGTGTTTTTTTTGAAAATCAAATCCTATACCTCTTAAAAAATCACCCGTTATTATCACCATTTGTCATCAGGCTTTTAAATTCAATACTGTCATAACTAGTATCGTGGTGGCTAGACTTGAAAAATATTTTGGTGGGCATGTCTTTTCTTACCATAAACTCCATTTAATATTTTGGCCTTTCTCAGTTTGCCGTGTGCACAACATTCTTAAATCTTTTGAAAGTTTCTTGCAGTGAAAAAATTCAATGGGATTACTAAATAAGGTTGACGACTTCTGGCCTATCGAAAAACCGGTTAGAGTTATGAGGGCTCAAAAAGATATCCAGCTCCCTTAGCGCAGTATGAATTGCACTGTGGGCAGAGTCTCCCTCACTTTGGCTAAGATTCGACCACCGAGGTGCATATAATAACAAGAATTATTGCACACTAAGGGACCTATCATCATTAAGGTCTCTTCGTGGGAATTATATATTTACCTTTCCAGATAAGAGACCCAGGTGTAAATGGTATGTTGCCTACACCAATAGATATATAGTTATGCCTCTTCGTCAGGTTAACCGGCATGGAATAATACATCTATACCCGGGTTATCTCAATTTTTGGTATTTTGTCAGTTAGGTCACTTCGTGAGAAAGGGGACGAAATGTATCTTTGTCTATGAAGATAGTACCCCATTTCTATTAAATCTTCCATTCAGCTGCTTATTTCCAATTTTACGAAACTGTATTTACGTCGTTTGTCAAAAAAGACATTTATAAATGGTTGTTTCCCAAACAAAGAACCGCCTATCCTTCCTCTTGGACGAACTTTAAACCTCATATTCTACAGATGAGTCAAATCCTTCGATTCCTTCCCGACCTTGGAATCGAGTCCTTCGATTCGTTCACGTTTCCGATTCCTTTTGATTCTGACCCCGAGTTCTTTAGATTCCGACTCACGTAAATCCGAAACTGGTGTTTGCGGAACAGAACGACACCGCCGGTGGCGATTTGAGGTGTAGTGTGAGATTTCCTTACCTACAACGTTGATGCGAACTCAATGATCAACAGTATGTTTAAGATAAAATCATAAATCTTGCCAACCATAATTTATATAGAAAAGTCTCTAGCTGGTGGAAAGACATGTTCATTCAGCCTCGACAGTGCTGATGATTGCTAAAAAGCAGGCTGTTGGCCGTCTGTAGGTAAATGTGCGAAAGCTATATTATTACATATACATTACTCACATCTCTATAAAGTCATTGTTGGAAGTTCTTTCCCATGCGAAAAAAATATTTTCTAAAGCTGGAAATAAATTAACAAACACAACAGTTCATCGGCTGATAAAGTGTAAAAATTATGTTTTTAAGCTTTAACTTATAGTTGCAAGTTACATCATACGATTATAAAGTGTCTTTAGGGATTTTACTTTAATTTAATACTTTTGTTTTCAAATAAAACACATGCTTTTATTGGGTGATTTTTTGCTAGTATCTTTTTGGCAACACTGTTTTTGACAGATGACGTGTGAATCGTGTCTTGTGTCATTGTCAAACTTGTTCAGTTTGGTCTATAATTTAACTATGAATCGACGAACAACGCTTGCAAATTATTGAATTTTACTATCAAAATGCATGCTCGGTTAAGAGAGTGCATCGAGCACTGCTTCCAATTTATGGGCAATTTGGTCGGCCTACTGAGGGAGCTATTCGGAAGCTTGTGACTAAATTTCGAACCCAGTTTACATTATTGGACATTAAACCACCAACACGCAGACGTAGAGTGAGGACTGAAAAAAATATTGCGGCTGTATCCGCCAGTGTTAATGATGACCATGAAATGTCGATTCGCCGCCGTTCGCAGCAATTGGGCCACTGTTACTCCACTACGTGGAAAATTTTGCGACAGGATTTGGGTGTAAAACCTTATAAGGTTTTACACCCAAAGAACCGTCTATGCTCTAAACTCCCTTACTACATACCAAATCATCTTTTAGATCAGTGTTTCTCAAAGTGGGCGATAACTCCCCCATTTTCTCAGGGAGGAAGGAGGCGATCATCGACAAAAGATTACTTTTTGTTGAAAGTGAACATTGCCCCCACAAAATTATGCTAAATATGTAAATTTTAAGGACCAACCGAATTCCCGGGGGGAGGGGGGGTTCGGAGCCCTGCCCCATCTCTGAAGGCGCCCATGCTAATGGGCGTTGGTAATCTACGGGGGCGGTAAAGAGAGTAAATTAGGGAGCGTCATTTTTATCCTCCGCTCTTCAGATGTCACAAGGGCATGCACTCTCAGAAGGACTGATACAGACTAAGCCCGCCCCCCTACCCCTAATTTATTCTCAAAGTGGGCAGCAGAAGAAATAAGTTTGAGAACATCTGTTTTAAGTCGTTCCTTATTTCGAGGACCTTCGTCCAAATTCGAACCGACCTGTTTTTAAGGAATCAAAGTCCCAATCATAGAATATATTCGAAATTATCGGAATCGAAACCACCGGAATTGAACAATTCGTTACAGTCGCAATCGATTCCTCAGATTCCTACTGCGATATCGTTCCTTCGGAATGACTCGTTCAGAACCGACCCAGCTCTATCATACTTTAATTCAAAGTAGGAACCTTACAATATTAATTGCTCTAAATGTAGAACATCACGAATGTACAGGCCTATTATATCAACAGGATAGGATTTTCGACCTGTCATATTGTGCTTAAAACTATAATGAATAAAACGATTAACAATTTAAGATTTGTATAAGGAATGTTTGAACATTGCCAGTGTTATAACGCAAGAAACGGTATAAGAAATATTTCCGTTCCATGGTCAAGTCAAAAATACCATAAGCGTAAAAAATAAAAAATTTGCAATACGTTTGTTAGAACAGTCTATTCATGTAATCATACAAATGATTACTGAGAATATCATAAAAGCCACAACATACGGTATAAGAATTCTATATTGCTTCCTAATGACAAATACCTTACGCGTAATGATTCAAACCTCTTTGGACCATGTGCTGAACGGTTCACTCATATCGTAGTACAAATGGTTATTGCAAATACAAAAGCTTATGGTGTCCTGTTTTAAATACACGTCGATTATATATTGTAATGATTTCTAAGTTTCTATTATTCTCAAGAATATTCATGATGTTCTAACAATTATAATAAGAAACAGACTGCAATTCCAAGGCCTTTATCTTTTACCTTCTACTCTAGCGGAACGTCTATGTAAGATTGCCATCTATGTAGTTAACAATAAAGATATGAAATGATGCTAAACAGTGAACGGTACATATTTTTTTAACACAACTCATTGTTTATTGAGATTGTTTTCGACAGGTACATGATATTTAGTGATCTTTATGTCATGTAACATCCAAAAAACATAATATCTCAATTTCGACACGCTTTGCGATTGGCAAGATTAGTTTTCCTGTTTTCCGACTGGCTAATAATTTTTAAGGGTGATGATGTCTTAGTAATCACATCTACAATTGCGTCATATGTTGTTGTTGATTTACTAAACTATTTGCTAAAGACGAACCTGTCTCCCACTTGGCGTGGCGTGGTGAGCGATAAGCGATGAGCGAAATTCGAACATTCTCGGTCAACAGGAAAGTGCATACAGTATATTTCGAATAACTTCTGGATAACGTAGCATCTGAAAGGTATCATGTGGTTTTCATGCTAATAATCCTCCGTGTTAATTTACTTCAAAAATTGTCAATTGATCTTAAAAAACTACAGTGGTGATTAAAACGTCGTCATCAGTAAATAGTATTTCAAGCATATGTGGTTTCATTTAGCGACCGCTAAATGAAACTATAATGTTTGAAATCCATGGACCATATCAGTAACTTCTACTGAGTTATGACTATTATGTGGTATAGTAGCAGCGTGAATAAAATAGCTCATCGAAATATGCATTTCAACTGTTTCACGTGATTAATACAGTCATCGTCACTTTACAGTTTGTCCATTGTTGAGCAGTTCTTATGATCTGCTGTATAACTCATATATATATATATATATATATATATAGGATTTCACACTTTTTGATGACTCCGGCATTTTTCTTCTTTCAGTTAGTAGGTGAGAGGTAATACACTACACCACAAAATATGCATCATATATTTATTTATTTATTTAATAACAATGATGTTCGATAAAGATTTTATACAAAAAATATAAACACATAAATATATAACACAACAATATAATTCCTCTTCATTAAGGACATGCCGAAGACAGAAAGATGCACCTAGATGTTTCACAGTTCAAACCACCTGTATGTGCTTTAATCGTCCGGACTTATAAATGAAAAGAAAATCCTATTTATTAGATTATAAAAAACAATAAAAAAACAATAATCAACCTCAATATCCCGAACAATAAATCAATCATACTATGATACAAAAAACCCTTCAAATCTTGCAGCATTCTCAAAAATATATTCTCTGCAGCTGGTGCTAAATGTTTTATAATTTATTTGGTCCTATATACGTTATGTATCTTAAGTTTAGGTTATTATTATACTTGGGAATTTCTATTTGCCTGCTCGCATTTGCACCGGTACAGTAGTTATGACTTACTTGTTTCTATAATTTTTCATTTTTATAAATAAAAGTAGATACTGTCATCACGTACACGGTTCTAGTATTACACACATCCTTTGTATAAAGTTTTTTAGTGGGTAATATTTTATCTTTCTTAAAAGTAATTTTAATAATATACATATGTATTTCTCAATAATAATGAGTTAGAGCATTATTATACAATACCAAGGATATTGCAAAAAACATATTTCGATGAAACTTGGTAATAATGAAGTCCTCAGACAGCAAAATATGAGGGTGGACTCAAATAATGAAAATATTATGCATAGTTGGAGTGGAGCGCCTCGAGACCTAACCCCCAGCGCCTGAATACGCCCTTGCAGGGTAGTAGGTATGAAAGTTGACCCTAATGCCAGGATTTAGTATCATCGGTCCTTTAAGGAGGATTATGGGCTATGAACACTGAATCTATTGTTATTTACGAGTACTTGCACGATTCGCTGACTAACAAGGTGCGGTCATCTTGTCCGTACTTTGCACAACAAACGCAGAGCATAAAAATGCATCAAAAGTGCGGAGCGTAACATGCACAGCGAACATTTCAATTTGCAACATGTGCCCATGGGCTCCCGCAATGAGGTGCCAGGGGAGGTAGCTGCGAGGCACCTTAAAACTTGCATATTCATCGTTTTTGGTACAAGTTTGGGAACTTTTGGGATTACGATACTTTCCTCTTCAAAACATTTTTGAGGGCAAGTAAACTTTGAGAAGAATCCCTGTGAGCGCCCATAGATGTGCCCGGCACTTTTGTACGGACAAAATTTGCAGAAATGGATGAAAATCTGCCAGGCCCATGCCGCTAAACATGCGCTTGAAACTCGTTAGATTGGAAATATATCTTAAACATCACAAATGGTCGCTTTAGTAACCGTTGATGAAGGCGATACCACGTGTGGGATGTTTAAAAATCTGTGAATTGAATAATTTAAATAAAAAATATTAAATCATCCCAGGTATTGTGCACACAATCCATCACTGATCTATTTTATTATTAGAAATATGAACTTTCTATTATCTATCGGAACACGGTCATGCTTTGTTGGGCATTTCAATAAATAAGGTGAGTTCAGTCTCGAATTTCTTAACGTAAAATAATTATTATTACGCCAGTAGATCAAGCAAATCGAACAGCGCAATTGGAATGATTGAACTAGTTCTTATTAGTCTACAAGGGCGATCTTCAAAAAATTTACTGTTAACTGTTTTTATTTGGAAACACTTTTTGTATAATACTGTCAATGAAAATTTTGTATTAATTGATAGGAAGTATTGCTGATGTGCCTACTATACGGTGAGGTTCAAATATGGCTGACGTCGTAATGGGTATGAGAGAGGAGCGCGAGAAGCGTCGAATATGTATGTTTCGGAAGAGTGCGCCGTGGCCTCGCCAGTCGGGTTGCTAGGCAACGAGGTGCTTACATCTCTTTCTAAGACACGTATTGCACGCTTCTCGCGCTTCGCTCTCGTACACATAACATTACAGTGGTATTTGGCTTTCAGGGTAGATCTCTTATGTACATATAGGCCCAGTGCAGACTAACCCTTAAAAGCTGAACAATTGATACAAGTTTATTTTGCTAATGTGGATTCGAGATTAAGATATGGAATATGTTTCTGGGGTTGGTCAACGCGCTCTGAAGATGTATTTGTGTCTCAAAAAAGATGCATCCAATCATTAGCAGGCATCTCACCAACAGAAAGTTGCAAAAAATATTTTATAAGTTTCAACATTTTAATCCCTTCGTTTTATATATATATATATGAATTGTACTTACATGTTTTTAAAAATATATATGTAAACTTCAGCAAATCAAAAGTGGCATTTCAATAACCTAATAAAATTGGTCTGCTTCTTTTTAATAATTTACCATGCCACATTACCTCGGTTAAAAATATTAACGACTACAAGTTCCAGTTGAAGCAATTTTTGATAAACAAGTGCTTTTATCGTGTTGATGAATTTTTGAACATTGCAATTCGAGATTAGTTGTAGGTTTGTAGCGAACGAAAAATTGACAATTCCAATACAATTATATACGTATTGTCTGTATGGAAATAAAGGTTATTGATTGATTGATTGACTGTGATTTTATTGCTAATCAGAATGTAACCCTCAAAACCCATTTTTCAGTAATAACTTTTTCCAAAGTTAGTTAACTTCTACAAGAACGTTTTAGATGTTAGCTAGCTTGTCGCGGATGACACGAGACACAAATGTCGAGCGTCACGGAACGCGCAAACAGGGCCAGCTTCAGAGTTTTTCGCGCCCTGAGGCAAAGGATGAAACATGCGCCCTCCCCCACATGAATTGAAAACAAGTCACAGTTGTGGGTTTAGGTAGCTGTCTAGAGGGGATCACTCAGTGGTGGTCGGTCTCGATCCTCCCGGTAAGGGGGTCATGACCCTCTGGATCCGTCTTTGGTTGAGGATTTTGCGCCCGCATGACACTGCACCTTGATAGCTCAGACTCTCAATCGTATAGTAATCAAACTTGAAAATTAACCAGCGATTGAAAAACTAGACTCATTGCCCATTCCTACCATTTTCATTATAAACCGTGATTACGTAATCAATGATTAAGACAACACCGCATGTTTGATGAAACTCACTGCTCATTTCCGTTCATAAAATTTCATTACCAACAGTTTTTACGTCCATCCTCGTTTACATATGGCGTTTAATTCTTTGATTTTATATTTTGCGTTTTAACTTTTTGGTTTGAAACTGGACGTACAAGGAAAGAACCGAGCAAGATTTATTACCTTTTCATCGCAAGAAAGAATGCTTATAGCAAACATGTTTATGTTTAATTAGTGACATTAGAAATATTACACCCAGAAAAAATAATTTCTTCAACTTGTCAACATAATGACTATATTTAAAGCATGCTGTGGCAACAATGCCAACGTTTTATCTTTGTTTTTGTTTACCTTTGGTTAAATGTTACCTCTTAGTTTTTGTGAAGAAAACAGTTTCTGAGAGCCGAGTAGTACGGTGGGAGCACACTACATTTAATAAAAAGAGTACCAGATGTACTACTTATTTTATATAAACGAACAACAAAAACATCTAAGTACATTAAGCCCGTTGATTAGGAATATTTAAAAAATAGTAGGCCAGTTGAAAAAACAGACCAACAGAGCCTTTTTTAAAGTCACTAGTGATGTACGAAAATAAGACATCGTTTTTTAGACCACAGAGTACAGTGTGTGCATGAGTTTCTCTCCAAATTAATGCTGCGATGATGTCACGTGCGGCCTCAACGTTGCGGGGGTGCGTATCCAAAAGAGGCATTTTTAATTTTTTTGAAACTATTGTTAGGTCTTGTGGACTTCCTTATTATACCACTTTTGTAGGTATAGATTTGTTATAGCTATAATCCTAGCGAACGAATTTTAGAATGATGTTCTCAAGAGATCTCTGTTAAAACATGTTTGACAGCCTCCCGATTTAACAATATTTTTTTATTTTTCCAAATACTAGTTATTTTATTGTGTATGGTGTTTTGTGCTTTATACAAGCTTTTGTTCAACTTGACCAGTTTGTTAGTTAGTGTGTAATGAATTAATTGGCGCCATTTTGACTTCCATATGGCGGATGTTACAAAATGGTGATTTATCATTTGCATAGTAACGCCATTCGGTACATGAAGTGACGTCAATCTAAACCCAAGGTGGCGGCCGCCGCGAAATGGATATGGGTTTCAAATGAAACGACATGATGGGGGAAACACAATAAGCAAAGTGATTGATATGAAGGCCACCGCAAAATGCCAATTTATAATCACCATAGTCACACCTGAAGGCATCAGTATCAAATGTAAGGGCTTGATGAGGGAAACGTAATAAGCAAAAAAATATATACGATTTACACTTTTTTATCAAAGTTTTGTAATATAAATAAGGTTAGAAGTTTTATAGTCCTATTAACGAAATCTATAAAAATTATATAGAAATTACCAAACTAGTTTTTTCACATCATGAATACTGAAAAGCAACAAATAACATGAAAAATACATATTCAAAAACAAGCTTTTATTTAGCTTCCGACTGGAAATATTTAAACAATAATGAAGATCCGTCATTTCAAGTTTTCAAATAAAAGCCTGTTTCTCCTTTTTCCATCCAGCTGTCGAAACGTACACGCTTTTATTTGAAACCTTGAGATGAAGAAGCTTTATTATTGTTTAAATATTTCCAATCAAAAAAAAAATATTTTTAATTGTTCAGTTCATTTTATTAACAGCTAAATAAAAGGTAGTTTTTAAAAGCGTGTTGTTTGTATTATTTATTATGATGTACTAATTCAAGTACAAACTACCAAAATTAATTGAACTCTCGGGGATTTCTCACGTAGTCTTTAATATTTAAATTCAAATGCCCATGTTCTGGAGACACAAAAACTTAAAAGTCTCGAAAGCAATTGATTTTGGCCTATACATGTAATATTGGGTGTAATGTATTGTATTTTAGGTTCTCTGTCACGTAGAAATACGGTGAATTATCAATAACTCTGTATAATTTAAAAGTGGAGTGTCGCACAAGTGACAAACAAGTTGGAGGTATATTTTTACTGAGATATGAGACATTAACCTTTCCATATTGTTGTCCCTAACGGACGTATTATGCAAGACAGCATAGAGCTACTTCCGACTTGCGTTCAGTGTTTGATGAATGCAATCAAAATATACTCATGCAATGGATAGATTCTTCTGTGTCGTAGAAAAAAATGGTTTCAAAGGGATTTAGTCGGTACAACTGAGTCTCTACTTATTATATAGAGGGCCTTTGGCCATGATTAAAGTTTACAGTAAATCCAAGGAACGTCTTTCACAAAACGCTTGATTCACTAAAACATATTAAAGACAAATAATTCTATAGAAATGTATAAATACACACAAGAAATCTTCTAAATGAATCGATATTTCGCCAAAAATTAACATGGATCTGTGGTTTACAGTCTCTGTACTGATTTTTAGACGTTCAATCTTACCAGTAATAAAATTTCACCAAAATACAGAGTTTTACTACTCGATGTATACGAGGTTTTTGGAGACCTAAAACAGTCACAGAATGACAGAGTGAGCGAAATTGTCGAACTTAAAGTCCAACATCCCGTCAAACATACTTTACAGTTTACCAGTCAGATCTCGATGTGACTAACAGTTTTACACAGTGCACAACTCAAGAAGAAAGATTCCTCATCGTCCAAGGGTGACGACAAATACTACCCATCGACAAATCAATCAAAGTTTTGTAAACAAATAAACAGATATTTGTTTGTTATTCATGGGGATCATACATGTTGCACATGTACCGGCATATAGATCACGATATCTAAGATTTCGAAAAAAATGTACCTATATACGGATTTTACAACTGAGCACAAAGGTATCTATATGTTTTATTAACTGTTAAAGATGAAAAGAAAAAACAACTTTTTTTTCTATATTTAGAAAACTATGAACTACTGACAGAACTGATTCAAAGAATGTTGTAGAACATGAAAGCACCTACATCTTGAGACCATATGTACAAGTTGTTTTTATAAAAAAGGAAAATATACTATATGTAGGTAGGATATGGAGTCAACTTGTTACAAAGTTGTAATTCTTTCTGTATGTGTAAGTTACGAACTAAATGTAAATGTGAGACGTCGCTCTCAATACAGAAGTTTTAAAGCATGACTTACCAAGTTATTATCTTTGAAGAACGACATCTTCAATAATTTCTCGATCAACAAACTTCACCAGGAGTATAGTTCATTATCACATAATCGTACACAGTTCACATTGATAACACTCCTGGAGCACCGGCCAACCACAACGGTTTAAACAGATTCAGTTCAACGGGACTAGCGGATGTGAGTCCTACACTTCAGGATGCTGTTGATGACAGATGATTGCAAATCGCGATTCAATATGCTACAATTTCGCGCGGCGGATCACTTGGTGTGCAATTCGCGCTTGATTCAGCGCTTAGCGGTTGTTTTCTATGCCGACTGCGCGGAAGGCACAATGCGTATCGCGTACGTATGTGTGTGTGTGGTGGTTCCACTGGTGGTACCTACCTGCGGTTGGTAGCCTCTGATTACACACTTTCTAATTGGAAACGGCCCAAATGGAAATGGGACCTCTGCCTTCGCGTACATGCGGCGCACAGACACGGGCTTGGAACTCTAAATGTGTCCTATTTTGTTTATACAAAAAGATGGTATGTTTTGCAGTTATTATATGATGTCTCTGAAGTATGTATTTTTTTATAGGGATACTTTGATTTGTTGTTCACATTGGCAATAAAAACTTTATAAACTTATTTCTGCTAAAATGGAAATGTCATGAAAAAGCTAAGGAAAAAAATGGTTGAAATTGTCAGAAAAAATCTCCATTAATTTTCGCTATAAATATATATTATATACTATTCGGTCTTGACTCTTATGTCCACACGAGGCCCACGCGCAAGGCGTCGTCAGTTTTCCTCAACCGCAAGAGCATTAAGTAAAAAATCAATATATCATTAAAAATCAGTATAATGTCAACTTGTGTACTAGCTAGTCACTAATCCATGCCAGGCGCCCTCGCTGTGTGAACGCCACCTATCGAGGAATGGCATAACGCCATGTTGTATACCGTGCAAATCATTTACGGATGAAGTGGGCCGAATTGCAATGTGTACCAGAGAGAAAGGCGAGAAAAGTGTGCAAAACATGTATGTTAGAAAGAGTACGCCTAGAAGTAGTCACCACGTTGTCTGGCACCCATAGCGAGGAAGGTCACGCAGCACTCTTTCTAACATACGTGTTGCACGCTTCTCTCTCGTACACATTGAAACCTGGCTGACCTCAATGACGTGTTTTTTAACTACTGTGATCCTGCAGCGTTACCAGAGCTGCTTTCCAGTGATTTTGAATTGAGAGTTGTATGCACCCGGATGAGTGTGACGCTCCCGAACTGCTCTAGTAAATGTGCACGGAAACGCGACGATAAGAACCTAAGCTGTTTGTTGAAGTTTTGCTTTGACGTTGACACTTTGTATCACACTGCCAAACAATAAAAATGTAAACACATTTTGCCTTTATTTTCAGTTACTCCGAGTAACGTAAATGAGGCACTGAAAAGCGGCTCTGATGGTCGTCGATACTGGCAGGGAAGAAACCAGCATTAGCGTTATCAAATGGATGGGGACTATGGAGTATATAGATATTAATTGTATATGTTGGACCTGTTTGGCTGACTTAACTCATCTAATTAAAACAATTGTTTGATACATGTTTGTAGCTAGCTCAAATAGACTAACTTGGGCCGAACATTATCTTGTATGAACTTATGACAGCATTGCGTGGGAAGTGCAGTCACCCTTCTTGAAACCATTTTTTTGGTTACGTAATACGGATGCTGGCTTCTGGAATTGGAATTTTTCTAATTTCTGTTACTTGATAAATGGTATTGTTTTAACTATAACATGCTACCAGCTACCACAAAACATCTAAAATATTACTTTAGGGGCTAATTTGTTGTTCTGCGATTGACATTGTCGTAGGAAGTGTATTAGTGTATAGAGGTCCGACAAATCGTGTACAGAATTACAATCTATGCATGTCCTTAGCATCAATGGGCTAGGTTTGAATGTTTTCCTGTAACGTAAATGTCCAGAATGAAAATATGTAGTTATACTTACATATAGACGCCACACCCCCACGGGTGTCTGCTGTCTTTTTATTCAAGAATTTTCTTTTGAGTCTTGGGTCACGCGCCGGTGGTGCGGTGCGTTTGAGAGTTTATGTTTTAGGTTATGTGGGGTTATGGAATCCGCAGTTTTCTCTGATTTTTTTATTATATACATTAATCCGTTCAAAACATGTGAACCTACCACATAATAAGTCCATTAGAACGTCGTTATGATGTCCAATAAGTACACCTTATTTCACGAGTATCCATCACGCGTTAAGGTGAACAGCTGATCACAAAAGCGGCATCTTTGTGTTAACTTGTAACGTTGGCTATAATGAATTTCGGGACCGTAAACGCGTAAACCGTATTCAAACCTGTTATATATAAGTGGGTGGGAAATGTGACAATAAATGTACAAGTACAGATTAGAAAAGTTTATTAGAAAATTATTATAGTACATCTGAGATTTATTGATTACATGGTATGTCAATAGGACAGGTTGCGTAGTCCTTTTCAAAAGCTGTAAATTTACCTGTAAGAACAATATAGACAGGTGTTTCTGGTTGTGTGTAGTAGTAGTATGTGCAGAACCTATCATAAAAATTAATATTGAATACAGCTTGTTTAACATACCACACTCATGTAAAATGAATCGGTCTTGCACAATGCATCAACCTGCAAATTGAATAGTTACATACACTTGTCCTTCCAGAGTCATTTCAAAGTAATTGTGGAGCTAGTACACACATTAGACGCAATCTCACTACGCTAGTCACTAAAACAACTATCTGAACTATCCTCATCAGACCCAACCAGATTTATAATGAATGGCTGACGATTTTCAGTTAACACGCGTTTGGAGTGTACAAAGAAACACAACAAAATACGGTCTGTCTACCTGGAGTTCAACGGATCCCTCGGATTTAATTATGTGTTTTGTGCCGATTTGGGGAATTTTGAAATATTACTAGATAATAAGCTGTCATTGTCGTCCCGTAATGGATACTCGTGAAATAGGGTGTAACTCAAAACGCTGACTGCTTCGATCCTGAATCAAATAATCATAATCAAATCCAAGCGAATAACCAAAATTTCTGTGTTATGTGCCGCGGTTATAATATGGTTCAAGATGACACTCGGGTTGATGACGTCAGTTACACGAATCGCTTGAACGCGTTGGTTTTAACCGCGGTTTTGTTGCAAGTTGTTTATTTTAGGAAAGCGCGTATATAATATCTGATTATTTTTATTATCACTTAATAATCGGTGCTTTTTCGTCTACAACTGTATATGGAAAGTTTACATAAGAAACCTTTCATAATATTCACGTGAGAAATGTTTTTTTCAGATTTTTTTTGAATGATGGAACCATGGCTTTGTAGCTATGATAACCTTCAGTTCTCTAAATTTTTCCGCATGTGAAAGAAAACATTTATTGATTCAGCAGAAATGATGAAAAAAGAAATTAGCAAAACCGTATATAGGTGGATATCATCTAGTGAGTTTATATGGCCATATTTTAATATTCTTGTGGTATATGGCTACACATGATACTTTGTTAAGCATAGGAACTACATTTAAAGTGTCCCCAACAACCACAATGGGTATAACTAATAAGGTGCTCCACTTTATGGTAAAACTGAAGTCAGCCTGTATCAATTTTCTCAAAAATGAAGCTGAAGTACAATAACAATATCCAATACCCGCGAAAATACTAACTTGTCACATTTCAAATAATAACCAGAAATATAAAACTACTCTTGAGTTGGGTAAATACCACAATTTTGCGGTGATAACTATGACCATATAACAGCTGATTCGTGACGTCACGGATCTTATAACCAAACTGATAACTACACTCGCTTGAACGGATCGGTAAATACCAACCCAAAATGGTAAATACCATTTCCATTTGGTTATCCGCTTGAATTTGATTCATGAACATAACTTTTAAAAAATTAAAACCTAGGAATTCCATAATCATCCACACCTCAATCGTTTTTTCATACACCACGAAGTATCTTTAAATATTTTTTTTAAATCTTTCTCGGAATAATAAGAATTTGCTAAGGCACGGCTTCTCCGGAATCTAATTTCTACGGGAGAGTTGATCTCTTCTGATCTCTTCTCAAGAAAAGTACTTTCTGCCATCTAGTGAGCATCCACTGAAACACTATGATTTGCGGCTAACTTTATTTGATAGCTGTTTTACAGATTCCTGCCAACGTCCTCATTATAAAAAAATTAAAAGCCAATTTCAGAGTAGGCTTTGCAGTACTACTGAAGACGTTTTAGAAATATTTTTTTAAGTGTTGCAGTGTTTGATTTTGTCTAATTGACGTTAATTCGTTTTCCAAGTAAGCGATTTCTTTATCGATTACGGAAGTGTGGCAGGGAGACCAAGGAATAACGAAAGGGGACTGCGACTAACTTCATTTAATTGTCCCGGTGAAAATTGTTGAACAGTTTGGAGTTTGGAGACGTAAAGAAGAAAATTGAGCAAAATGACTGAACAAGCGTAAGTATAATTTTCATACTTTATATCGGTGAAAGCAAATGTTTTAGCTTCCTTGACTTGATTTTGGAAACCAGATTAGTTTATACTCAAAGGAAATACTTTTTCTGTTATATTGGAACGCCATGTTTATTAATGTAATCGATTCTAGAAATTTCCCCAAACTATTTTCAATGATGGTTGAAATGAAAGTTTCATGATTGCAAACTCAGGCATATACGTCTTTAAATTTCAAGCTCGATTGTAGTTATTTATGGGATTCGTTGCACATTTTGTAAAACATGGCATTTAACCTCACTTTTTTACAGGCTACCACCTCCTGTTATGTGGGCCCAGCGGTCCGCCGTAGTGTTTCTAACGATATGCTTAGAAGATGTAAAGGACCCTGAAATCAAGTATGCACTTTATTTTCCTTAACTTCAGTTAATTTACTAAAACTAACTACAATCATACTCTGTGGTATTCTAGTAGGTTTTAGGATACCTGCATAACAATAGAACTGAACCACCAATGAATAATATTAGTCTCGTTCAATCTACACAGAATCAGAGCTGCTTTCCAGTGGTTTTTCGTTTGAGAGTGATGTGCTCCCAAACTGCTCCAGAAACAATGCATGAAACTATAATGTGCATTGGAATGGTGTTGGTGCTGAGCGCTACAGAGTAACTCAACAAGGTCACTGGAAAGCAGCTGTGGTCTCTCAATTTATTGCTTTTCAGAATAAAAGTTCTTGGGTTTGGTCATCATTAATTCACTTTATTTTCTTTGTTCAATGTTTCAGCCATCTAGGCCAAACACAGATAGGTACATACAGTATTCTGGTAGTTACTGGAAGCAATACAAAATGTATTTCGTATAAAATTGTTCACAATACAACTGAGGCGTGCTTTACAAAAACCGCATAAGTCTAAATTTAACGAAATTGAGTTAGTGACACCATCTAGTACAAAAAAGGTTGCTTTGGATTACTTGAGCACATACTTTTTTTTTTAGCGAAGAGGTTTTTTTAAGCTATTACTAATAGTAATTAACAAAAAAGTATTCAAGAAAATTATTAGCACTGAAATAAATCGTTTTATTCTGTTTCCTAAAAATTTTGTATTTTGGACATATATATACATGCACATATATGTACATACATGTCTATCGAATGAGTTTAAAATTCTTAATTTTAAGAAAACTTGACTCTGTGTTGGATTTATCATACCATGTTTAAAGTACAGCAGTATCAGTGGTCTGTTAGTAACTGGCATATTTGTGAAGACACGTTAATATGTACAAAAATGTAAACAAATTTTAGTAGACAAAAACAACACACAAATAATACGATTGATGACTTAGAGTACTGGGGAAGGTGAAAGAATTTCCTTTGATAAGGTTTATGTTGTTATCGACACAGACACAGACCACTAGTACTGCTTGTACTCATGTGTGCTGGAAAGAATAAAAAATATCCATTATAAAGTAAGTTTTCTGTAAACTAAGAATTTTAAACTTGTACTAAAAAAATATACAGAGATAGATGCTTTATTGTCTTCGGATCATATGTATGATATAAGACTCGTCAGACATATCTCTATAAGTACATTATCTACAAAAATTGAAAATATAATTAAGTATAAATACATAAACTTGTCAGTTAAAATGGAAAGAAACACAGTTAGTTGAAAAAGGGCAAAGGAAGCATGTGCGCACAAATGAAAACATACACTAAACAAACAGATACAATAATAAATGGAACAAGGTGTAAAAGAAGTAAGTACAATAAGAATATAAAAAAATAAAAGGTATGCATATGCGAGTAAATATAATTATATACACATACATATTACATATATATATATATATACAGCCATAGTTTATTATTTAATTTTCAGGAGCATGACTCTTACCCTGAAAGAAACTCCACTACTGAGTAGTAGCATCTTTCTATTAACAGATTCCTCAGCTCTTTCTTGAACCTATTTGGGCATCTAATATCTTTTAGTATTGCTGGCAACTTATTGAATACCTTGGTGCAGGCGTAGGATGGTGATTTTTGGAACATTGACAATGTATGCAAAGGTATACTCAAGTCCTGTTTCGCTCTAGTGTTGTAGTTCGTGTTTAAGTCCTTGTTCTGCAGAATCTGACCCCTGTGACTGATGGTGTAGAGGGCGCATTTATAAATATATATACTCGAAAGCGTTAGCAAGTTATTATGCTGAAATATTGCTCTACATGATTCTCTCCTTTTAATGTTAAATATCAGCATTACAATACGTTTCTGCAAAATAAACTCTCTGGACGCGGAGCATGCTTGTCCCCAGACGATGGTGTGATTTGACAGATCTATCAGCGTTGATTTGGGGACATTTGGCTTTAATTTCAATATCGCATAGTAGGACCTATTGATTTGCCTGCATACACTGTCAACTTGTTGCTTCCAATTTAATCCTGCATCCAATTCAATACCCAGGAAGGTCGTAGAGTCTGAGATAGTACTGTTAATGAGATGTGGAGTACTAGAGTAAAAGTAAACAACTACCGTCTTGTCAGCATTCAAGATCAGGCGATTTGTTTGTGGCACCACTCCTCCATCTCAGATTTTATGATTCCAATGTTAAGGTACAGATCTTCAGGCAAATCTGCAGTTACTACAGCCAATGTGTCATCAGCGTAGTTCACTACTGCACCTGAGAGCTTCAGATCGTTTATAAATGAAAAGAAGTGGTGCCAATACAGATCCCTGAGCTGCACCTATATTTATTTTATAGGTTGCTGACTGCGCATTGTTCACTCTTACTCTAAGTTCCCTGTCTCTAGCCATTCCAGCAAGAAGTCTCTAATACCTATATTGAAAAGCAAATCTACATTAATGATATCAAACACTTTGGACAAGTCGAAAAATACTCCAGCAACTAGATGACCCAAGTCTATTGCCCGGTATATGTGGTTAATAAACTCAAAAGAGGCTGTCTCAATCGAGCGTGATTTCCTAAACCCATGTTGGTTATTGGAGACGATGTTGTATTTGTCACTATAGCTAGCTATGCAGGCATGCAGCACTTTCTCAAATATCTTTGAGAAAACTGACAGAAGAGATATTGGACGGTAGTTTTCGACTTGAGAGGGATCTCCCTTCTTCAATATAGGTACCACAATGGCCAATTTAAGTTTTTTATGGAATTTACCTTGATGCACTGACATGTTTATGAGCACAGCTAGTGGACCTGCAATTTGATGACACACACTTTTAACTATTCTTGTTGACACACCATCACTTCCACATGACTTATTATTTCAAAGGTTGTTTATCACATTGGTCACTTCATCTTCGGTAGTTTCGCTGTAGAACATTGACCGAGCTAGTGCGGTTGTTGACAGACTTGTTGTGTGCTGTCCTCCAAATTGTTCATGGAGCTTCTTCTCTGCTATTGTAGAAAAATACCTACCAAACGCGTCGGATGTACCTTCGCTTCGCAGATCTCCAACGGATTCTATATTTAAGATTATTTGATTGGTACAGCTGCTTCGTCCTAGTTCTTTGTTTACAATTTCCCATACCTTCTTCGATCTATTTTCTGTATTTTCAATTAGAGATGTTCATGATATCGTTTTTTAGTAGTTTTCTGTGTTTACTTTTTCTTTGTAGGTAATGTTGTGTTAGTTCGGAGTTATCTTGCCAGTATGAGTATATAGTCCAACTTGGTGAAATCAGACGATAGATTTAGTGCGTCCTTCGTTATGTCATGCATCTGGGCATTTGGGCTCAGCATTGCCTCAACTGTTATTTGGCTGAGTGGCAGGATGTTTCGAAAAATATAGAGAAGGTTTCGCCCATGTTCGTCTGCAAGAATTAGTAACTTAGGCTTGCGTGGTTCGTTTCTTTTTATATTATTCGAAAATGATTTAGAAATTTGGACATGCCTCGACTCTTTGCTGGCGTGTGTTTGTGTGGCTGTTTGCTTTGTTAGAGCTGCATCTGTTTGTGTATTTTTATTAGAAACCACTGTGTTTCCTTTAACTTTCTCAATTATTCCTTTGAGATGCTCTATCGTGTTATCCTTGTCCAGGACTTCGTTATTTAACTTTTCGATTTTAACTTTCAACTTTGCAGTGAGATCATGCAGATCTTCATTCGTTGCTAATTCTGAGGCTAGCTTATTCCTAAGATCTGACAGCAACTCTTCCTGGGTGTAAGTTTTATCATCCACATAATTGTCAACTTGTATGTGGATATAGCTGCTATTGTTGAATTTGTTGACTTTTTCTGGTATGTTTTTTTTCGATTTCGTTTGTTGTCATGTATTCATTCTTTCAGTAGCTCCGAGAATTTTTGGCACACTTTGCATCACCGCAAAGGTATCGTGTCTAAATTTTCTCGTATGCTGAGTTTTTGAGGTTACAAACTACAATGTTTTCTTGACCAAAGTTTGCGTTTTTCTTACCCGTTTTTTAGTATCTGCGTACATTCCTGTTTTAATCTACATCCAGTTAACTGTAGAAATTATATTACACATTATAACTGTTTAAAAACAAAACGGAAAATCACTGGGTTTAATTTTCGACGTTTTCGGCAGTACTGTTTTTCACTGAACTTACTGAACATATATGTAAGTTCATATACGATAATGGACAAAAGTATATAGACAAACATGAATATTTACCTAAATACCTTTAGAAAACGAATTCATACTTCATTGCTCCATAAACAAATGCATATTAGTAGGAAAACTAAATTCCTTGTTTTTACATTATCTGCAATGAACACAATACAAGTGGGGACAAAAATATGTAGACAAATTCTTTTCAACATTAAGTAGTTTAGTACAGTTTCGTGTCAGAAGAGGATTAGTTTGTGTTCATCAAGTATTGTGGAATAAGTTGAGTGATTTTAAGACCATGCCACATGGTCCAGGAATTTCTTTCGATGTGAAAACTAAGATCATTGAGTTATACAAAGATGGTAAATGTCAAGTTGACATTGCCAAAAATTTGAAGCTGAAGCATCAAGCAGTTTGGGCAATATTGAACAAATATAAACAAAGAGGTATCTTGGAAGCCTCTAAGAGAAGTGGTCGGCCTGGAAAACTAAATGCTAGATCAGTTAGATTAATAAAAGTAATTTCGTCCAAAGATCCGTTTAAAACCCCAAGACAAATAAAAGCCGAATCGAGACAAAAGGAATTGCCAGTGTTTCTACGAAAACTATAACTAGAAGATTAAATGATTTGAATTTATTTGCACGTCGCCCGAGCAAGATGCCACTAATCTCGAGGAAAAACCGTAAGGACCGATTACAATTTACACGGTTGCATCTTGATTGGAGCAGCTGTGACTGGAAGAGGATATGTTTCAGTTACTGTCAAACATGGAGGCGGGTCTGTTATGGTTTGGGGGTGCTTTTCGGGATTTGGGATGGGACCTTTACATAGAATAGATGGCATTATGGATAAGTTTGTATACATAGACATACTAAAGCATGTTATGTTACCCTATATGGAAGACAATATACCCTTAAGATCAATCTTCCAGCAAGATAATGATCCGAAGCACCCTTCAAATCTTGCAAAGAAATTCTTTCTGGATAAAAAAATGCCAGTTCTCAAAATTCTCCCGATATAAACCCCACTGAAAATCTATGGGAATACTTAGATAAGCAAATACGAGATAAAAATTATTCAAACAAGGATGAACTTTTTGCTGCTTTAGAGCAAAAGTGGAGACAGATTGATGACTCAAGAAACTTCTACAGTCTATGCCGAGACGATGCCAGGCGGTGACTGATAATAATGATTATGCTACAAAATATTAACACAAACATGGTTGGTTTTTGTATAATTCAATGAACTTTGCTTCTTTTTTCTAGAATTGTTTTGCTTTGTCTATATATTTTTGTCCTTCATAGTTCCAGTTTTTTTCAATTAATTTTCTATTGAAGGGAATCTAATGAATTTATTTATTTATAAGTATTATGCTATAACAAATTATGTATACAGGTTGGTGTATTAATAAAACAAGTTAAAAAAGAAATACAGCTCAATATTAATTTGTCGTATTATGTACTTTTGTCCATTACAGTATGTGTATGTATCTGTAAGTGTTTATGTGCATGTATTATGTGTAATTGTATTGTACTTATTTTATAAGAAATACTATTTGTAATGATTTAAATATTTTCCAGAATACTTGATGTACCTGAAGATGGCCTAGATGGCTGAAACATTCCATAAATCTAATAAAATGAATGTATGTTGACCGAATCCTGAGAATTTTTATTCCAAAAGTTGATACTAACGGTCAGGAATGTAACAAGAATTCTGTTTATTACATATTTGTTTTACCAAATCTCAGTTTAAATGTAATGTGGTTTCTTCCACAACTGAGTCAAACACCAGATAGGATAACCTCATGTCTGCTTGACTGCCTCACTTCAGTTCCAATAAATATCATTAGGAGAATGTTACACATTTAGTATTTACTGTGGTCTGTACCATCAGTATTTACTGATCAGTGTCAGTGAATTTCTACATAACTGTATTCATCAATAATTTCTGGTGTCCAACGTACATGGTTAATAAATATTCCATTCTATGGTAAATACTGACCACATGTAAATACTGATCCTGTGACCTTTGCCTAATGATAGTAGTATCCATCAATTTAATTTGGCCAATTGAGATCACATTTCTTTTAAAATCATAAAACACCAGTTAATGAGTTACATGGCAGTTTTGAAACTAATAGTGCTGAAATCCATTTCTCAATTCTATGCGATGCTGTTCAGTGTGTCATCAGAGTGGGTATTGTTGCTGATCCTTCATACAGCTTTACTTGAAAACAGCTGTGGTTTGAAATTTAAAAAACCGTCTGATAACTTGGGAGACATTCATACATCTTGAACAATATCCAAGATCCAAATGTTTCATCTATCGCATTGTGACCTTGACCCTACTGAATATCTCATTACCATGGCGACTTGATTCAGTTATTTGATAGTCTTTTATGACAGCGTCATTAACCCATAAATGAAGTTACCTGATTGATTATTGAACTATTGTCTGACAGAAATTACCTGGATGATTTCATTATATTGTCATGAGTTATATAAAAAAATCTGAGCAGCACTGTTATTCCATAAAATGTGAATACAATGCCAATTAGGGCCTCTCATAATAGTACTAGCACTAATGAAATATTGCTCATTTTTTTTAGATGCTATAGCATAACCTAATAATGATATGTTTGATATGCCTGATTTTTCAATTAAGAGCAACTACTCTGGTTGTATTTGTCTAAATCAAAATGTTTGTATATCCAGGCAATATTGGCACCTCACCAACCCAAAAAAATTAAGCACATACTAGAGATGGCTGGACGATTTGTAGCCTGAAAAAAGAAAAATTTGTAATCTTGGGACTAGTATAAAATTCCATAAATATTCACCCCTGCTAATCCTCCATATTTATCGGGCTACTAAATGAAGCCACATGGCTACAATGATAGCCTCTTTCATGTACAATTGAAAGGTCTGACATTTTGTTTATTTGTCTTCCTCATATCCAGAATATATCATAAGGAAGACAGATTAACAATTTTTTTTCAGACTTGAAAATGGTACTTGAAAAATGCTACTAAAGTGGTCAAAATGACACCATCAGTTAGCAGTATTTCATGCATATGTGGTTTTATTTAGCAGCTAGACAAACATGGAGGATTAATATGCATATGCCTTGATAATCTTTTTTTTTGAGCGTTATGTTTATACTGTTGTTAATAATAGAACACTTATTAACATATTATTTCTCCAAATCAATTTTCAGGTTTAGTAAAGACTCAGTATACTTCAAAGGAACTGGTGGAGTAGAAAAGAAATCATATGAAGTAACTATTCCACTGTATAAAGAAATAGACCCAGATAAAAGCAAAAGCTTCAACAGGGAAAGGTATTGATCTTCTCCATAATTCAGTTATTGGGAACATTCAGGAAACATCAGTGGTATGTCAGCACTGCATCACTTAATGTCCATGTCTTTGTGATTCAATTGACTGCTGACAAAGGTAGACAAACGCACTGTTATGTCCTGAATACTCCCATTGATGTGTTTATAGACATTACTATATTGTTATGAAATGTTTCTATTTCTTGCCACTGCTTATAATAAACTACAATAAAAAAATAACATTGCAGATGTATTGAACTTCTACTAGCCAAAGCACATCCAGATGAACCTTACTGGCCACACCTTACCTCAGACAAGAAGAAGCATCACTGGTTGAAGTGTGACTTCAATAAATGGCAAGACGAAGACGATTCTGGTGATGAGGGCCTTGGTGGCATGGGAGGAGGCGACTTTGAGGAGATGATGCGTCAGATGGGAGGATTAGGTACGTGAAGGACTATTTATTGCTACATTAATTTTTGTTTATCACTTGCATGCTAACCTTAATTCATTAACTTGTAAAGAGAGGGTTATGAATATCTTATGTCATCCATAGCATTGTATTTAATACATCCAGTTTAACTATAATTTTCTTTAAACATGTTGATACAAGATGTATGTGAGCATTGTCCAATGATGCAATCTAATACACAAGTTAAGTCGAACAGTTTTGACAATGATAATGCGAGCTCGTTATTTTAAGTGTTTTTTTTTTTTGTAATTAGCTCGCTATTGCAAGTGTTATTTTTTTGTAATTCAATGGATGTCGAAACATGAAGAACACAATAGTATTTGCTGATTGGGCAAAATATATCTCTATAATTTACTATTGATATTCACCTTTGGGCTTTATATACTCTGATAATCACAATTATTGATAAATTATAGTGTGTTTTAAATTCGACCCTCACCTTTAGAATCTCCAAAACTGTAAGAAGTAATCAACAAAAAACGGCTTAGAAAGTTCCGAAATCAGAAGTATTTCCGGAGAGAGACGGAAAACCGAACATTCCCAAAATTGTTTTAATTTTTCCCTAACTTCATTTGTAGAGGGGTTTCAAAATAAATTGCACATTAACTTTGTCACTTTTTCGCATCTAGCGACGTATCTCTTACAGTTTCAGAGATCCAAATGGTGAGGGTCGAATTTGTAAACACCCTGTATATGTCAAGTTTCCACACAATCAGAGGTTTTGACCAAGTTTTTTAGTATTCGGCCCCATTGTACGCCGCCTAGCGGTAGTAAAATCGGATATCGTTGCAATCGCGATACATTTCGAGAACACAGTATTGTCTTTTTGATGTTACATGACATACATGTTACCTATTTCTATCAGGTTGTCTGTCTGTCTGTTAACCTTTGGCCCCTCTATAATTCGAAAATAACCGTTCCGATTTTAAATTGTGTGGCGCTTTTGAACGGGCAATTGGAACATGTCCATCCTTTTCTACATATACGAGTATGTCGCTCATATGATAACAATGGATAGCCTATATAAGCTGTTATTAATAGAAATATTAATTGCTTAATGTACGCGTTATTATGCTTTGTGTACTAGCAACTATTATTTAACATGGAGTATGGGCAACAACTTGTTCACTATTTCCTTTTCTCAATTGTTTTAGGTGGTGGTGGGGGAAAACCTAGTCTCGATGACTTAGATGCAGATGACGGTGATGATTCAGATAATGAACCTATTCCTGACTTAGAATAACTTTAGATTTCATATTTAGTCTTAACATAACGTAAATCTTCAGCATTTTATTTTGAACATGTATTTGAACAGCTGATACATGGATTTTATTTCTGTTTCCACCTATAATTTTTGTTTTCCTTATTTTTCAATCGTTTTCACTTTTCGAAGCAAGTGCAGACCTGCATGCAAATGATATAATGGAAAGTTTGCATTTGAAGTTTAATAGATACAAACTATTGCAGACACCACCTTTATGTACAACTTTCTGTTTAACTTACTAGTAGATAATTCGCCGAGTTGGAAACCGGTAAACGCTTTGCGTGAAATAGGTTATTTTTATTCTTAGCAGTTTAAGCAATATCTGGCAGTCGTGTACATTTAAACGTAACTGATAACATGCAAAAATAATGTTACTTTACATCCAGGTCTGTACTGCTAATCTTATTTGGCTGATGTGTATAATATATACAGTGTGTTCAGTCAAATTATTTCGAATAATGTCACATCTCGCATTCGTACATTGTTTTAACGAATCGAGATTATTTATGCATTGTATGTATAAAGGAGTTTTTTAATTACAGGTAACATTCTAATATTGTATTATTCATTTTTTCCTTGGATACCAGTATTGTGTGCATAGGTGAAAGCAATAAAAAGTTACAGCAATAATGGAACCAAACAGTTTTTGATTGAATATGCAGTATTGCAGTCTGTTTGGATATGCACTTATGCAGTCTCATTTTGCCCTAAATGAAGCAAAATTATTTGTCTTTGGTGTTCTAAAAATTCGTCCAAAAAAGAACAGATTTTCGCGCCTATGTTTCAATAGCTGCTGTCACCTAGATACAACAGTGTCGACTGAACGTTATGTACTATTGCAACCTTTTAAAATTCAGAATATTGCTATCATGTCTGAGAAGCTTCCATTTTGCCTGCTTAGATTCTCAGTTCAACCATTAGCTCTTGAAAACCAGTTGTTACTATTTCTTCAATCACAACGTGAAAGTTTTGAAAAAACCTGCCGTCCTATTCTGACTGAATCGTAATTCATCAAAACTAGTATCGTTGTAGATACTCTTTGACTTGTGACGGCTTATGCCTAAAAAATAATCGTTGTTGAATGCATTTTAGGCACAGGTGATGGCCAACCAGTTTTGGATGATGCTGGAGATGGCGACGATCCGGATTCTGATGACGAAAAACCTTTTCCAGACTTGGAATAAATTCAGATCCAGTTCGGATATACTTCCAATATTTTGTAATTTGTTACTTGCTTAGTTATATCTGATACACTAAATATTTGGTTTAGAGAGTGTTGTTTTCTATTAGCGCATTATCTATGTAATCATACCCTTCATAATGGTCCAAACTGAGCTACTTAACTGTCGCATGCTGGTATTGTGACTTGTGACAGAATATCTGCATTGCGTCAGCTTGACATAAAAAGGTTAGATGTAGCTCAACTTAGGCACTGTTCTCACCAAAAGCAACTCGATTTCGACATGCGAATGTCATTGTGACACGCTATCCAAAGTTCCTGTCATATGCTTGAAAACACGTTGATTATTTTTCAAAAGTACTTCTTCGTCTCGTTTCTGTGTTTTTCGAAGTGATTCGGCTGGTGCAGCAATGTTGAAAAATTTCCAAAACCCGTATTAACTAACCTGTGACATATACATTCATTTCATGCTTACTTATAGGCGCGGAATGAGCTAACGGCACATTATCAGTTACCTAGTGCACAAGTTGAAATTTTACTGATTTATTTGGAATTATGTAGTTTTTTACGCAATAACCCTGCAGAAGACCTACAGTTGATACAAGAACTTTGACAAGCAAGTTAATAGTGAATCATTAGACTCAGTAGGTATCTTTGCGTATACGAGGGATGTCTTTTAACTTTTGCATATGGAAATAAAACAACACGGTAGGTAGTTTTAAATAACTTTATTGTTTTTCGAAGCAGTTATTCCACTCGTTTGCTGGCAGATCCAAAACGGAATTTTGAATGCGTCAACTGCTTTTTCTGGTGACTGGAACCTTTAACCACGCAGTATGTTTTTAATTTTCGGGAAAGCAAAGAAATCGTTAGGACTTAGATCGGGACTATATGGAGGATGGTCCAATAATTCCACGTTTTCTTCCATTAAATACGTCCTTGTTTTTGGGCTCTGTGCGAGAGCTTGCATTGTCTTGGTGGAGGATGATTCTTCTTTCGAGGTTGTTTTTTCGAAGCTCGGTGATGGCTTTCGGCAAACAACTGGTGGTATACCAATCCGCAGTATCAGTTCTTTGCTCATTAAGAGGAATTGTTGCAATATAATTCAGTGAACCCCATATTATATCATACGGTGTACCTCAAGGCTCAGCATTAGGACCCATTTTATTTAATCTGTTTATCAACGATTTGTTCAAAATAAGTAGTACAGGTAAAGTTATCGGTTTTGCGGATGATACAGCTATTCGCTATGAAAGCAACCAGTGGCATACACTAAAAACCACAATCGAACATGATTTCAAAACATTTATAAATTTCTTTTCGGAAAGAACTTTGACAATTAATTACAACAAAACACACTATATAGCATTTTCTTGTAACGACAGCTGGACTTTCTTTTCGGGCAATTGCAGTTAGAGTGCAAAGAAGTGTAGACACTGTGGTTAGGTGTTGTCAGGCATGGCTTCGAGAGGGCCGTACGCAAAGAGCAAGGGGCACTGGACGCCGCCGTAGAACAACAGACCGTGAAGATCGCCGCCTTAGATTATTGGCCTTAAGGGACCGTTTCTCCACTACCGGGTCTATTGCAAATGAATGGTTTGCAGAACATGGAAGACCTATTGGCATGCGAAGTGTTTACCGACGAATGAGAAGTTTTGGCTTGTTTGCATACCGGCCACACTGAGTCCTCCCTTTAACTCGAGAACACCGACGTAATCGCCTTGAGTGGTGCAGACAACGGTCACTCTGGGATCAGGAATGGAACAGTATTGTCTTTAGTGACGAGTCTCGATTTTGTTTAGGCATGCACGATGGTCGTGGTGAAAGGAGGAATCCACAGTTTTTTGTTGAAAGACATGTTCATCACACTGTTGGAGTTATGGTTTGGGGTGCTATAGCTTATGGTTCCAGGTCACCTTTAATCTTCATCAAAGGTAACATGAACGCGCAGCGTTATATCCACGAAGTTCTAGAACCCCATCTTTTACCCTATCCTGACACCCTGGCAGATCCAACTTTCCAACAAGATAATGCCCGACCACATGTTGCAAGAGTCACAATAGACTTCTTTCAACATAATGATGTCACATTGTTACCATGGCCACCAAGATCTCCCGACTTATCCCCAATTGAGCACGTGTGGGATATGATGGGTAGGAGATTGCTCAATTTGCAACGTCCTCCTCAGACTCTAGAAGCACTTCGAGAGGAGTTGGTGGTTGCCTGGAATGAGATACCACAGGAGGACATTGTCCACCTGATCAGAAGTATGCCTAGGCGCGTTGGACAATGCATAGCACATCAGGGTGCATCCACACATTATCAAACGTCAAAGGGCTTTAAAGCAGTGCAATCATTTTGAAATTTTTATCATTTACTTATTATGCTTCATTGCGTACTTATACAAAATTTTATTAAAATAAAACCATTTAAACTGGGTGTTCGGATTTATATGTCACTTAGTATACTACAATGTGTAGATTGGCTCTTGTTGGTGACTTCATGTGTCGTTTTGTTCCCTCTCCATCTTCGTTTGCTCAGGTTACACCCGTATCCGGATGTATGTGCATATGTATCTGTAGTTGCATGTGTGCATTCATTTCAGGCCTGATGAAGCCAACAAGCAGAAATACGTATCGCTTGGGTTACCTATCCTATTTTCTGCTCGAATCCACTTTCCTTCTTTTTTGCGTATTTTGTCCATTATTTTTCCTATACAGGGTGTCGCAGAAATAACACTCCAGAGTGACATGGGAGGTAGGTTGGCTTCAGATCAATTAGATAAAGCCAACAGGTCCTTAGTAAAAGTTTTCTAGATTTCGAGATACTGCCTCTTTCAAGTTGTTTAAAAAAAACGACTTTTTGCTCCCTTTTTGCCTGTCATGGCTATAAAGAACTACTAACTTACGATTTTTTTTTCTAGGCTACCATTAATGAATAGTTGAGACAACAGAGTATTCATTTCATTGAAAACTAGCACGGTATGCTAAAAAAACTAAATTATTACATTTTGTTTCAATGCGAAAACCTGTACTAAAGTTTTACTGATTACCGTGAAAAAAATGTACCAGACTGCAAATAACCTTGAAAATTAGCTATTTAATGCTATTTCGCAAGTGTTACGACTTCAATGACAAAACTTGGAATTGTTCAGTTTTTAGTAAAAAGAACCTACAAATGTTATACTATGCTAAGTGACATATAAATCCGAACACCCAGTTTAAATGGTTTTATTTTAATAAAATTTTGTATAAGTACTTAATGAAGCATAATAAGTAAATGATAAAAATTTCAAAATGATTGCACTGCTTTAAAGCCCTTTGACCTTTAATAATGTGTGGATGCACCCTGATGTGCTACGCATTCTCCAACGCGCCTAGGCATGCTTCTGATCAGGTGGTCAATGTCCTCCTGTGGTATCTCATTCCAGGCAACCACCAACTCCTCTCGAAGTGCTTCTAGAGTCTGAGGAGGACGTTCAAATTGAGCAATCTCCTACCCATCATATCCCACACGTGCTCAATTGGGGATAAGTCGGGAGATCTTGGTGGCCTTGGTAACAATGTGACATCATTATGTTGAAAGAAGTCTATTGTGACTCTTGCAACATGTGGTCGGGCATTATCTTGTTGGAAAGTTGGATCTGCCAGGGTGTCAAGATAGGGTAAAAGATGGGGTTCTAGAACTTCGTGGATATAACGCTGCGCGTTCATGTTACCTCTGATGAAGATTAAAGGTGACCTGGAACCATAAGCTATAGCACCCCAAACCATAACTCCAACAGTGTGATGAACATGTCTTTCAACAAAAAACTGTGGATTCCTCCTTTCACCACGGCGCCTTCTAACCCTGGCACGACCATCGTGCATGCCTAAACAAAATCGAGACTCGTCACTAAAGACAATACTGTTCCATTCCTGATCCCAGAGTGACCGTTGTCTGCACCACTCGAGGCGATTACGTCGGTGTTCTCGAGTTAAAGGGAGGACCCAGTGTGGCCGGTATGAAAACAAGCCAAAACTTCTCATTCGTCGGTAAACACTTCGCATGCCAATAGGTCTTCCGTGTTCTGCAAACCATTCATTTGCAATGGACCTGGTATTGGAGAAACGGTCCCTTAAGGCCAATAATCTTAGGCGGCGATCTTCACGGTCTGTTGTTCTACGGCGGCGTCCAGTGCCCCTTGCTCTTTGCGTACGGCCCTCTCGAAGCCATGCCTCACAACACCTAACCACAGTGTCTACACTTCTTTGCACTCTAACTGCAATTGCCCGAAAAGAAAGTCCAGCTTCCCGAAGTCCCACTATACGGCCCCTATCAAACTCACTAAGTTGACGAAATCGTACAGGTCTCCGTACTCTAGGCATCGTAACCGATCGTAAAGGATGTCAAGAACCAAAATCCGCCAACGTTGATTCTTTACTGCGACTGAAATATTCATTTTTAGAGCGTTAGTGAAATAAAAAAAAGCAGTATAAAAACCGGAATGTCCAACTGATAAGGCTGAAAATTTTTTCACTTGTTATTTACAGTAAGATAAATACATTCACCAACTTTTATTAAAATAAAACCATTTAAACTGGGTGTTCGGATTTATAGTATATTATGGAAATAGCATTCAAAAACTAATTTTCAAGGTCATTTGCTGATTCGGTCTAATACATTTTTTCACAGTGATTAGTAAAACTTTAGTAAAGGTTTTCGCATTGACACCCAATGTAATTTGAAATAAATACTCGGTTGTCTCAACCAACTATTAATGATAGTCCAAAACTTAAGTTAGAAGTACCTTATAGTCATAACAGGCAAAAAAGGAGCAAGAAGTAGTGTTTTTTTGAAAAACCTCAAAAGTGGTAATATCTCGTAAAGTAGAAAACTTTGACCAAGGTCATGTTGATTTCATCTGATTGATCTGAAGCCAATCTACCTCCCGTGTCACTCTGGCGTGTTATTTCTGAGACACCCTGTATATTATAAGGGTGTCCAATAAGTACCACGACAAACTTAAAGAGAAGGTAGGCTTTGGACTGACCTCCCAAATAACAAAAACTTACCTACATAAAAGTGTTACCGTTTTTGAGATATTGAATTTTTTCTTAAATTTTAAAAAAACGAACCTTTTCATCTGTGGTCTTTAACTGCATGTACAAATAAGGTTAAACTTTGTTCATTTTTTCTATAAAATACTTCTAGATAGTTGCTTTATCATATACAAATGCAGTGTTAGAAGATATTAAAGAACCATGTTAAAATGACTGTTTTGGGATTTATAACCTTCTGATATTGTTTTCTCAACTATCATGAAATCATATCAGGAGCAGGTAATAATAATGTAGCTGTGTACTATTTAGCATGTCACTGATTGGTAACCAGTGCAACTTGAATTTAAATCCAATAATTACTTTGTAGTGTGTGTCAGTCACTTACAACAGCAGCTATCACTTTTTTCTATTCCAAATAGTACGTGTGGTGCTTTTCTGAAATCTGTATTCAACGAGCAATCTTTTTGTTCAATATAATACAGTTATAGCCCTGTAAATTTTTGTTTCACCACAGGTGGTCAAAGTTGAGGAAAAAATATCAGGTTATAAATTCCAAAATAGTCCTTATTTGATCATGGTTCCTTAATATCTTTCAACTACATTGCATTTGTATATGATAAAGCAACTATCTAGAAGTATTTTATAGAAAAAATGAACAAAGTATAACCTTATTTGTACATGCAGTTAAAGACCACAGATGAAAAGGTTCGTTTTTTAAAATTTAAGAAAAAAATCAATATCTCAAAAACGGTGACACTTATATACGTATAGGTAAGTTTTTGTTATTTGGGAGGTCAGTCCAAAGCCTACCTTCTCCTTAAGTTTGTCGTGGTACATATTGAACACTCTGTATACATATAAAGGATGGACCAAATAGAAGTTTTTCTTATAATACAGTAAAATGAATAAAATATGGTTTTTCAATAAATTATTTGGCTTTATTAGAAAGAACAAACATTCCCATTATTCATGGAACACGATTCCATTCATATGGTTCCCTCGGCTACGTTCGTAGTAGCGTATCCTGTCGATCCAATTTTTCAAAACGTTGTCGACAGTGTCGGGCAGTGTCTGACAAATAGCTCGCACCACTCACTCGCTAAGGATGCATGGGCTTCTCGACGAATGCTTGCGGGTTTTCCGAGCCCCAGATGCAGCAGTTTTGCTTATTAATTGGAAGAGATGATTTTTCGAGCAAAATCTTCATCGATTTCGAGCGGTTCTAAGGGCCAAACTGAGAAGCAATACCGGAGCAAATGGTCTTGGAATGACAATTATTCTTGAGTCAATTGGATCTTGTAAGCGAATAAGCCAAGGTCTTGTGCACAATTCTCATCAGGCTAGTGCGACTAACGTTGAGTTGTTGCGATCGACGGCAAGTTGATGTTCTGGGATTAAGACGCACACTTTCGGTTACAGCATTCACATTGTCGATCGTGCGCACCTTTCGAGTACGTGGACCGAGAGTATTGTCCACGAGCATGTCCGTCTCAAGAAGTTTTTGTACAAATTTGCGTACGTCATGGCGCGGGGGTGCCTCCTTGCGGCCAAAATTTCTTTTAAAGATTCCCACTGTTTGAGCTACACTGCATTGGCTTTGGAAATAAACTTTCAATATTTCCAAACGTTGTTCAAGCGTAAAACGATTAATTTTATGCCGCGGAGGTATGATACCGACTTTTTGGTAAGATGGCGAGCAAGAGAGAACTGTCAGTGTCGACATAACCTATGATTCAAAAAGAAACCACTAGATGGCCCACCCTTTGTAAGTTGAGTCATTTATTTTAACAGTGAGTAGATCTGATCAAAAGAAATGTTTTTTCCTTTAACATTTTTCTGGTAAAATTAAAGTAACAAAGTTATAGCCCTTTAGAAGTTTTAGTACCGCCCTGTCTCAATAATAATATTATGTGCTCGTGTTTGGCAACAACGGATATAATCCGCCTTATCGGTTCATCGCATCGGAAACAAAAAAGCGAAAGAATTTGAAACGCTTATCACGATGTTTTTACTACAATTTTATTCAGTTGTATTCAGTCGGTAACGCGTGAGTGAATAGTGGTGTTTGTTGCGTGGCTCAAACGAAATAAAAAATGGCACATGTTTACGAAAATGCTGAGTCTTTACAAAATGCTGCCGCGGCATCACGGATTTATGCGGATCGGTTTCCCAATCGAGTGCAACCAACCCCTCGTGCCTTTGTTAATGTAGTACAAAGGACTCGTGAATCAGGTGACTTAAGACCTCACAGGGGAGGGCATGCCGGTGCTCCAAGACCTTACGATCAAATACAGGTCCGCACTGAAATATTTGTCGGGAGGATACTTTATAAAACAAGGTAACATTTTTTTTTATTTTTACACATATTTTGGTTTATCTTCCTTCTACAATCAATATCTGAAAATTAATGACTCAACTTCAAAGTATAAAATGTAGCTACTTGTTGCGAAATGATGTTAAATTTATAGTATTGCCTACAGGGCGTTGCACTTCATAAGCAGGAAATGCGAGGAAATCAAAAAATGAATACGACCCTACCATTTTGGGTTCCCCAAACATCTTTAGTTCAATTTTAAGCATTACTTTCTTAAATATGATTAAGCCAAGTTGATAACCGTGAAAATCTTGAGTATTGTGTCATGTAAACTACTAAAAATAAGACATTTTAACAAAATTGTTCTACTAAACAACAAATAGAAGCAAAGTCTATTTTGCTGATTACTTAAAAACATTCGTTTTTGTACAGAGTCAAACATTTAAATATTCAGCCTAAAAGGTGTAATTTTGTTAAAAAACAAAGACTGAAAAATCAAGTTCGGTCCTGGATTTTTAACCGTCTAGTTCTACGTTACTCCTTTGTTAACGTACCAAATTTCAACAATATCGGTTCCGTCTGTCACACTTGTTGTATCAAAGGTTTTCAACACTGCTGTTCCAAATGTAATCACCCCAAAGAACATAAAAATATTGTGAAGTAATTTTATCGGATTATCAATGCTTTTTTGAGGATACAATCGCAACGTTATCTGACGTGTCACAAGGACATCCGCAAGTCGAAATCCTCAGGGTTATTTCGTAAAAAAACTATAAAATGTCAATTTTCAAGTTATGCAATACCCCTGATGGTTAGTCGAGTTGCTTCGGTCAGAACAATCACATTACATGTTCATTGCAGTATCAATCTTCTGCGTTATTTTGACTGATGACTGGATCAACATAGCATAAAAGGTTGACATATTGAAGGAAAAAAACATTTATATAGTATTCATTTTTTATCTTATGTTTTACATAAATACGATATAGGACGTTTAAAAAATGCAGTGATTTATAATACATTAGCTTTGAAGTTAGTTTCCTTTGCTTTCCTGCTGCTCAAACTTGGGATAATTCACTTCTACATCAGCCCATGACTGTTTGCTGTATGATAAGTTGTGGACAACAGTTGCAATATCATCCAACTAAAAAATGTAAACCATCATAAAAACGAATGGAAAAATATATAATGAAAACAGGTTGTTATTCTGTAACTCACAGATTTTAGAGTTTAGCTAGAACTTTTACTTACAGGTATTCTAACTTGTCCCATAGAATCCCTTTCCCTCAGGGTAACACTATGGGGTTCCTTTAAAGTGTCAAAGTCAATTGTGATACCGTAGGGAATGGCTATTTCATCCGTCCTGGCATACCTCCTTCCTATGGACCCAGAACTGTCATCGACTTTGTGAGATACGTCGACTTTTGTTAATCCAGCAGCTAGAAAAAAATTAAAAGTGCAAGGCATCATTGGAGGTAAAATAATTTAGTAACTCGTCGAAAACGAGATGCATTCGATACTCACATAACCTTTTGACGAAAGGCATAAATTCAGTATTTGAGCTAAGTGGTAAAACACTGCATTTCAAAGGTGCAACTACAGCTGGCAATGACAAAAATGTCCTTTGTTCATCTCCTTCACGTTGTTTGAAGTTGTGCTCAAAAATAGCATACATAACCCTTCCAACACCTAAAATATGGTTTAGACGTTAATGTCATGGTATGATTATAAACCCTATTTCACGAGTATTCATCATGCTTTGAGGTGAACAGCTGATCACAAACGCGACGTCTTTGTGTTAATTTGTAACGTTTGCATAAATGAATTTCGTATTCAGAGCTGTTGTTCACATATCAGGATTACATTTTTAAGTGGGTGGGAAATGTAACAATAAAATGTACATATAGAAAAGTTTATTAGAAAATTATTAGAGTACATCTGGGACTCATTGATTACATGGTATGTCAATATAACAGGTTGCGTAGTCCTTTGCAGAATCTGTAAATTTACCCGTAAAAATAATATAGACACGTGTTTCTGATTTATTGTCCGTCATCAGTGTAACGTAATTCATCAAAAGCATGTAACTAATCACATAAAAACTAATACCTGCACCCAAAATTACGAAAACGACCCACCACCATGCCATATTATTGTGATACGTGAAATGCATCATACCAAACAGCAAAATAAAATATACTTCTTGGAATTTCCCATTTCCTCAATATGTAATGATCAATTGCTAACTTGGTATATCCTTGTGAATATCTTACTCTTTGAAAAAATAATAAACTATATTTCTTACTTCCCTGCCACAAGCACTATCGGTTCCACGCGACGTTTGCGTTTCCTTTTGATTTTTGCAGAGTTCTCAACAGTTGGGCCATGCCTGTTTTTTTCACGAAACACTGCATTGTCCCAGTTGTGTACATTTCATGACTTCCTGCAATAGTTGTACATTTTTCTATTTTATTACTTGTTAGAATTACCTGAGAAATACTGAGTAATACTGATATACTGCCGCAGATTCTGAACTAAATGCATGGCTGTTTCATTGCCCTTTAAGATCATATGGTGTTTCAAGTTCTAAAAAGTATATATAATTAATACAGTCAAAAACTGTTTATCTTATTTAATTCCTACCTGGTCTGAATTGTAGTCATGGTCATTAGCAGCCATTGTGCTTGTAGCGTTTCTTTCGTATGCACAGAAGCTTTTTTAAATAAGTACAAAATGAATCTGTAGCGTACAAAGAACCACAACAAAATACGGGTCTCTCTACCTGGAGTTCACCGATCCTTCGGAATTATGTGTCCTGTGCCAATATGGCGAATTTTGAAATGTTACTAGATAATTAGCTGTCATTGTCCCGTGATGGATACTCGTGAAATAGGGTGTAGTTGCTGTACTTTTTTTTATTGAAATTAGCTTACCAAATGATGGTTCAATGACACTAGGAATAATTTCCTCAACATGCACCGTTTTCTGGTATTTTTTCACATCAACCATATCCTTGTTGACATTGAACGTTTGATCTCCAATATGTAGATCATAAGCCCTGAAAAAATATAAATTAAGCTCGGATTATGTTCACTAGCGCTTTCAACCGCCACATAAACCGTATAATATGAAGTTTTAGCATTGCCCATTGATCAATTATTTTATATATGGTGTGACCATGGGGTTCAAGGACCAATAGAACTTACCCAGCGCCTTCCAGTTTCTGACCCAAAGCCTCAACCTCATCCAAGGACAAAGCTGCTAAAGCATCGGTAATCGCTTTAGCATCCTTTTTAAATGTTTTTCCTAGAATACCCTTGTTAGGTGTAGCTTCACAAACATCTACAATTTTTGGTTCTGGTAGTTTCTTTTCAGCTGCAAGCCTGACACCTGTGGCTTGTGTATGCTGTGTTAAATCATATGCTGAACGGTCTGCACAACCTACACATTCAATCCAACCCTACAAAATGGAAAGCATCAAGCAGATGGACTCCAAGATATCCCACATAGTGCCATACTAGTTTGAGAATACAAAAAACTTAGAGGAACACTTTCTAAAAGCTCTTTGATCCGATATGATTATGGCACTCCTAACTTCTACCAGACCCAACATTTGAAATTCAATATATATTGAATTTCAGTGCCTTTATCATAAAGCTAAGCCAATAATTCGCAAACACCTAATGCCATGGCTCCATTTTACAAAAAAACGACTAACTACTTGGGAAGTGCAGACTCAATTGCCTTTACAGCGTTTTATTGTTTTTTTAGCCCAGTTCACAAAATAAACAATCATAATACGTTGTTCCTTGATTATCACGAAATTTTTATTTTTACTTACATAGCTTGTAAGACATTCAGCATCCCAACAGTCACAGGCATAATGAGCCATTTCGTTCGCCATGTGTTGCCTAAACCTCAGTCTGTTAGGGTCTACTCCAGATTTCACAAGAAACTGTTGAATCCGCGCCATGAAGTATCCTAAAGTTTCATTAGCCACTAACCGCTAAAAATATTTTATAAACAAGACATGACAGTACAATGTCTAATTTAAAATGAACTGGTTCCAGCACTGGAACTCACTTTGTCAACAGCAGAACCAATGGTGACTCTTTCAGCAGGTTTCCCATCCATTTGATTACATGCCGAATAGAGAAGCATCTCTGTATTCCGAACATTGCCGAATTTTGGGTGACTTTTCTCCTTAGGATCGCAGAAATGCTCAATTTCAGCCATTGTGAATTCCCGGACACGTATCAGACCGGACCTTGGAGAGATTTCATTACGGAAGGCATTACCTAAAACGGAAATAGAATAAATATGATATATTTTAAAAATATGCTGTCTAAAGTGCAAGGCAAAATTCTGGATATTCAGCATACACAAAAAGCATGTAGAATGATTGCACGAGAATAGCGAACCTACCCCATATTGACCAAGCACTTTCCTGGGCTAAACATATAGAACATCTAGAAAGAAGGTTAAACAATGCATGTTATAGTATTAGAGTACTAAGCAAGTACCTAGACCTCAAGACTCTAAAAATGGTATATTACGCGAATTTTGAGTCCATTGTACGTTTTGGAATAAGAAGAGAGTGCTGAGGTGCATCCTAAAAATTTCCTCTAGAGAGACTTGCAGAGGAAAATTTAAGAGTGATAAAATTTTAACTGTAACCGCAATATATATTCAAGAGATTCTAATTTTTACATTTAAAAATATTGACAATTTTATCGGTAACTCACGAGTGACTATAACACAAGAAATAGAAATATAAATCTTCTGTATCCAGTCCATCATCTCACGGTTACTAAAATATATAATAAGTTACCACAAGAAATTAAAAGGTTGGCAGATATAAAATATAAAAAGAGTATTTATCAATTGTTAATGCACTTAGAACCATATGACCTTCAAGACTATTTTGAAATGTAAAATGTCTATTATGTTATATGTTTTGCCTCTTTGTTTTTCCTGTCTCGATGACACTGCGACGTATATTTCACCTAACAGTGTGTAATACATTGAAATCATGCACTATTTTGAAATAAAGATTTATTACTGCTGACAGTACGTCTCTTTGTTTTCGATGAACTAACCCCTAACAAAATTCTTCCGAAGTTAACAAAATTTTACGGGGACTCTACTCCTTCGACGTAAACTGCGGCTGAACTTGAATGTTGTCGCACATTCCTTAAAAATGATTCGCGTGAAAAAACAAATAGCAAACCACACTTGAAACCATCGAAAAGGTCCACGATATCATGTTGGGCGATAGGAATGTAAGTGAAAGTGAGTAAGATAGCTGTGGCCGTTGCACAAAGAGCTGGCGATGAGAAGGATCTGCGCAGGGTATGGGTGCCGATCAAAAGCGAAAGTACCAACGACTTTCGTTACAATGTTTAATGTTTGGAACCATTCAACAGAGATCTGACGGATTTTACGCGGTGGACCTATATCATGCCAGCCTTTAGGCAGTAAACGATACAAACAAAACAGCAGATTAATTAGTGAGGGAACGCGGGTGGTTCAGCTACAAGGAAGTCGGTTGCTTGTGCCGGAAAGGTCATGACCAGTGTATTTTGGGATGCGAGTCGGATTATGTTAAACGATTACCATAAAAAGGGTAGAACAATTACGGGCCGAATACTATTCCAACCTCCTTCATGGCCAAATTAGTAATTAGCTGAAAAATGGAAAGATAATTTTTTAGTCAGTACAACGCACCACCTACTCACAAAGGTGTGGTAACAATGGAAAAACTGCAGGGTTTAGGGTATGATTCACTCAGCCATCCCCCTATTCTCATGATTTAGCACCCTCAGACTTCCATATGTTCCCAGATATGAGACATTCACTTGCGAGAAGGAATTCTAATGTTGGCCCAAGTGTTTTGGAGTCGAAGGGGGTTATTTAAAAAAATAATTGAAAAAAATCGTAGTCTTTCATCGTCAGGTCGAGGACTTTTCACCCTACCCTCGTATATATATATATATAATAAAAAATAAAATGCTCCCGTTTGTTACACTCGTATCAGTCAGTCCAGGGACTTTACTTTACTAAGTGGTTCATAAAATATAAACAAATATATCAATCTGCACCATATCATCGAGTAACAGTATGGTAGGTAATAGTTGAACCAAATCTTACCAATTTGAGCTGCAGCAAAGGGTAGTTTACCCTGGTTAAACTCAAGAAGACGCTTGAAATTTACGAATATTCCTTGTGCAGTTTCAGGTCTCAAAAATCTGGGAAAAATGCAAACATAAGCTAGATTTCTTTTTTATATTTTTTCATCATACCCTTTGATAAGACCAGATGGTCCAATCTGTGTAGCGAACATCAAATTGAATTCTATAGGCTCTGTCAGATCGTTTCCAGTAAGAGGACTTTTCATGTTAAATTTCTGCATGACTGCAGCCATTTCATTCTTATTCATTCCATCTAACTGCAAAATGACATTGTCACTAATATACAACATATATCCGTAAAAATCTTGAAAATTCTTATGAAAAAGTTGTACATATTTTGTTCGAATGCAATAGTTGTAGTGCTTATAAAGTGGTCTTCACAGCACTGAACAACTACCTAAAAAAATTTTTTGGACTAATGTTTTTAAATCGTTATTTGCATATTTTTATGATAATTAATAATGAGTTCAGTATCCTGTATTGTTGATATATGAAATATAAGGATATTGTGGAAGTTGGAAGTACCTTTCAAATATCCGAACACCTCGAAAATCTGCATTTACGCAGACAAGTTTTCCACAAAAGTCAGAAAAAAAAAATAATTTATTTTCAACTTCTTATATGACCCACTTAAGGACCTCAGATGCTATTATTTAGAAGTCGACTTTGTAAATTTAACTAGCAACCACTGTTTTTGGCAGAAGATTTATTTTTAGTGTTAGATTTCCTACCTAAGAGTCAGTTTTCATACATGAGGTCAGGTGGTCATAAGTGGACCAAGATTAGTATGCTATCAAAAATAGTAATTGCTATTTGAATTAAGAAACTTAACTTCAAAATAACACCTGAGATCAAGGTCATACCTGACGTTACCAATTGCTTGCTTTTTTTGGTTTCTTGAAACTGTATGATCCAATTTTTAAGAGAAATGCACTGTACCCAAATTTCCGGGGCATTTGTGTACTTTAGCTTACAGCTTGACCTACCTATGTTGCCTAGTTATGACCTCACATAAAATTGATTCCTATGTAGAATCTATGATCTGCTGTTAAAAATGGTGATTGGTACTTGGATTTAAAAGATTAGCCTTCAGATGGCATCTGAGGTAATTATTTAGCCCTTACTCGTACTAGCTATCATCAATGAATTGTCTCCTCAAACTTTTATGGAAGCTTGGAAAACAAGAGTGGGTGACAAGTTTCCAAACCTTACAGCTTGACAATGGTTTGATAACTATAATGGCCTTAAGAATCAAAATTGATTCCCCTTTATAGTTTCATGCTGATTACAAATCTAATGTCACAAATAATGGTGGTTGCTATTTGACATAGTTGACTAACTTTGAGTTCATTATGTATAGTCTAATGTCTAATCATATTAGCAAATTTCCCCGAAATAATTGTAAAGTCTGGTTTTATTGATGCAAGTTATTCAAGGAGGTATTTAAAACATGGACGCATAAAATGGGTACACCAATTTTTGTGGGAAAACTTTTTATTCGACAACAAAGAATGAGTAAACGTGTTTTTGAGATTCAATCGTAAGTGTTGGCAGAAACAAAAAAAACTCTTCAAATAAGCTTTTTTAGTATTTATGAGACCTACAGAATGAGACCACACATAAAAATATCCGACTAATAGTAAAAAAGTCATAACCGAAAACCCAGGTAAAATGTATTTTTCGGCACTTGCTGCTAAGGCGATGATAATTTCACGCAGCTACTTGAAATTCTCTAAATCCGTAGGCTTCATACTTCTAAGTAACCACAGCAAAATTGGAGACGATTGGTCAAGTAGTCTTAGAGAATTTCTAATTGTTTATCCCAAAACACCTGTCTTCCGGCGATCACTATTAGTTTACTGAGCAATATACAGGGTTCGTTCAAAGGGCAATTACCTAATAGCAAAATACACGAGTTTACCTTGCCGACATAAATCACAAACCATTCTGAACGATAATTGTTGTTTTTCTTCTTCTAAACAAATACAAATATTCCGTATTTGTAAGTAATTGAACAGATTCGCTACGATATCATAATATCCTACCTTAGAAGTTCTTCACGGTAAATATGCTGGGTATTAGTCCCTAATACATTATTTAAAGTTTCAGCATTGTACGCTGTATAGTTTTTAAGACTAATCTAATTGTTTATCAGATATTTGATATGTCTCCAACGTTCGCTTGACTTGTGTCAGTGTCAAGTGTAGTGGCATAAAGATCCAGTAAACCAAGAGGCATCGTAGCGTAATGGGAAAGAAGGGTGATTGCTGAACCGCAGGATGTAGGTTCAAATCCACAATGGTCCTTTTTTGCTATTAATTTTTTTTCAATTTGGGGAAATAAATGCTTTTTCACATTATGTGTACTTTTATTGCACGCCATAGATAATGTAAGCTTGCAAACAGGAAACCAGCGGTATACGTATGATTGTTAATAATTTTTTTTTATATTACTATACTTTGATGAAACTTCAGAAACATAGCATCATAACAGATAATTTTTGAAAACATGTATCTTAGATGTGTAAATTATTAACCAGCAATAATGAAAGATATCCGAAATGTTGTTTGTGATAATAAGCTTGTTTAATGCTCTACAAGTTAATTACCTCAATTTAGTGGGTAAACACATCACAATACGAAAAAATAAGCAACATTATGGTTGCTATGGTTAATATATACAAAATGTCAATGAAGCTTTCATATAATCACTCTCTAATATATAATTGAAATTGCTTAATTTTAGATTTTTTATATATTTAACATCCACGTTATATTAGGGCTTCCTCTTTCCCATCACTCCCTAAAAGAGAGATTACCTCTGTGTTGTGCTGTCATAATACAAAAATACAAACTATGCAAAAAATATCTATGCTAAATATAAAAACTGTGGCTTAGCTCACCTAATTTTATGAGCATTCTTTGCGGCCCCAAGAGGTACCTAATTTGACGGCGTATCGAAAACTTGAGTGTATTATCACAAACAAAATTTCGGATATGTTTTATTATTGTTGGTTAATAATGTACACATCTAAGATATACGCAAAAACTATCATCTATAATCCAACATAGTGTTTCTGAAATTTCATCACAGTAATATAAAAGAATTTATAAACAATCATTAAAATCGTGTTTTGTTTACAGCTATTCGATATCGTCTTTAGTTCAAAATCTAGTGTCTATTCAATTATTCTGTAAGTACCAGTGTTCTAAGAGGCCCTTTATCTGCCACTGTGTATGTTTGCAAGCTGAAACTTGGAGGAGTTAAAATTTATTCGTTACCACCGTTTATCAGCACAACATCTGGCAGTGGCGTACTAATTTTAAGCGATAAACAGATTTGTACAGAGAAATATAACCACAGTTGTGTATCTATTACTGCTAATGAAGTTCGTACGCTAAATGCAAACAAGGGTTACGATTGGACTTGCGTCGATTGCCGAGCCATTGGTAAAGACATCAAGGGACTAAGGGCCCTGATCATACAGCTGCAAAATGACATCAAAGAACTGAAGGGTGGAAATACGCGAGCTGCGGATTCTTCAGGATTCAGCTTCGAGGATGTCATATCGGAAGTCATTGAAAGGCAAAAGCGCAAAACTAACATAATTCTATTCAATGTTAAAGAGCCGGACCAGGCCAAATCGAAAAAGGAACAAATCGAGAGTGCCTCCACTACTGTCTTGGATATAGTGTCTAAAGTTGATCCTGAGCTAACGCTAACCAACTTAAAACCTCTTAGACTGGGGCCATTCGCTGGAAATAAAATCCGTCCTATAAACATATCAGTCGAAAGCCCTGATATTGTTCGAAAAGTCGCTATGGACGCAAGAAAGTTGAATACTAACAGGACCTATAGCAATGTTAGGATAGCTCCAGACTGAACGAAGAAGCAGCTGGAGTACTATCGGGAGGTCAAGCGTGAGCTGACGGAGCGGACAATTCTGGTGATACAAATTGTCCCATAAAATATTTGAACGGTATCCCAAAAATAGTACAGTTAAACTAGATTTTCCCAGCAGTATATTCAGGTCGACCCAGTGAAACTGTACCACCAGAACATACGGGGACTTAACAGTAAGGTGGATGCGTTTTCTTCCAGAGCCAGTGATTGTGAGTATAATATAATTGCACTTACGGAAACCAGTTGTTTTGTCTAGTGAATTATTTCTTGAGAACTATGCTGTACATCTAAAAGACAGGGATCACAACCGGATCGGTTTATCGACAGGTGGCGGAGTGTTACTGGCTATGGATGCTGACCTCAAGTCTGAAATTGGGAATACTACTGAATTTGAAGACAACTTTCCTGAAATTGATTTTTTGCTTTGCAAGTGCAGTATATCACGCTATATTTTATATGTCGCACTCATTTATATTCCTCCTCATGTATCAATCGATTGTTCTGAAAATTTCCTCGACAGGGTCGAGAATATGTATTCTCAAAAATTAACTGTCATAGGTGACTTTAATTGTACGGCTTACGTTGAGGGTAATAACGATGATAGAAAAACCTCCATAATCAACAACTGGATCACTAACCAATATAACACTATTAGCAATAGTAAATTATTAGACCTGTCAATAAGTAATGTGAATCTTAGTGTATCTCGAGACCCAATCCCACTTATTAATGAAGATCCCCATCATCCCGCTATATCTGTAACCATAAATCAACTTCATTTTGAAGTGAAAAAATTTGCCACCAAACACTCAGCATAAGCGGTATAACTTCAGAAAAGCTAATTTCCTCACGCTTTATGAGGAACTGGTATCTACAAACTGGGATTTCTTAGATACTGTGATTGATCCTAACCAAGCAGTAGAAACTTTCTACAACTAAATATTTGACAGACATGTTCCTTCTGCAAAAATATCCAAGTTTAAGTATCCTGTATGGCAGGGCTGTCCATCATACGGCCTGCGGGCCGCATGCGTCCCGCGAACTCCTTTCTTGCTGCCCGCTTCACGGGTCATGTATACATATATGTATACCATATAGTATACTATACCTATTAAAACTCAGTAATAATGTTGTGTAGAAAGATTTTATAATGCGGCCCTCCAAACTGCATTTTTTTTTGTTTGAAGTGGCCCTTGGGCCACATTAAGTTGGACAGCCCTGCTGTATGGTATTCCAGCAACATGATTGCATAAGTAAAATAAAAGGCTAAATATCATAAAAGATTCAAGGCTACTAATAACATCGCATAGTATCAGGAATTCAATCGGCTTAGAGCCACATTTAAACAAAAAAATAAGCAGGCTTATATAACTTCCATTCAAACACTTCAAAGCCAGCTTATTAATGAACCAAAATCTTTTTGGTCATTCATGCACAGTAAGAGTAACTCATCTAGAATTCCTAATAAAATGTTCTACCAAAATAACTCCTGTAATGACCCCATATCAATAGTCAATGCTTTTGCTGACTTTTTTCAGTGTTTACTCTCCATCGGGTGATCGTGTTATAAGTGATGAGTACAAAAATTGTTACAATATTTTTATTAATATAACATGCGAGTCAATAAGTGAAAAAGAGATGTTAGATGCTGCAAAGAAACTCAAAAACAAATTTACATCAGGGCCAGATCATCTTACATCGTTTTTCATTAAAGACTGTGTAAAGCTCTTCTCAACTCCTTTGTTAACAATTTTTAATTCAATTCTACGTTCATCGGTTTTTCCTGATAAGTGGAAGGTTGTCAGTCTGCCCAATTTTCAAGGCGCAAGACAGAGCCTTAGTAAATAATTACAGGGCGATCACTATACTGAATAATTTTGCAAAGCTCTTTGAAATGATATTGTATTCCAGAATTTACTTGGCAACTGAAGTCCATCTGTCAGTGCATCAGCATGGCTTTATGAAGCAGAGATCCACTATTACGAATTTGGCCACGTTAAGTCAATATCTATGCGAGACGGTAAACAATAGGGGGCAAGTGGATGTCATACATACTGATTTCACAAAAGCGTTTGACAAAATTGACCATCAACTACTTGTACAAAAAATTGAATACATGGGATTCAACAGAACTTATGTGGATCTTTTCAAGTCTTATCTAGACTTGAGAACTCAATATGTATTCTATAACGGAATTAGTTCTTACAAATATATGTCAAGGAGCGGTGTACCTCAGGGTTCCCATTTGGGCCCCCTATTGTTTGCCTTATACGTTAACGATCTTTGCAGCACATTATCATGCAAGAAGCTTATGTTTGCTGATGATCTGAAGCTTTACACATGTGATTCTAGCTGGCAGGATTGTGAAAACCTCCAACAACAACTAATTTTTTTACAAACATGGTGTATTAATAACAATTTGTATTTGAACAATTCTAAATGCCGCATTTTGACCTTCACCCGGAAAGCCAAATTTTTAACTTACCCATACACAATAAATGATTCTGTATTGGAAAGGTGTGAAACTTTCAAAGATTTGGGCGTCTATTTCGATTGTCAGCTCACTTTTAACTACCACATCAGTGACATTATAAGTAATGCGTATCGCCAATATGGCATTATTTACAGAAATTGTAGAAATTTGAATAACACAATGCTTATTAAGTTATTTTCAGTGCTTGCTATAAGTAAATTAGAATACAGTGCAATTATTTGGAGGCCTATCTATGAACTGTACAAAAATAATGTTGAAAAAGTGCAAAAGAAATTTCTAAAATATCTATGCTATAGGAGTGATGGTGTCTATCCTCCAATGGGATATGACTATCCACTATTATTGAATAGATTTCACGTCCTTTCTTTGGAGAAGCGCAGAGAGCAGGCGTCCATCATATTTTTATACAAATTACTGCATGGTAACATCGAGTGTCCTGTTTTGCTATCGCAAATTAATTTTCTGGAACCTAGATTGACATCTAAGTATAAAGTTTCCTTTTCAGGAATTACGAAGTGCTATACATTCACATCTTTGACTTTTTTTACGCCTTTCTCTAGAGGTTTTCGTTTGTTATGTATTTATGTGTGAACATTACATGATAGCTATATATATTTATATATATTTATATATATATATATATTTATATATATTTATATATATTTATATATATTTATATATATTTATATATATTTATATATATTTATATATATATATATATGTGTGTGTATATACACCTTCGGAAAAACCATGATTATACATTATGATGAGGAAGAGAGATGGAAATATACAAAAGTATGTAGGTGCGTGAAAGACACTCGATTGTAGGATCCTATCTGGCAGCGTCGGAGTGTGACGGACAACGGGGTAAAGTAGAAGAGTGATAAAAGAGAGATGGCAGAACGGGCGCTGGCGCCTGCCGCTTAGACGGATGCACTCAACAAATGCGATTTGTTTCTCCAATTCGCAGAGTTGCCGATACCAATATGTCATACTTCTAAGAAATCTAAGTCTACCCAAATTTCGGGAAAAATAGCTGCGGATTCCACATAAGAGTATTCCAAAAATGAAAAAAGTTCAAACTATTAAAATTGTATTTATGTTTCATGGTTCAAATCATATTTTTCATGTTTGTATATTGTTGTATAAATGATTTTGTAATCCCTATTCTGGTTGCCAGTAGAGATACAACAGGATTGAGAGAAATCATGGACCGCTAGATAGGGCTACAACTACCATATGACTATCAAATAGTAGTGATAAACAGGGTTTGTTTATAGCACAGTTGCCTGGTGTGGCGAATTTGCGCCATAGAGGCGATTTGACAACTTTGAAGGACAACTATAACGGGTACTATGGTGCCCGGTATTCGGAAATCTGGCAATACCTGATGATTCCTAACGTTTATTACGCCAGATTGTTTGCTGACTTGCGCAGTACAACATGACAATCAACGTGACTGAGCACCTGGTAACCCTGGTTTAAGGTGTTATATTTAAAGAGCTTGGGGCAGTTAGGTATCTAGGTCACATTTTTTAATGTATTTCGAGAAATCCGTAATGTTGAGTAAATACTAGATCACGTTTCTTGCTTAGTTTGATGAAAATTCTACAATAGACGTACATTTTGAGAAACAGAGATTTGGTGACGACAAAATCGTAAAAATATAACGCATTTTCGTAAAATAATTTCTTTGTTGAAAAGACTGTGGCTTGATGACCCATTGAACGAGTATAGTGTCCCGCTCCGCTTTGAATATTCGAAACACTATACTCCAGCAGCATTCAGCTTCAATGTTATCTTTATGAAGTTCTAACTTCTAGGTCATGCTGATTAAAAGCTTGAATGAATCAACACTTAACTCTAAATTCCCCACAATTTGGGAACCTCTACTCAAATTGGCAACACAGCGTATCTGCCTATTATTCTCATTCGTGATACAGGTCTGCGGTCTGCTGCAAATTTCAGTATGCGTTGAGTCGACAGAAGAAGTACAGTAGATGCGCGCATTACGCACCAGTTCGATTGGACGTCCTGTGAACCGATTTCGGTGATTTCGAGATTTCACGAAATCACCTAAATCACTCTACTTATTTTTATGAATGGATAATTGGTTTTGTAGCAATAAAGGTTGCGTCTCATAACAAAAATAAGAAGATACCCACTCTAACAAAAAATAGTACACTCTTAAAAATGTGTAACGAAAATAAAAAGATATTCTAACAAAAAAATAAGTTCTCAAAAATAAAACGCAATAATGAACACAAATGTTTCAAATGGTCCTTCACAGCTGGGGCTCAAAAACGTCTCCTTCATTCAATGAACAGTATGTCAGGCGGTTATAAAACTCCTGAAGAACTCTCAAGAGGGTAGAAGGCTGTATTTGCCCGAGCGCTTCAATGATTTTCACCTGTAGGTTATGCAAATTGTCTGCTCTCTCATTGAAACTGTAAACAGTACTTTTCACATAACCCCACAAGAAAAAATCATTGGGCGCTAGATCGGGTGATCTAGGAGGCCATTTTATTGTTCCGTTACCGCCAATAATCCGGTGGCCGAACACACTTTCAAGGTAAGTGTGTACGATCGCCGCATTATGCGCCGGGCATCCATCTTGTTGGAACCAAATATTAGCGAGATCAATGCCAAGCTGCCTAATTGCAGGAACAATCTGCGTCTGTAGTAACGCCAAATATTTTGCAGCCGTAAGAGTTCCATCAATAAAGAACGGTCCGATAATGTTATTACCTAGAATTCCTGCCCACACATTCAGTTTCTGTGGATATTGCGTGCGGACGGGAATACTGAGGTGTTTATTTTCCCGAGACCAATACCGAACGACTGAAGGATTGTGATGACCGTGGAGAGGAAATGTGGATTCATCAGTAAACAAAATGTTACCAATAAAACTTCCATCCCTGTTCGCCTTCTCCATGACCGTTTCACAAAACTCCATTCGACGGTATTTGTCTAAAGGAAATATTTCTTGAACCGTTCCAACCTTGAAGCTATGATAGCCGTTGCGATGCAAAATATTTCTTGTTGTTCTGGGTGTGAGATCGGCTATTGGTACCATTTCAGCAATTTTTCTGCTTGAGCATGGCTCAGATACTTCTGCAGCGGCACAAACAGCAGTTTCGATCTCCTCCCTTTTCTCGCTAATTTTTGGTTTCCAACCTTCAGGGTGCAAGCAGCTATGGCACTTATGTAAGCAGCCCACCCTCTTGAATTTTTCGTAGGTATTTATAACCGTTGCGTGAGACGGAATTGGCCGATCTGCGAAGCGTACCGCAAATAATTCAACAACCGCGCGTGCTGAATTATTCTGGATGTACCATTCTATCATTTGAAACTTTTCTTCTTGCGAGTACATTTTTAAGATATTTTGGATTAAATAAAGACGCACCTTTCCCACACAAAACCCAACCGCAGAGTGAGTCATGAATCCCTTATCGCACTTGACGACGGCACGCGCGTTAACGGTAGGAAATATACTAAGTGACATATAAATCCGAACACCCAGTTTAAATGGTTTTATTTTAATAAAATTTTGTATAAGTACTTAATGAAGCATAATAAGTAAATGATAAAAATTTCAAAATGATTGCACTGCTTTAAAGCCCTTTGACCTTTAATAATGTGTGGATGCACCCTGATGTGCTACGCATTCTCCAACGCGCCTAGGCATGCTTCTGATCAGGTGGTCAATGTCCTCCTGTGGTATCTCATTCCAGGCAACCACCAACTCCTCTCGAAGTGCTTCTAGAGTCTGAGGAGGACGTTGCAAATTGAGCAATCTCCTACCCATCATATCCCACACGTGCTCAATTGGGGATAAGTCGGAAGATCTTGCTGGCCATGGTAAAAATGTGACATCATTATGTTGAAAGAAGTCTATTGTGACTCTTGCAACATGTGGTCGGGCATTATCTTGTTGGAAAGTTGGATCTGCAAGGGGCAAGGGTGTCAAGATAGGGTAAAAGATGGGGTTCTAGAACTTCGTGGATATAACGCTGCGCGTTCATGTTACCTCTGATGAAGATTAAAGGTGACCTGGAACCATAAGCTATAGCACCCCAAACCATAACTCCAACAGTGTGATGAACATGTCTTTCAACAAAAAACTGTGGATTCCTCCTTTCACCACGACCATCGTGCATGCCTAAACAAAATCGAGACTCGTCACTAAAGACAATACTGTTCCATTCCTGATCCCAGAGTGACCGTTGTCTGCACCACTCAAGGCGATTACGTCGGTGTTCTCGAGTTAAAGGGAGGACCCAGTGTGGCCGGTATGAAAACAAGCCAAAACTTCTCATTCGTCGGTAAACACTTCGCATGCCAATAGGTCTTCCGTGTTCTGCAAACCATTCATTTGCAATGGACCTGGTAGTGGAGAAACGGTCCCTTAAGGCCAATAATCTTAGGCGGCGATCTTCACGGTCTGTTGTTCTACGGCGGCGTCCAGTGCCCCTTGCTCTTTGCGTTCGGCCTTCTCGAAGCCATGCCTGACAACACCTAACCACAGTGTCTACACTTCTTTGCACTCTAACTGCAATTGCCCGAAAATAAAGTCCAGCTTCCCAAAGTCCCACTATACGGCCCCTATCAAACTCACTAAATTGACGAAATCGTACAGGTCTCCGTACTCTAGGCATCGTAACGGATGTCAAGAACCAAAATCCGCCAACGTTGATTCTTTACTGCGGCTGAAATATTCATTTTTAGAGCGTTAGTGAATTAAAAAAAAGCAGTATAAAAACCGGAATGTCCAACTGATAAGGCTGAAAATTTTTTCACTTGTTATTTACAGTAAGATAAATACATTCACCAACTTTTATTAAAATAAAACCATTTAAACTGGGTGTTGTGGATTTGAACCTACGACGCCTCTTGGTTTACTGGATCTTTATACCACCACATTTGACACTAACAAATGTCAAGCAAAGGTTGGACACATATCAATTGTAAACAATTGGAATAGTTTTGAAAACTATACAAGATACAATGCTAAAACTTTGAATAATGTATTAGGGACTAATACCGAGCATTTTGCCTAATTTTGAAGATGGTCAGTTTGCTACAATTGGTTGATATTTGTCTACTGTTTTTTCGTTTTCTCGAGTTTATTTTCCAATATTTCGAACTAGCAGTCGTTTTTATAGTACGAGATCGAAAACAGACGTATACTATATTGATACTATTAGAAAAAAAGTCCATGGAATTATATTTCTTTATAAAGAAACTGGATTATGAGATCTACCTATTTGACAAAGTCATTCAGTCATCAATAATGCAGCTCATGCTACATACTAATTAGTCTTAGACAGTTTGAAACATGATTGTCTTCAGTTTGCATGCTAACTTTGTAAACATTTCAGCCCATTTCAGTATGAAATATTTTTTTTTATAAACTTTAGGGCTCATCTGTGACTGCGTGAAAATTTCAGCTCTAAATATGTATACACAAGAGTATGAAGAAATCTTGAAAAAAAATAGTTTCCTTCGCAACAAAAGGTGATGGACACATCAGCTTTGTTTTAAAATGTGTATAATAACATATGTTTTTCGAATATTGTAAAAAACCTGTTTAGTTACTCACAAATACGAAATGTTTGAATTTGTTTAGAAGAAAAAAACGTAACCCTGCATTTTCGCATGAAAAAACAACAATTATCTTTCGGAATGATTTGTGATTTATGTAGTCAAGTTAAACTCTGTATTTTGCTATAAAATGCCTTTTGAACGAACTCTGTATATTGCTCAGTAAAGTAGTAGTTTTGGGATAAACAAATAGAAATTCTCTATGACTACTTGACCAATTGACTCCAATTTTGTTGTGGTTACTTAGAAATATAAAGCCTACGGATTTGAAGAATTTCAAGTAGCTATATGAAATTATTGTCGCATTAGCAGCAAGTTACAAAACCTGCATTTTGCCTCAGTTTTCGGCCATAACTTTTTTACTGTTAGTCAGACCTTCTTAGATGTGGTATCATAAATACCTAAAAATCTTAATTGAAGAGTTTTTTCATTGCAGCCAACACTTTAGATCGAATTAGAAAAAACGTGTTTTCTCATTCTTTGTTGTCAAAAGTTTTCCCACAAATATTGGTGTATCCATTTTATGTGTCCGTGTTTTAAATACTCTCTTGAACAACTTGCATCAATAAAATCAGACTTTACAATTATTTTGCAAACCAGGGGTAATTTCATCTAATATGACTAGTATTTCATATTAAAAATGTGTGATTGCCAAGTTTTAGGGATGTTCGGATATTTAATTAATGTGAATATATGTCATGAAGCTCGGCAGTCATAAACAAAAAATATCATAGTTATTTTTTTACATCATAAAAAATCTAATATAAGAAAGAAATGAAGTTATATGTTTACAAAAACATCATCAAATTACTTACTATATGCAAATACAAATAAAAGTTTCTAAATATAAACAATTAGTAGATAAATACCTTTATAATGATGTCTTGACAATCATCTTTAACTTCCTGTGCAGTTTTTTTATCAGCAGAAATCTTTTCCAAATGTGCCTTTATGAGATGGTCTAATCTAAAGCATTCTCCTGTTTTTGTATCCTTTACCATCAAATCTGCAAACCTATCGACATGGCCAGATGCTCTAAAAAATGAGTTGAGTCAAATACCTATTACCTACATTGTTATTCTACTTGAATGATGTATTTATACCTACTTCAAGACAGGTTCAGGTGTTAGTATTGAACAATCTACTTCTAGCATTTGTTCTTCAAGCACAAAAAACTGTCTCCACAGCTGAAGTAGGTTTGCTTTGAAAGCACATCCCATTGGTCCAAAATCAAACTGCCCAGTAATACCGCCATATATTGCAAAACTTTGGTCAAAGAAAAACCGCCTTTTTAGCAAATCCTCCATCTTTGCACGATCAAATGTGATGTTAGGTGTTAAACTCAATTCCTTATCTTCCAACAATTTTTTCCTTGTTTTGAGCTCGGCTACCGCTTTTTTAACATCTAGATCTGGTGCTCCTTCGGCTTTCAGCTTACGGACCAAATCGCCCTGAGAATAAAAAGCAATTATGAAACATACAAACATTTTGTACCTGACTTACTTGTTCTTTAACACTGGCTCTTAGAGGCGCCAAAACTTCCTCGATTTTCGGGTCAGACATAGTGTCTAAGTACCACTGTAGTTTTATGTTTCTATGTTTCTTATTTTTGCCCCACTGAGCCTTATAAGCAGAACGATGAAGTGCTTTTGGATAACTAAAGCAGAAAGTCTGAGATGTCAAAATGTTATTCACTAAATGCTTATATCTAGAACAGTGACGAACAATAGTAACAATCAAATGCATATGTTTTTATTCAACGGATTGCCACGAGGCAAATAATTATGAGTGAAAGTGGATTTCTTTTGCACTTTACAGATGTAGGGTTATGTTGAAAGTGGAAACGTCACGGTTGTCATCGGCGGATAGGAACATGTCACATCCATACAATGTTGCCGAACCGAAAAAGACGAAATCGATAAAAAGTGCGGTTGAATTATATTCAAGGATAATACCATGGGGGTGAAACTCGTAATTATGAGCGAATGGGAAACAAAGCAGTGTTGCGAGTGCACAATATGACAACCATGTCGCACCCTCAAATAATGGCGGCTTATGCACAATTGACGTTGTTTGATTGGTCAGATTTAAATTTCCGGCGGGTTTCTTCCTGTGTCTGTGCTTGTACTGCGTGTGCTTTGCAAAAATAAGCTTACTTTTTCCGCAAGCCATTTTCGTTCTGCGTCATAAACATTTTATTTTGACTAAATAAAGTTCCTATTATGTTCAAATAACATAAGACATATGCCTTTTGCCCAGAGTTGTGAAGTATAAAAATGTATAAGTACCCAAAGCTGTAATATATGTATTTGCAAATACTATAACAAACTCCAAATCAAAACTATTTCTTTTTTAAGGTGATCCAAAGTGATCCCAGGCTTCTGCAAATGTTGAGGAAGATCAGAGATGCAGCGGTTACTCATTTGAGGAGTGTAATATTTGAAGATCATACCTGTTGGAATCTCCACATAACTTTTTGAACAGTGGAGCACTACGAAAAGTTCAGCTGCCGGTGTCAACCCCTGAGATCCTGAGAATTATCAGGAGTTCAGAGATTACTTGAGATCTAACCAGAAGGTACTGCTCTGAAGTATATTAATTTGCAGACCATAACATTTGTAAGTTTTTATATTACTCAATAACCAGTAATGATTTATACTGCTTTTTGTCCAAAATAGTTTCCATACTTCATTTTAAATCATCTATTCTTAAAGCAGCAGGGTTGATATGCAAAGCTAAGTATAATTTCAATAAAATCGAAGCCATATGTTATTCAACAATAACACTGGTGCCCACAGGGCGGTGTCAGTTGGGCCGTGGTCTCTTCTGTGAATCCACTTTGTCTTTAAAATTTGCATATTTAGCATGGTTTTGTGTACAAGGGAGGTACAATTTCACAAAAAATTATATCTTGATGATGATCAGCACCCCTGAGAAAAATTCCTGTCGGTATCCATGGATAATAATATTATTGTTCTGATAAAAAAAGAAATCTGAATTGTAGCAGCATATCAACACAGTTCAATTTTTTTCCTGATTTTTGATTTATGCAGGTGCCAACAATGGCTGGGGAATGAAAACATCTGAACCATAATAATGTTAATACTGATTTGTTTTGCAGAAAAATGTATGAGATTTATATAATAAATATATATTTAGGTATTTGCAGTATATGTTTTTCTTCTGAACCTTTCCAGATTAGTAAGTAGATATGAGTGATCTTATAACAGCTTGTGTTATTGACGTTGCTATTTTAATATAAAAAAGCACTTAGTCGTCAAGATAGTGCGAAATATTAATAAAACATGTTATAAGATCTCCCATATCCCACTAAATTTCTATATATAAAAGTATAGCAATATCAGATTTATTTGTAGAGCTGGCAACGTTGCGGGGTATTAATGCAAAATTTGGCAACCGTGTCGCACCCTCAAAAAATGGCCGCTGACAACCACACGTCACTGTGTTGCTATTGAATAGCATCGAATTAAACCTTCAGTGTACATGTTTTGTGCTTTCGAACTCGGCCAGCGTTGACAGATGTACGATAATTATCGTTTCTGTACGATAATTTCAAGTACTGTACGATACTATGTGTAGGATAATAGCTGAATGTACGATAATTTTGTGAATCAGCTTTTTTACTCACAGATGTTGAATCAATCTGAGAACTACGTTCAATTAACACCAGCAAGCAGCTGTCAGTGTTGCCGCTTGGTAGACAAACGCGCGTACCCCGCTCTGTATAATGGGTTGCCTAGCAGTACGCGGACTATCTTAGCAAACATCAACGGGAAAAATTGCCGTCAATTAGTTGTCACGTTCTATGTATTGACATGACGCACATATTTTTATTCACCCATGTGCATTAGATGAAATGAATGCGACGTATCCCGTTTTTATGACTTTTGAAACTTAAAAATCAAAAGATCGTTTTCAGTTATTTTCGATATTTAACCGGTTTCAATTCAATAACGATAATATGGCGGATTCCGAATAAAGTTGAAAACAGAAAACAAAAAAAAGCAGCGGAAACTTTGAAGAAAGCACACCCTATAGGAAAGAGTGGGAACAAAAGATCCCCCCCTCAGAGACAGAAATTTTCCTTCATCATGAGAGAACCTAAGGCACGGTGTAGGATAATGTACGATAATTTTGACGTGTTTGTACAATAATTCCCTGCGACGAATCTAGCAACGCTGATGATGTATATTCTCTGACTCAGTGAGTCGTTACTATGGGCAACACAATACTCTCGTCAGCTTCGAGGCCGGTCGGTAATACTATCGTTCAAATGAACGACTCAGTGAAGAGAGATGAACGAAATGAGAGAACTCAGAGAAAAAAGTCGTATGTCTCAAACCTATACCTAAATAACATAATTATAGAACATAAAGAATCTCAGAGAGAAGAAATGATCGAGGACAACCATTCATTCAAGTACAAAACACTGGGTTGACAGTGGCGCTGCAACCTACAACGGCAGTTAGCCTGCAGCACGCTGTAGTAGTGCTGCGGGTCAGTGTTGCCAGGTATAGTGAAATTTCACTAGATCTAGTGATTTTTGAACAAGTTTTGTGATTTAGTGAAAAGTCATATTTCTACTGATTTTTTGAAAGGTTTGTGGCAAAAAAATGAAAAATACAATGAAAAAATATAGAAATGCAACCAAAAGTTGGTAAGTAGCGTATACAATTATATGCACCGCAGTTTTAAAAGATTTTCGGAATCTCAAACATTTTTTAACATCAAACCCCACAAATTATTGCATTCATGACAGAGCAGTTCGCTGTCACTGATTCCGCTGTAAGTAGAATTATTGAGCAATATGATGCTCTAGAGAATTATGTTACTGGTTTTTTGTACCTCAATGTATAACTAATAACGGCGGCAGATCGATCCATTGTACGGTTTCTCCGGATTGATTGCTTAAAGTATGAAAATGATGCAAATTGATTGCCGGATCCTATTAATTTCGGCTGAATATTTTCTAGATCCGCCGCTGGTTAATATTTTTGTTTTTTTGGAATATTCCATGGATACACAACCAGATTACAGGATGTTTTGATACAAAAATTTTGCTCCTTTGATTTCTTTCAAACTTCGACCAATAGGTCCGGAGAAACCGTTTTTTGAAGCCCGAACATTTTTCCTGTTCGCTGTTTCTTTGCTCCTAAAGTTTTTCGGCTAAAACACCTGAACACTAGAATCTTAATGCTTTTTTCGAAGTCTAATTACGACCATTTCTCATCGAAAAACAACCAGTCAAAAGTTACTGAATTTTTTTCTTGCTTCCTTATTTTTTTGAGTAGTGTCCGTTATTAGTGTTTCCAGTTTTTTGTGAACTAGGAGTGCTACAACCATGAACGGACAGTAATTGCTATTTTAGAAGACTTAAACATAAATAATACATAAACGATCGTATATTAAGTTATAGAACGCATACCGTTTTAAATTATAAAGGTGAAGTAGTTAGTTTTTGCTTAAAAAGTTGAAACCATTGACAAATCTTTTTCGATAAATCCATGGTGGGAAGTTTTCAAATGAACACCGTGTATATGCAGCTGTCACGGAAAGAAACATCAATGACGACGCCGACGTGCTGAGTACGCTCGCGGAAGATGATGCTCGTATCAAATCGATAATAACTACGTTATTGCTCTATGAATATGCAAGTTTCAGTTTTTCAAATGCTGTTTGTTTATAAACTAGGTTAACCTAGACGCCACGCGACGCCTGATATGGATACGATGGATACTGAATCACATAGCCCCACATCCACATAGCGACTTAGCCCTAGTTCATCAACAGTGTTTGTTGCCACAGCATAAATTACTTGCAAATGCCAGCCAGTTTCACAAGTTCAAAGTGTTTTTATTCGTTAAGTAAGGACAAGTATCGCAATCTTCTGCAAGTTCAATTCTATCGCTGACTGAATTTTTTGAGAACCTGTGCTAAGAATTCCCATACTGAGCAGACTTGCGACAGAACATTATGACTCTAAACACTTTTATAAATTCCCAGTTTTATATATGGTTTTGTATAGGATAAAATACTTTTTTGCCTATGCATACGGGACTTCTCTCATCAAGTAAAAAAAAACACTTTTATTATATAAATATATTTAATGACTATTTGATCTAAAATTACATGATCATTAATAGGATAAGTACAATTTTCATTTTATCAACTATTCATTAGGGGAAAGTGTTTTTTTAGTGACTGCATTCGCACTCGGGCGAGGAATACCCCTAGAAAACCTCAACCGTCACTGCTAAGATCAATTGTATTAGGTGAAGGAATATCAAGTCGCTCCATAATTTTGGGTTTATTTGCACAATCGAAAATTGCCAGCATGCCACAGTTATTAACCTAAAAAAAAAATAGCATTGAAGTAATGGTTTATACGAGGGCTATTTTTTAAGTAAGAACCGTTTTGTAATCAGAGAAATTTTCTTTATGAATGCAAATTGTATCACAAACTAAAATATGAGCATTTTTATTTTTTTCCCTAGGACACCAGAAAATGACGCTAAACAATGGTAGTATGTTTTGAAAGTTATGTGTATGCAGAATAATCTGTTACTCATGAACTAGTCTTGTCAAATACCATTCGGGCATCTAATTTTTTCCTATGAAAAAAATCGAAAAAACACAATGCAAAGTAATATTTTTTTAACAAAAAACATGTGTGCAGTTGCAAAAATCCTCGTCTTCAACTCGGATTTTTGTTGCCACTAGCACTCGTGCTTCTTGAAGAATATTACTTAGTAACGTGTTTTTTCGATTTTTTTCAGAAAAATGCACTCATGATAATCCCCCATAGTTCTCTGGCCAATCTAAACCACATGTGTTTCATTTAGTCTAGTCCGAAATAATTGTAAGCTCTGTTTTTATTGGTGCAAGTTGTTCAAGGGGGTATTTAAAACATGGACGCATAAAATGGATACACAGAGGTCCTATTGATAAAAACACATTTACCTCGAATGTGCCCCTGGATAAATGAGTAAGGGCATGTTGTATGTGTCCCTCGCAGTGCCCCACATCGCAGAGTGCCCAAACAAAACTTCCTAACATTTCCGTATCTACTCGCTACTACCGACCACCTATTTAGAGTTTCTGAAGCGTACGTTTTATATGATTCTTCCGATTCTCTCTACTTTCAAAGTTTCCAACCGTGTTATAGCATTTTGTTATCATTTTTCCTGACCTTTCTACTGAACTGACGGCTTTTCTTAGTGATTCCTAACTATCTAAATGGAGCACCCTGCCTAGGGCGAGGGCTATATGGAGAGTCGTCAACCAGTAGGTAGTAGGTTTTACAACCTAGCAGCTCTCTTTCGTAGTCGCCTCTAAGCCCGACACCAATAAGAAAACTGCACTTACATTTCAGCAAACTGCTCTAGTCTCTGGAACAAGTAGAAACAAAATGAGTATACAAGTACTACGTTTTTAAATCTATCACTCTGACACTTTGGGCAGGAAATTCTAGTGGTAAAATTAATCTATCGACCGTGTTCGCATGCTATAAAAGCTTATAGCAATAACGGGCGAAAAAGAAGCAAAAAGTAGGGATTTTTTTTGAAAAGTGGAAATTCTGGAAAACTAGAAAGCTTTCACTAAGGTCATGTTGATTTTATCTGATTGATCTGCTCCTCGTGTCACTCTCATTACTATATTTGGCACCGGCTGTCTTTCTAATACTTGTTCCAACTTTACGCCGGAAATGTCATGCGATCGCAACATAAGTAATTTAGTATTGCTTGAAAACTAATAAAGTCTATAATTTACGTTCTTCTTAAAGAGAGCAAAATCAACTCCATATTTGCATGAGTTACACACAAGCATGTTTCTCTTCTAAGAACGTTTGGATATACAATCCAAAAACCTCTCGAACGACACAATGAGGTATAACTTATCGGCATTGAGTCTAGTAAAACCCTCTTTTGTTTTTCGTAATGCAGTCAGTTTTTCCTGCTCATAAGCGACTGTTGCAGTCTTCTTCGAAAAACTTTTTAATTACGTTCTTTATCTTCTCTCTAGTTTCATTCATTCTTGTTCTCCTTGTCACGTCTAGCAAACTTCTTCCCTCAGTGGGTAATCGTTTCACAGGCTTCATATCAATTTAGCTTAAAACATTGTACTTTTTAACAAAGCTACCACTCAATACCTTACGAAACAGTATCTTCTCATTTTTCTTTTTGGTATGCCTTATATTTTCTTTTAGTTGATTTTGAACTACCTCACTGAATAACAGATGCTTTTTAACTTCTTCCACGTTCTCCTGATTACTTGGTTTCGTATTTTTTAGTAATCGGTCCACTTTCGGCTTTTGTGGCATTTTTAGACTTCTTACGCGATCTAGTTTCCTTTGAAATCTCTTCAATTTTTTGTTAAGCTTACTTCTCCGTTTCCTCTGTTTTTCTGAGGGTCTTTTGGCACCTGAAACTCTATTGTCCAACATTTGAGGATCGAAGTGTGGATCTTCATGGTCCGAAGTCGCAAAAATGTAACTTTTATTTTAACAAAGATATACTTACCAGGGGAAACACTTCACTCACTGGCAAAAGGGTATCGGACGACTGTTAGTGGGCAACTGTCGCGTCCCTGGCTTTCGTTTTCCAAATTACGATAGTTTCGCACTATCCCTTCTTCATTTGCTACTTGTTGCTCAAGGTCAAGTCGCATAGTTGGCATATTTTGATGAATATATGCAATTTGAATTGCGCCAGGTGAGGGTGACACTGTTCTCAGGAACCACTAATAAACGGGACTTTTTACGCATTTATGTATATTTTTAGTGTGTCTTTTTGCGAAAATATGTTATCAGACGTATTAGGTAATACAAAGAGTATCCGCTTATTGTTATACCAGTACATAATACAGAGATTTGTTGATGTTTGCAGTGAAATTTGGGAATGGAACATGCCAGGGCAGTATACATTTTGTTAGCTGTCAATCAGATTTTTCCTAAGTCTTAATGGTTACCTCAATTTCGCCATATGTTCCATCTAAAGATTGATATCTTCCACTATTTGGATGGTCTATTTCCACAATTTGTCCTTAGGATTAAGATTTTTTTGCAGGAACATTGAATTCCCCAATAACTGATATTCACCCATTTACATTTACTATAAACGAGGCGAAAAAAGTCGTGGGATAAATTTTCCATCTCGATTTTTGAATGAATCGTGAGGTTGCCCGGAGGTAACTCACTGCAAAGTGTAAACAATTACAAACTACAAAAAACATCTTTTTTGCCCATACAATGTGTTTTTAGATTATTTGGATCATTGTGAATAAAAATAGTTTCACTCTAAAAGGATCGTTTTCGAGTTATAAGCGATGAATATCTGAAAAACTCTAAAAATGTTATCTCATGTTACTCAATTAAACTTCAAACCTACTCCTAGTTGGCGCATTTTTGAAATGCTGCTATTTCATTGTTAATAATAAAATCGCGCATTGGAATATGCACCTCGCGTTGCTAACAATTAAGTAATAATACTTATAGATCTTAAAATACTCCTCGCAGTTTTGAACGATAATGTGCGAAATTTAACTTAGACGCACGGCAACTCGACGATGATTTTAACCCGCGTTTTAAAGCATTGAAGATCGATATTTTTAAGGTTTCTCAAGACTTTAATCGTTTCTCACATGAAAACGTTTAACTTAAGAGAAAAATTACTAATGACTTTTGACCACATCAAAATAAGTCAAACTTGACATTACGAGTTCAAAGCTAACACTGAAGTAGATGACTATGCTTAACTCACCTAGTCTGCTCTAAAGACATTCAGCTCACTCAGGTCAGAAAAATGCTCAATATCCAACGTGAAAATACTTCACTCGCCTTTTATGAACAACCACAACACATTCAGCTCACTCAGGTCAGAAAAATGCTCAATATCCAACGTGAAAATACTTCACTCGCCTTTTATGAACAACCACAACACATTTTCATACACAATTACCACAAAATCACTCACACCACCATCGCGACACGACGACACTGCGGAAAATCGCGGACAAAGACTTCCCGGCACACGACTGGCTCAGAAGCAGAGCGTTGCATGGAGGGCTCGGCGCACCACGCTCCCTGAACGCCAACCGACAACTAAAGACACGCACGTTAGCCCGCAGCGTGTACTACGCTGGTACGTGCACCGGTACCGCTATTCCTTCTGCGTCGTCATTGGTTGGAATTTAGTCAGCCGTTTTACCACCACCCAATCTTCTTTGGGCATTTACGTTAACATTAGAACATCAGAAAAGACCGTATCACAAGTTTATCACAAAAAAGAAAAGAAATAAATAAACAGATCATCATACCTGAAAGCAACTTAAAATAAATGCATAAATTGTCCACGATTTTCCCAACAGATCATTTTAAACAAAACATTAACCTTTTTATTATTCTCAATATTCCTGATATTAGAAGGAATCAAATTGTAAAACTTAGGTGCAAGATATAATTATGGGACACATAATTTGTATTTAATTTCTTATTTGCATGTACAGAAAAAAACTATATATACTGCAAGGATATATTTATAAGAATTTAATATTGTTAATTTCTTGCATAGTGGGATATAATCTAGGTTTTTTTAGAATAATCCTTACAATTTCTTATTTGCATGTACAGAAAAAAACTACATATACTGCAAGGATATATTTATAAGAATTTAATATTGTTAATTTCTTGCATAGTGGGATATAATCTAGGTTTTTTTAGAATAATCCTTACAATATGGTTCTGCACCACTTTTAGCTGCACAAGATTTGAACCGTACATCCCACCCCACACAAATATGCCATATACAAAAAGGTGCACCACAAATGCTTTGTAAATCATCAAAAACTATTTTTTTTCTCAAGTACAGCACATGCTGGTCCCACTGTCAGTGTTGCCGCTTGGTAGACAAGCGCTCGTACCCCACTCTGTATAATGGGTTGCCTAACATTACGCGGACTATCTCGGCAAACATCAACGGGAAAAATTGCCGTCATACGGTTCTCACGTTCTATGTATTGACGTGATGCACATATTTTTATTTACCCATGTGCATTAGATGAAATGACTCCCGTTTTTATGACTTTTGAAACATAAAAATCAAAAGATCGTTTTCAGTTATTTTCGATATTTAAGCGGTTTCAATTCAATAACGATAATATGTCGGATTCCGAATCAAGTTGCTCTGGAAGAGAGAGGCACAACAAAAGATGAGATACTCTCGAATACAGAAAACAAAACAAAAAAAAAGGAGCGGAATCTTTGAAGAAAACTAAACATAGACAGCAAGCTTATAGGAAATGTTTCTTCATCATAAATACTGAGAGAATCTAAGGTGTAGATTAATGTAAGATAATTTTGAGGTGTGTGTACGATAATTCCCCGCGACGATTCTGGAAACGCTGAACTCGGCGATATTGGTGAATTACATCGTAAATTATATACACATGGTAGCACTATCTAAAACGATTTTTCTACAACCGCCAAAACCAAAACACTCAACATTTGTGCTGCCAAAACAAATAATAAGTAATACATAGTTATAATTTGAAGTTACCCTGTACTGGGCTGAATGCTGGGACCCCTTCCCTTGACTGTGACAATGAAAAAGAACAGAATGCTGGGTGTAAAAAAAAATAAATATTTTATTCTCTAAAGTTTGATCAACTTAGCAACTGCTGTACAACATAGAACCCAAAAATGAAATGTTACAGCATTGTTCTCATTAGGATATGAAATAATGTAGGTAAATGGAGCAAGATCTAAGCTCTTATCAACAACAAATACTGGACTAAGTCTATAATATATTGATAATATAACTAAAGTGATTCCAAATATAATTCTTGCACCATACGTGAGTCCAAATTTCAACGACCAGTTATTTTTGTGCTCTTGAGTAGTTGCAAGTTCTCCATCTATTGCATTGATCTTCCTCTGTATTTTGGAATACTTAACAAAATTGTCTGACATACTAATTAAAATCTGTTCTTGCTTCAGATCACGCTTCTTCGAAAGCAGATCCTTTTCTTTACGTGTGGGCCTGTTTACCAGCTTCAGAACCTGCAATACCACAGTTTATTTGCTTACTTCTTTCAATCATATTTTTACAATTCTTGGTACCTGAGATCCCACCCAAAATGAGTGAACACTTAGGAAGCTTAAACATGACGATACTATTAACAGAATCATATCATAATATGGACAAATAAAACTTTTTGTACGACAACCTTTTCAAATTTGCATGGTTTGCTTTTTCTTGTCAAAACAATAACCTCATTCGCAGAACTGTCACTTCCAGGCGGTGGTGCCAGATCAAAAATGCTGTTAACGGTAGATTGAAGAAAATATTTCTGTTTAAAGCATAAAGGTGGTCGCAATTGAAGAGCTGGGAGGGGTGTGTGTACTTATTTAGCTAGTCTCACTTTGGTGAGTGGAAAATAAAGACTGGGCTTGGTGGCGTTAGCGTGTAGGCCCAATAATACTTAGAGACATTGCATTGGAGAAAGGGGTGTCTCCGCCTCTCAAAATATGGTAATATGCCCCCTTTTATTGAAAAAAAAATGAACCTGCACTCTTAGGGAGCACATATAAATTATCCGATAAAATTAGCGTTTTGAGGTAAAACGGTTAAAATGGTTAAAACGGTAGATATCCAGTTGGATAACCCCGTTTTAAAGAATGTACCAAAAAGTTGGATGCAATCCACATAAGTAACATTTGATTCTACCCCCTTCCTTTTTTCAATTTTTAAAACCGAGTGGAGCCCTCCTCTACAATTTTCAAGATCTTGCTACCGAAATCAACATCCACCGAAAACAGTTCGGCTACAGCTGGCAACACTAGTATTGCCTGTCAAAAAAAGGGAAATAATATAGGTGGTTCAAAGTTTGAGGTTATTTATTAGAAATGTAAACGTACACATTTATTTATTTCTCCCTTAATCCTATATCTAAATGTAACTTGAAGATGGAAAAGCCTCAGTGCCACATCGCTTCCAAAGAGCTAGATGGTGTGACACCAAAAAAAGATAATACAGGCTCAGATAAGAGCAAAAAGGGATTGACAAATGTTAGGGCCATTGTATTCTTATTATTATGGTATTTCTTCAGCGGATGCACCTTGTTTTTGAACAAATATATTTTAACATACTTGGATGGCAATCCTACAGTGCTGGGTAAGTAACACTTTCATTAAACTTTTTGGGCGACTTGTGTCTTGAAGGTTCATTGGTAATGGCAGTGGTGATGTTCGCTGTTATGGTCTCTCCTTACCAATTTTATACAAAAGTAGAATGTATCAACATTAACAGCACCATGACTAGATGCAAGGGATAAGTATTTGGGGTATGGAAACAGAGTGTTTTGTTATACCTGGTAACATTTTTTTGGTAGGTCTAAGATGGGCAAGTGCTGTAACTAATTTGATATGAGGATACTAACGATAATAGTAGAGATCTCCAGAATCATACAAATATTTTGTTTGCTATACAATCAAGAGCATAAAAAAATAAGCCTAGAAAATATTCAATTTCTTCATTTTTGGCAAAGGCTAATTCACCAATTTAAAAGTAGTGTAGTTTTTACAGATTTATGCTTGAAATATCAGCAAGATGATGCAGATACAAATCTCATACATCTTTGTATTGATTTACTAATGAAGAATTGCATTAAAATTTTGGTTATGGGTTGATGCAGTATTATTATTTATTATCACATTTCAGAACTAAGTGCTGAATGTCATACTATGAACAATTATTGGCTAGACACTAATTTCATCATTTAATCTTTTTAAGGAGCTTGTCAAATGCTTATGACTGCAACATGTGGTTTCATACAGCTATACTTCCCATGCGGAATGTATAAGCCATCATCAAGATTAAATAAACCACCTGGATTTTATCAACATATGGTGTTGGTTGGGTGCTTCAGGTAAATATTTTCCCATCAAGCTAATATCAAACCACAGTGAATTGTTGTGGATAAACATTGATGAACAGCATCAATGTGGCAGCCCTGTTATAAAATTGTATTAGATAATATATGTTGAACATGAATAGTGTAAGATTTTGGCCCAAAGGTATGCCAAATCTGTCATTCTTTGAATTGTTCAGATCTAGAATTCATTCAAGTTTAAACATTTATGCACCATTAATTCCTTCCTCGTCCTATTCAGACTGTAGAAGGTTAACAATCACAGTTATCAGATTAAGTTCACCAAATAGGAATTTACGAGATTTAAGGTACCTGCAGTGTTGTGTCTATTTTGCACAAAAACTATTTCGGATATTTGATTATCTAACAGGTACTTTGGAAGGCTATAATATTCAGAAGTTTTTTATAACTATAGATACTTCATGTAACCACTAATTTTTTGTATAGGGCTTGTTGATTATGTTGTAATATTTTTGTCGACAGAATTGTACCTTAGCTTCTTGCTATACCTACATTAACTGGACTAATTTTGCGCTGATATATCATTTGGGAATATAACTTGATTGAAAAATAACAGAAGATATGTGCAAAAAATTAGTACAGTTTAGAAAGTAGCAATTTTCTACAATTTCTTTAAAATGGCGATAACTCAAAAACTGTGCACAATTGATTGGTCTTCCTGATAAATGGCTCTTCTCAGGTGTCTGTCTTCTTTTTAGGTTTTTAACAGTTGTATTGGGTCTAGTAGCATTGAACTACGTAGCAGTTAGTTTCACTGAAACTATAAAAAGTTCTGCTCCACTATTTACTGTGTTAATATCAAGGTTCTTATTAGGTAAGTTGAAAAAATGGTATGACCAACAAAGCTCATTCATGCTATCAAAAAATTACAGATATTTTTAACATTAAACAACTGTGTAAACAGTAAAGTGATTGCTTTTTATGTAACAGTAAATATGTTGAAAACCACATATAAATTGCATTTTTTGTCCTGACATTTATTAGAAAATTATTATGATAAGGAAAAACTGATTTAGAAATATCTCAAATAATAAATTGGAAATCGAGGCAGTTAGTAGTAAATATTTTTGTGGGAGATATATACCATTGTTATATAGTGTGCTTACAATTTTTAGGTGAACAAACAGGCCTATATGTGAATCTAAGTCTACTTCCTGTTATGTCAGGTTTGGCCCTTTGTTCAATAAATGAAGTCAGTTTTGATCTTACTGGCTTTATGGCAGCAATGGCCACAAATGTTACTGAATGTATCCAAAATGTTTATTCAAAAATGCTTATATCTGGCGATAAATTCAAGTATACGTAAGTTATGATTATTAGAGAATTAGGTGTTTATTTAGCTGCTAGTCTTGAACCTTTCAAAATAATGATTTTATTTTGATCTTATGAAAGTGGAGCCTTGATAGCTCGGTGTTTAGCGCCTCGAGCTAGCATCCCAGGGCTCGCGGGATCGAATCTCCGCCTCGGATGTTTATTTTCGGGCCATGGATGTTGTGTGTTGTCTATATCACGTATGTGGGTGCAATATTAACGATAGGTATATCTCATCTCTGGAGCTGGCATATTGGTTACCAGTAGATGGCTTGTGTATAGTATTGATAATACGAGGTCGTCAAAAAGGAGCCTGATTCTAAATGAGTTTCAATCATTGAAATTAATTTTGATGGCGCCTTGTGACAATATACTTGATTTGGTATGATAAGTTTTGTCAATGACATGTTAAATTGGATACGGAAGATTGAGATAAGGAGATGTCAAAATTATCATAGCGAATCATCACAAGGGGTCATTGAAATAATTTCAACTGTCGAATCTCATTTAGAATCGGGCTCCGGATCTTTTCAACATGAATTTGCTATAATAAGTTGGCACTTTATTGTTCATAATTTCGTATTATAAAATCAAGTTTGCGTCTTAAATTTTGTCTCATGACTTCGATTTCCATGTAGTTATTGCAATTTAATAGTATTCTCATACACTTATTCAATAATAGTTGTAGCCTCTGCTGAACAAGAAATTAGTAATGATGAGCAATAATTGAAATGTGGATACATTATTGTTATAAATTATTTATTTGCACCACAGAGACAACTTGGATGGAATTCTGCATGTATGCAGACCACATTCATGGTCATTGAAACTTAAATTTTGGTCTATAATAACTCCCTATATTGTAGCGTTTTTCTGGGTTCTTTTAGGCGTGGATTAAAACACTGGATTCCTCAAAAAGAAATGCACTGATTTATTTAACTTGATAAAACATTTATATGCACCACTATTTATGTCACCATTGACTGCACTATACTTCTCTCCGCTCTGCTACTCTACCGAGTTATATATAGTTCCAATCCTGCTTCGAGAAAGATCACAAAGCGACATCTAGAACTTTGGAGATCACTTCGCGGCGATCTAGAAGGCGATCCACTATCACGGTCCTCACAGACGCCGCCAGGCAGCTTGTGCGGTCGTGTAAAAGCAGAGATCGGCAATTAAGCTCTGGAGAGTAGGAGACTCGCCCAACAGATGGCGCTATTTGTCACAATATAATTAATTTCGCTTACAAGTGTTATGGTCTCATCATCAGTTTTTATCAATATGTTATCTCTTTTGTACATTTGACAATACACTTTGTTTTATTAACATTAAATTTTTTTCTATTACATCAAAATTCCATTCCATTACATTATATATATGTACTCATTCAAATCTTATTTACATTGTGTTGTGGATATTTCTGATCTTCATGTTATCTGTCTTTTAGGCCAGCAGAGTTGCAGTTTTACACCAGCATAGCTAGTATAGTGGTACAAATTCCAGCAACATTACTCATGGTGGATTTTTCTGGGACAGACAGGATATCTTATAAACTCTTGTTTTATTTCATACTTAATGGCATTTTCTTCCACTTCCAAAGCATTACAGCTTATGTACTTATGGATTATATTAGTCCAGTTACACATAGGTAAGACAAACAATATTACTTATACTGTTATAAAAGGGACCTGCAGTTTTAGTGCGTAAGAAATTACAGCTTACAGCACCTGTTCTGTCAAACTGAAAAGTTGTTCCATCATCTGAGTTACAATTTTTTACTAATACAGGTATGAACAATTTGGTTAGCTAACCGTGGAAATATGCCGTTCCTTATGTTAACACATGTGTCAAGAGATGTGCAGCACCAGACCATTTATATTGTGCGCTTAACACTGTGATAGCGACTAAATGGTAAAAGTAGCACTGACATTGTGCTAAAGCTTTGCTTAAGGTGTTATCCAAGCAGATGCTCAACCACATGCCGTATTTGGACGCTCACTTACAATTTCCATCAGCATAGCAATGTTGCTAAGTAGGATCCCACATTTACCCTTAAAAGTAATGAAAACAACCCATTTTACTTTTAAATAAAATTGTTTATTCTTAAACATGACATTAACCTCCCAGGGAAATAACACCCGTTTCGTAATTATTCTTAAGATTTTTTATTCTCAGAATTTCTCAACGAAATCTCATGAGGGCATAAGGTCCCAAAGGTGGCGACGCTGAATACCTACTAAAGATGACAGTCAACAAGCATGTAGTCTTTTTTACGAGTATCCATTACGCCAAAATGACAGCTGATTATTTAGTAATGTTTAAAAAATCCCCATATCAGCAAAGGACACACACGGATCCGTCAATGCCAGGTAGACAGAGCCATATTTTGTTTTGGTTTCATCTTGTACTTGCTAAAAGCTCTTTTATTTAGAAAAGTTCATTTACCATACATACAAAAAACAAAACACTACAAACAGGTTTTACTAGATTACACCCGATTCATTATTGCTAACGTTGCAGACTAACACAAAAATGTCAGTTGCTGATCAGAGCCTCTTTCCAGTGCTTTTGAGTTGAGAGTTGTATGCACCCGGAGTGTGACGATCCTGAAGTGCTCTAACAAATGTGCACGGGAACGCGATGCTAAACCTTACCTGTTTTTTGGTGTTTTGCTTTGACGTTGACAATTCGCATCACACTGCCAAACAAAGAAAATGTAAACACAGTTTGCCTTTATTGTTAGAAGCATTGTCAGACTATCCAATTGATGCCTGATGATGCTTTCTGAATTAATGGCGCAACACGTCAATGTGTCGAATTTATATTTCAGTGTAGACACTCAAAATTATTTTCGTTATAGATGAAGCCAACTACAAGTAGTTATGAACCTGCATTCTTGCAGTCTCTTGTGATCTTTATTATTAAGGAATATCGCAAATGTGCGTTGTGACTCTGGGTCATAACATTATCAGTTTACCATCCTTCATTCATTGTCTGGTATCGGTTTAATGTGAGTTTAATGAAAAAAAAACTATAAAAAAAAATAACCTAACAATCTTGACCCATTGCATTTTCGTTATCCTCACTATTTCGGAGCCTATAACACTGATTAAAAAGCTGGTGCATGAGGGGGGAGGGGATTTCAAAAATGAGTACCTCAGGTTCATTACACTCTAGAGCACTGGAACTGTATTGACAGGTGGTGGATATCTCCGAGTTTCTACGGGTAATGCCGGGTCCACATCAAAGCAACAAAACAAAAACAAATAATTTCTGCTAGTTATGTATTTCTCCAGAGTAGTGACCGGGAAAATAAAAAACGCTTTGGGGAGAAACCATCCTTACGTGAAAGAGATGATCGTGGTATTGAAAAATTATTATTGTCCGATTTGCGTAAAGATGATATTGGATTGCGAGGAGAAATACGTTCTAGTTTTGAGAACTTTTTAAGAATGTCCAGTGATAACTTTGAAGAATCAATACAGCTGATCGGTCCTGAAATCTAGAACATAATACCAATTTCAGAAATGCCATTAATCTAGTTGAACGTTTGGACGTAACATTAAGATATAGGATACTCCTTATATAATTCAATTAATTTACTCCTGTTATCTACACTCAACTTTAATTTTTCACCCGACATATTGCGTATTTATTTTTAAACTACCCTGCACAGCGCCTTCGAATTTGATACTACTTTCTGTTTTATATTTGTTTTGCAACAAAGTACACATCGCACCGGCAATGTTGCCTGAAATGAAAACGAAACAGACGGGAACGCCAAAAGTTGCAAGAAACAGAAACAAAACACGAATTGTTGACAAAATGTTGCCGATTTGTTGCTTAATTGTTAAAAAACATTGAGTTGCTGTTTGGTTGGTTTGGTGTGGACCCGGCATAACACGAACGAGCTACTGGAAAGCGGCTCTGCTGTTCACCTCAGTAGACGTCAAAGCATGGATACTCGTGAAATAGGGTATATACTTGTATGAATAAGTGGTTGGCGGCGCCGTGGTATGTAGGCAACCAAGTCGTATTGTCATACGAGTTGCAAATTTTTACTTGATAAAGATTATGGTTGTGTTTTAGCTTCAGGCCATTTACACCGTATGCTGTGCGCTATACGGGCGATAGTGACCATGGAGTAAACATGGATATTGTTGCTGTGCTGAAGTCTGGCGCGCAAATGGCCTGATGCTGCTCTATTTCTTAACACAGTGCTCTCACACAGAACAAGATCCCGTGATTAGCGAGCCACGATGTAAACATGGCCTTTGATACTGTTCATACAGCGTTTTGCATGAGATGCAAGTTACCCAAATTGTCGCACTGCAAACAGCTGTTAGCTCGAACGCGCGTACATAGTGTGTACAGTTGCATATACATTAATGAACGCGCTCTTTGTTTCGGTGCTACAACTTGTCGCCCGTGAGTATGATATACTATTCCAACTGTAATATTTATCTTTGTTTTAGTGTTGCCAACACGGCAAAACGAGCCTTCCTCATATGGCTGTCGATAATAATGTTCGGCAATCCGATAACCATCCTAAGCGGTTTGGGAACAGTAACTGTGATAGCGGGTGTATTTTTATACATCAAGGCGCAAGAATATGACAACGAGCGATCAGTCTCGGCTAACTTACTTCATCGGAAAGTCAGGGCTATATAGCATATCTAAGCCTTCATTGAAATATGTTTTTGAATGTGCAGGTAACTATCATCACGAACAAGCTGACACCAATTGTGGATGGTGGAAGCACTCGATGCTGGAGTGGATGTTTCTAGGTGTGAGGTGTGACTGATCATACCAAACACTGAAATGAAGGAACATGCAGGGAATTTTGGTTGGTTTTGGGATTTAAGCTTGATTTTGGGTATAGTTCATATATTTGGATGATGCTGAATCAACACTTCAGCTACATTTGAAGACACTTTGTAGATTGCCAATTTGAAATGCACAGTTTCTGATATACACTGTATTACTACTGATATTGCACAACTCGGACATCATAGAGAGTAAATGGCAACGCTGGTTAGGTACTGTTCTTCAAACGACGAGTCTCGCGCCCCGCCCGCAGCTCAAGCACGTACCACTGGACGAGTATCACAGAACATGTGTTGCTACTAATGGTGACGCTCCTTATGATGCAAGTGTTGTATAGTTTTAGGGGTAACATACTGTATAAGGTTATGCCAGGGTATTTCCTCATTGTAAGACAGCACTTAAATTTTAAAGCGAATGTAAGCATTGGTACTGAATGGTAATGAAAATATCAATGGCAAAAACTACTCATCATTACTATAAAAAACGGTAGTATCGACAAAAACAAACTAAACATGTTTTTTTTTCTGGTTAATAGTGGTTTAAGTATTTATCATAAGAAAAACTTTGATAAGCAACTAAAAATGTGAGTATGTGAACAAATTAGTATGTGATATAATCTTGTCAATTTATAGTTTATAATGTGTTTTGTACCGGGAATTTTTATGACCATATATTTTTGATTTCGAGCTATCAATTACTTCATTTAGATTCATTCATGTTACTTATAATTTGTTTGTCCCGTCAGTTATGAAAAGGAAAATGCCCACAAACTATAATCATGACTGTAGTCTCGACAACATGGCATGTGTCAACAGATCTAAATAAGAGACACAAATTTCTAATATGTACTGTTACAGAAAACATTCTCAATATTTTAAACTGCAGGCAGGTGATAGCTTTTTGAATATAAAAATATTTATTTCGTAATTTAACAAAATTATTTCTCTTGTCAGTTCTCAGATGTCACTTAACAAATTTACAAGATATAAGTTACATCCTCGGTCAGGTGGGAAAAGTCTAAGGGTAGCGAACATCAACCAATAGGATTCAAAACTACATTATTGTTGGTTAAACAAGATACTTTCGTCCGTTCGGCCAAGAAAAGAAGTCAGCCAACCATGGGCAGCTGTGTGTTTCTTAGATACTCATTAGCATGGTATTGCCTTGGTCTCTTATCTCTGGACGAACCAAAGAAAGCATCACAATGATCTTGTATGCAGGAGGTACTGTTTATCAGCTTGAAATAGCGCGAAGCGCGATCTATCTCACCAGAATCGAACCATTGTGGATCGCGCACAGCTGCTATTAGACGGAACTGTTATGGATCTCAGTTCCCGTTTAATAGCCGTGCCGCTAGATGGCTGATGATTCTGGCTGAATGTAGAAGTGGTCTACTTGCTTTTGAACAGGTTAAACAAGATGCTTTCATCCGTCCGACCAAGAAAAGATGAGCAGCGAAGAAGCACGAAACAGCTGTCCATGGTTGGCTTCTTTTCTTGGTCGGATGGACGAAATCATCTTGTTTAACCTGTTCAATGGCAAGTAGAGCACTTCTACATTCAGCCAGAATCATTAGCCATCTAGCGGCACGGCTATTAAACGGGAACTGATAGCAGCGGTGCGCGATACACAATGGTTCGATTCTGGTGCGATAGATGGCGCTTCGTGCTATCTCATGCTATATTATTTTTGTTCAAAATGTATAAAATCGGAGTTTTATGTTACTTGTATACGAATGATAAGATAATATTTCCAATACTGAAGCTGCATAGCTCTATACATCTGTTTATGCAACAACGGAAGTCAGTAATATCACATATTTCAACATACTAATTTCATTTTGAAATATCTCGGTTGGTGTTCGTCACCCTAAGAATCTCAGGTTACTGTCGTGAAGCCGGGCGCGTCTAGCAATAAGACAGCAAATGGAGAGTCAACTGCTTCCGGCCGTCAATACGTCCATTGTATATCTCTTTGACGGCAAAAAGTGTTAAAATAATTCATTGCTGGCGTAGTGTTAACTATCGTTCATGTCAATCACCCTTTGAGGGGCCACAAAAAGCGTCCACCCTCTGCCTACCGGACCACTTATCTTAGTTATCCGAAAAAATATTTTTAACACAAAACTCGCGATGGATTTTGGTATCCTTTCCATTTTTTTTGCTAAAGAACGGAAAATAATGCCACAGGTTTTGCAGTTGGTAATGCTACCGCTACGTTTTTTACTTTCCCGCTCGAAGTCTAAAAAATACGTCATACCAAAACCCCTCAGTCGTTAGCCAAGCATTCCACCACAGGTGTATTAAATAACTTTGTCATGGTGGGTATAGTGTAGCTGCCACTAGACGTAAACATGAATGTCCTGCTGAGACTTCTCCCGCCAACCAATGGATGAAAAAAAAAAAATAGTTTATCTTACAGAAACTTTAAAAGGTTGAATGATTTAGGTAGTGTCGATAATCGCTCAGGGAATGGAGTCATTCTTCCTTTCCCTCTATGTATGTTGGATTAGGTGGTACTACTACTTGTTGATCAGAACGTGATGAAATGTGAAATAATGATTTATAGGAATTCATGTACTTCAATACAAAGTTTAATCTAAAAATAGTAAAAATATGAAAGCAGACGTTGAGTTAAAAGATACGAAGCGTTAGATAAAAATTCCATTCTGTTTAACATGTACACTGTCACTATTTGGCACGGTTTACACAAATGATATAGTGCCAGAAAATGATTCCAGAGCTGCACTATTTCATGTTCTAAATAAAGTAAATTAGTACATAAAGGGCTGATGAGGTGCAAAATAAAAAATTCTACCATATTCAGTGTCTGACCTGTCATCACTTCAAAAATGGTGCAATATACTATTACTTTTAAAGCCTGTGATCCTTACCGGCAGTATTCACTGTATTATTTCTACGTGTATGCTGTCTTAATTTTTTGCTTGGTTGTGTATCATATACATTCCAGTAATTTTTATGGGATTCAGTATTTAAAATACATACTTAAAATGTGTAAATATATGTATAAAATATGTACAGAAGTTTACTGAATCTGTTGAACCTGTATGCTGTTTGTTTGCTGTATTTTTTATTAAGACGTTGAAACGTAAATGTTTTGTTTTATTTATCACCTATGTATGTTATCATTGACCGACTCAGTTACGTTATATACTTTACGCCAAAAATTCAGATCTCCAAAACAATTATTTTGAATATAAATATGTTGGCGCTTTAAAAGGTATGTAACATTTTCAATTTGTTGTAGGAACAAAAATTTGGCTCTAGAAATGTTGCAAGAAAATTACCAATTTTATCGCAAAATCATCTTTAGTGATGAGGCGCATTTTTGGCTAAACGGCTTCGTCAACAAACAGAATATGCAGGTGAAGGTTAGGTGAAAACCCTCATGTGCTTCAAGAAACACCACTTCAACCACAAAAAATAAATGTATGGTGTGGTTTTCATGCCGGTGGTGTCATAGGGCCGTTTTTTTTTCATTGATGAAAATGACCGTCACCTTACAGTCAACGTTATTTTTTTGGTCAATTGGATGGGCTAGACATTAATGATATGTGCTTTCAACAAGACGGTGCCACAAGCCACACAGCGGGTGAAACAAGCGACATATTGAAAGCAAAATTCGGTGAACGTGTTATATCAAGAAATGGTCCTGTCGATTGGGCGCCTAGATCGTGTTATTTAACATCTCTAGACTTTTTTGTGGGACTGCATTAAATCATTGGTCTATGCCAACAAGCCGGCGTCGTTAGAGCAGGAGTTCAGAGCCAATATTGAACTAGAGATAGCGGCCGTTTCTGTCGAAATGTATGACCGAGTCATTGAAAATTGGGTTCAACAATCGATCGCTGCGAACGTGCCCGTGGTGGAAATTATAAACGAGGTCGAATTGGGATATTTCAAATGGTTTGCGATGAAAAAGAAAGTTGTCAAGTCCTTAATAGAAAACCCTTTATATTGTATTAAACAGACCTAAATTGGCGCACTTGTACTGACGACACCGACTACTACCTTACGATTCGTTTACCAAATAACCTAGGGAAAGCAAAATGAATCAGAATATATCCGTTAATATTCCCGATGGTGTCGATTGTCCCGTTCGATGATCTGGAAATAAACGTGCGAGAGTTGAACGAGACTACATATTGACTACTCCCGTAAATGTGCTAGGCAAATAAACTTGCGTTCTAGGGCCACCTTGAGTCCCGAAACCAGAAGCAAGGTGCGTCATCTTAGATCCGCCCCTGGATAAGTTCATTTCCATTGTACGAATTTCCAACACACGAGGATAAACCGCATCATCCTTGAAACCTTGATGATTTCAGCCATTGAAATTGCATTTTTGGATAGAGCTCGTCACATTTGGGATTCTTCGAATAAAAACGCGCGACGCAATTATTTAAAATCAAAAAGTTATATTGTCCGCCCAACCCACGACCAACTGTATACGGCGGGACAACGAACGACAATAGGGTAGCAATTTCTACGAGAGATATGGTGATAATGGAGGTAGATTGCAGACAAGTATCACTTATTCTCAGTACCTGTCGCTCAGTGTTAAGTCAAACTCTTTACATTAGTTCGTTTTGTTAGTAGATATGTTACTGTAACAGCGAGATGCCGCAGAAATTGTGGATTTAGTACCATAAAATTGATAATTGGGCTCTACTATAGTTTTATGAGCTGCAAAGGCGCAAACACAAAATAACAGTAGATGTTTTTTATTGCTGATATTCATACAGATATAAAAATATTTTCTTCATGATTGCACAACAGAATTTCAATAAAATAGTTATTCAAAAGTATCACAAAATCTAGCTATAAACTACCTAAAATTAAAATTATAAAAATAATTTATAAATGATCCGTTAATATCGAATTACAGATAAAAATAAATTCAAGACGTTCAATAGAAAAAAAAGGTTGTCGCCACTTTTGTCATAAAAAATTTTACTACTATTATTATATAGTGGTGGCTTAAACATTATAGAAATGTCATCATCCACTATTGATTTACGGATTTATCTGTTGTCCCTAATTTTACAATTTGAGATCTGTTTTTCAACCAATTAGCTGATGTAAGATTTGTCAACGATTACAAAATGCGACAAGATATTTGGTAAATGTTCTGAATTTTTATAAATGTTTGAATATATATTAGATATACAGTATTAGTTATATATTTCAACATACCCATATACAAAGGGTACTATAAAAGTTTTGCAATATGACAACAAACGAACGCAGGAGGCTGCATGTTGAGACATGTCCATGAGGGCATAGTATCCGCCAGCAGCACGTCCGTTGATTTAGTTGTTCATTCGTATTGACAGTGAAAAGTGCGGACTATGGCATCGTGGTTATGTAGTGAGATAAGAACAGTTTTATGGTATAACTTTACGCGTGGCTTTAGCCTAGACCAGTGCTTAGAAGAAATAACGCTTGCATTAAAGAATTATTTTCCTCATCGTATGACTATATTCAGGTGGTACAGAGGATTCCAAAGGGGCCATTTCACTCTGGAATATGCTGAAAGTGAAGGAAGGCCGTGAACGTCAGTAACAGATGAAACCATTACTGCTGTGAGGAAAACGACTGACAAAGACCGGAGAGTGCCATACCAACAGATAGAGGAGACCTTACACCTTCATGCACCAGCAATTCATTCAATTCTGCATGACCATTTACACGTAAGGAAACTTTATTCTCTCTGGGTACCGCATAATCTGACGGAATAGCAGAAGACTCGTCGTACTACTTGGTGCCGAAAGATGCTCAAAATGTTTGATAAGGGACAAACTTGGTATCTAAGGCTCATAACAAAGTTTGGGTCTTTGATGATGAGGACACTCCCGTAGCTGTCAGAAAATCCCGATCTATTAAAAAAAAAAAATGATAGCGGTCTTTTCAAATCGAGCGGGATTGCGGAGCGAGTCGTTTTGGACACACAGAAGACAGTCACAGCTAAGTGGTACACGGAACAGTGCCTGCCTAAAGTCATAGAGTCCTTGAAAAACCTGCGACCAAAGTCAAGAATGGACACTTGGTAACTCCATCATGACAACGCTCCAGCTCACCACGCCAAAGCCTGTATTTGACCACTAGTGGTCTGAAACTTATTGAGCACCCTCCTTAAAGTCCGGATCTTGCCCCCTGCGACTTTGCGCTGTTTCCGCATGTGAAAATGTAGCTAAAAGGAAAACGGAATTTCTAGCGATGCGGCCCTTCTGAGGGCTTGGGACGAGTGTGACGCACTCCCGGGTGTAACTTGGCAGAGCTGGTTTAAGGAGTGGTTTTGGCGGATGGAGAAATGTATTGAATGTGGTGGAAATTACTTTGACTGAACTCAATAAATAAAGCTGTATTGCAAAACTTTTATAGTACCCTTTATATTTGTGCACTTGTACTCTTAATGTTCATATGTAACTAAAACCCTTCATATCTTACATTAGCTAACGATGATTAGAAAAATACTGCTATAATGGTATAACTAAATATTAAGGTCATATATAGTACATCTGTAATATGTACATAATAAATTTCTCTGTCTTATATATCCTTTAAAACTTACAATATATTGCTCTATGTAGTATAAAACTGCATTTTTAAATGCACTTTGTATGTATCTTATCCAACGAATTGGATATCGAACTTAATTATAATTATAAATCACCATGGAACACGGCTCTATAGATCGTTTAAAATTCAAAGAAAAAGATAATATGGTATGGTTTTGTAAAAATTGTTAATTTTTGCTTTCATTAGAAATTACATTACCGCGTTCCCCCAGCGATAAATAAAACACTTTACATAAAATATCCTAAATGTTATTCCACTATCTTACTTAAGTATTTAGGAAACATGGTATTTTACGATGCTAATGCTAGAATTGAAATTCTAAAGTTTGAGACACACTTTTAGTGGCAAATAAATTTTAAGTTGAACTTATTTCGGGATTTTTGTATTACAGTTACCATGCAAAACCAAAGTTTCATGCTCACACCTAAAGTACTTATCAAATATTTTAAGATACCCATGGTCTCTCCACCAAGTACAAAGTTGCCTATTAAATCCGCAGTTCAAAGTTTGAATCAAATGAGGATACTCATAACCTACTAACGTATAGAAATCCTGGTCACCTAGATGCCCTCTGAACCTACAAAGAAAAAACAGTATAAAAGTAAAATTGAAAGCTCCGAGTATATTAAGTTTGATCAAAGACACTTTTATGAGACACAGAGGACGCTGAAAACGTTACGTTTTTAGCGTTGCACTAAGTTTGGTCAGAATAAAATGCTCTCTGGGGAATGAATTCCAAATCCTGGCAGTTGTTGACATTTATCAAAGAAGTTTGTGAATGCGAGCATTTTCGGCAACAGCAGTAACATACAACTACATACTTGTGATTTAAGCACATGTAACCTGAGGAATAAAATTGAGGATCTTGAGTTACTACTTTTAGGCCTGCTTTACCCAGAAGTTGTTTGTATAACTGAAAGTTACAATCTCATGAAGTTGAAACGATTATCCTATAAAACTACTCTCTTGCTGGCTCCTACTATAGAAGCAATGCGAAAGGATGAGGTGTGATTTTTATCTGTTCTAAAATTCAGTACAAGGTTGTAGTTGTAGTTTTCCTCAACTTGAATATGCTTTTGAGTATTCAATGATAGACATAAATGCCCAAGGTATTCTTTTGACACTTGGCTGTTTCTATAAGTCCGCAAGTTCTGATTCTGATTTATTCATTTAGCTTTGACTTTAGGGTTGACTGGATCACAAATTTTTGATTTTTTTTTCATTTGTTAATTGACAATTTGCTGATACTTTTTTTAAGTCAAATGGCAATAAAGATATTATTATTATATTCTCAGGTTCTTCATTTCATTAAATGTTTCATCACAAAGCTAACTTTGTCTTTAGAGATGAGACTGAAGAACGATGGTGAGACTTACGCACTTTTTCTCTCGAAAACAAGCTGGGAAGCGACTCATCTATGTGTTCAGGAATACAGTTCTTTGAAAGATAATAGAACCTGGCTCACTTTCTACCCATTATTCTACTCCTTTATTTAACAATTGAGCTCATGGCGTTATACATGTCGACGCTTGACGTCTTGTCACCAAAATTCTCAGGTGCTTTATTTCCATACAACCATCCATGCCAACTTCGAAGCAATGCGCTCGACAGCGGACATATTAAATATTATTAAAACTTTTTGATTATGGTTGCCTCAAATTTTGTATGATGCCCTGATCGTGAATGGGGGGTTTATACGGAATGACACCGCACAAACCCAACAAAGCCCCACCTGTGAGGGCATTCTCGCTCTCGGAAGACGTCCAGCCCTTCCAAAGGGACAAGCGAGCATGATGTTATCTGTTCTTCAGGCTGTACCAGATACGTCAATCGCTCATCGCCCCGAAAACGCCAGGCGACTTCGAGAACGCGAAAACTACTACCCAACTGTTGTCGTAAGATAGCAGTTGACTATTATATCTAGAATGCAAGAAATAGTAAATAGTTTGACACCTCAAGTGCACATTGTTGTCTGTCTTGTGAGAGAATAATATCAGACACAACAGTTTGCCTTTAAAAAAATAAAATACACTGATATTGTCATCTTTATTGCACTTTGAGAAAGGCCGAAGCATTAGTAGAACTTCAACTCTACATCTATGATATTATTTGGTGTTTAGTGAAACATGGAGATTCAACAGTGCACTGCTGATGTCACACATTTAGCATCCATATGCTCTACGCGATTTTAACGTCGTGCTTTCAGCGTCCACATAACATGTTAATTCAGAAACATCTTATAATGACATTCGAATCAATTTAATAAAATGCTCAAAGAAAAATATCTCTCTTTCTCTATAGGCGTAAATTGACTACAAAGAAAATAGCTCTCTAGATTGGTCAGACTAGTAGAAATGTTACCTGTATTTTGATGTCATTCTATGCACTGTCTCATTAGTGATGATCTTAGGGAACTCTGTTGAATTCCTTTGTGCTTTGAGGTTGATAAGCACCACTCCAGAGTTATAACCTTGGAAGCCCTTAGAGTGTATAGAATTGGAAGAAGGAGCATCACTTTTATAATAGTCTCCAAAGGTGGTATTGTGCTTAGCTTTGTACATGTGAAGGATGTGGCGGTACACAGGGGTTAGTTCTGGGGCCAGCCCAAATAGAGCAGTTGGTTTGAATCTAAAAAAAAGTTGGTAGGTTAAAGTAAATAGCAAAGTATTCTGATTCATGAAAAGTAAGATCACTGGCTAAAAATCTGTCATGTTTGGCTTTCTTAGAGTGCTACAATATGACCCCTATCACACATCCATAGTTTCGCAACACATAAATTTTTTGAGATATGTATTCATATTTCTTGTTTAATCTTACAAAGTAAATGTTTTAGGATAGAACTATGGATGTATGTTTGCACAGGAATACATGGGGTGATTACTGTAGACCAGTGGTTGCCAACCTTTTCAGTGTGGTGAGCTACTTTGATAATTCTGGAATAAACAGTGAGCTACCTATATATAGTTATAAGCAATGTAAGCCAACTTAAATGAAATTATACACAATTGTATGCAACATACATGTGTTTATTTTACTAATACTAATAAACTTGAATAAACTTTCAGTAACTGAAAAGTGGCTGCTTGCACTTTTCATTGCTGCTACTTATGGCAGTCACAGCTATTTGGCCATCAGACTTTACTATAACTTTAATCTATACTTTGATAATAGCAATGTTTAATCTTAAGATGTTCATATATTCTTCAATCATACCTTTCAAATTCAGCAAATAACAGTGCAATGTCCTTTTTGAAATATAAATCACAGTCTAATAATATTGCATGGTGTTGATTTTGAGGTGCTATCCTATATAAGCCTAAGGATATGTAGAATAGAGCATCACTGTAATAAGTACCTGCAAAAAAAAGATTATGTACCGAAACTGTAAAATATTTATTTCAATAAAAGTAAGATAATGTAATATAAAAGTAGTTCTGGCATGACAATTGGAGATAAGTTACTTTTCGATTTCCAGTTAAGAGGTTTATAACCCAATAAAGAGCTATCCTTTAATTTTCTAGTCTTTTATTTATGAAATCATCAACATGCCTCTATGCCTTCATAAGTTTTTGAGACAAATAGTTAACTCATTACATGGTAGGTTTTCTTCAAATATTCAAGTAATGCCTTTCAACTTTCATATGGTCCATTGATGAACCTTTTTGTAGTCTTTTTTAGACAATATTGGAAATATCCTACTTCTTATCAGATCGACACCTTATAGGGCAGGACTTGACTAAAAGCAATGCAGCTGATTTCATTTAAGCTTTGCAAACAACAGTGACTAAAATCAAGTAATTTGTTAAAAAGCCTACCTGGTTTAGAGCTAAAATATGGTGTCATAACTTCTACTATATCCTGTATCTTCCTTGCACTTTCATCAATATCATAAAACGAGTATACCAATGTTTTGTTTCTATACAACAGATCTGCTATTTGATTCTCTGCTATACCTTGTGATACCCTATCAACAATGATGTTAAACTTTAAAGGCACTGAGCTCACAGTTAGCAAATTGTGGATAAGATCTCGAAATTTGTAGCTCAATGTTGAAACATTAGTGACTTTTGTGAATATGAGCCAAACATTGTAATCCTTATGATTCCGTAAAGCTGATGTCACATATTTAAGGTTTCGGATGTCCTTCCGTAGGCTTCGCCTAATCGTTTTTCTGTGGTTTAAGGAATCATCGGTAAAGCAGGCAAAGTAGAATAATATAAGCAATGCTATTAATATCAGGATATTCAGGAAGGTGTTTGTTCTAATTTTCCACATTGCACATTTTTCCCTTGGACTCTTTGTTTGCAGAAAAGTACCACTTCATAATGCTGCACGTGCGTGGTACATTACCGATGCTTTTTATCTCAGTAGAAATAACATTTTTGAATGGAAGAAACTGCACTTGTGTCTGAACTTGTTTCCTAAAATAGGCAATTCAAGTAATCCAACAACCTGTTTTTATTTACATACATTGTCATATATATATATTTGACATTTCACATTTTAATTTTCATGGAAGGCAACTAAGCTAACAAGTGGGTCTAGGGTAGGCAACATACATTGCAATTCAATATACATCGCTCGACAAAGTTCCTGAAGAGGATGCACTTCGTGAAAAAAGTTATAGGGTAGGTGCTAGTACATTCAAAATGTATAAATGTTAAGCGTGAGATTTAAGAAATATATCATTTGAAACTTATTCGTTGGCCAATCTTCATGTTCTACTGACCGTCAAATGGAACTACACGTGTATAATTAAAGGTTTACTAACGTTTTGTCAACCTCGGTGCCTTTTTTAGTAAGAAAGAATTTGGATGACAGACAGATAAATTTATTCTCATTGTCAGTTTGTGTTTTGGAGATGGCAACCGCGGTGGCAGGAATATAAGTAAATCTTTACTTTCACATAAGTGGTTTCATTTGCTGGCCAGTAGAATGTTTGGATATATTTTTAAATAAAGGTGTGACGAAGGTTATCATGACATTTTCTATGAAAAATACAGTTTCTCCAGTTGTTCCCAATTATATAGGGCTATTAGCGTTGCTTAACGTATTCTACCTGAAGATATAGCCAACCTAATACGTACTATATCCGCGATGAAATGAGATACCTTATTAGCGTCGTCTACGAAAATTCGTCACAGCTATCGTTCTCCTCTCCGCAATAATTAGAAGTCTATTATCATAGTTGGCTTAATACAGTTCCAACAGACCTTATCTTGAAAAGAGGATAGTTGCTCAGCTTTCGTTCGATGTTCTCCCTTAGACCAAGCATAGACCATTTCTAATGCATGGCCAAAAAAGCACGAAAAAGCTGTTCATGGTTAGACATCTATGATCGGACGAACGAAAGCTTATTAGTTTACAATTTTGAATGTTTTTATTACGGTATCTTTGTCGATAATGAACGTCCTGTACTCTCCTTTTATAATAATCGTCAAGATATAGCATAGAAAAATCAGATTTGTACGACACTGATCTACCTATAACATATACGATTGTTTTTGTTCTATCTCTGCTTTTTCAAAAACATATTTTTTTCAAAAAATCTGTTCTAAAGCAGGGGGGTTCTACAGTTCTCGGATAGTGCTTATATTGTAGATAAGGTATTGTAGTATCACTGCAATAAAGCAAAAATCCAAAAATGTTAAAGCAATGAAAATAAATGAGTTGATTTCTACAACTATTGTCATAGCCAATACCTCTAGTCTATTATTAAATTATTTCATATTTGGATAAGCAGTTTTGGCTTTCTAGACATGTTCCGTCAGTAGCCCTTTCGTTAGAGGAAAGAAACCAAATTTGAGACAAGCGCCTAATTTGAGACAGTGGTGTAACTTTGTATCTTTGTAGCACAATCTTCTAGTAATACCAAAAAGTAGTATCCTACATGTGTTTACAGTTTAGTTTTGCACATGGTTTGCTGTGACATTACAACTTGTTACTTCTTCAGAGATAAAAATATTTTCAATAGTGCGAGAAAAGTGATTACTAAAATTAAGGTAAGTTATTTAGAACAATTGTAAGATATAAATTTAGTAGTTTACAAATACCCTATTTATTCTCTTTGACAATACTGTGATTTTGTTAGGTAAATAACCTAAATATGCTTGTGTAAACTTTTTAACCGTAAAGTCCTAATTTGAGATATCCAAGTTTTCCTAATTTGAGACTCAAATTAGGGCGCTGTATCAAGATTCAGATGCCTGGAAACACAAGAGTAAGGAGATGGATTATTTAAAAGCCTCAAAAGGATTCGGATAGATACCTTCCCCCTCCAGTTCCAGTTCAGAATGCAGCGGAAGCCTTAAGTTAGATGATTCATCGTCAGAAGAAAGCAACATGAAAGCGATGCTGAATGTTTATTTTGTACGGATAGGGTGAAAATGGGCAAAATACAACCATTGTAGTAGATGGACACATAAAGATTGTGAAGAGATTACCAATAAAATTTTCATTTGCACTTTCTAGAAAAGAAAGAGATTTTTTGAATAGTATCTCAAATTAGGGAACCTGTAAATTCACAAAAATATTTATTTTTTTTAAAATATACTTTTGTCTGTAAAAAAATACATTTCATATTATTTTTTTTATTTTAGAGTAAGCTAGGAGCATCAAATCGTAAGTTTGCTTAAAAATATACGCTCGTCTAAAACAACAAGTACTTTATTTTTCCTTTTCAAAAAACATCTCAAATTTGGTTCGTTTCCTCTAAAGATTTGTTTATGTGATGGTTCACTCACAGAACAAAATTTTGGAGCAGTTAGATTCTCTGAATGTGCTATTAGTCTAATTATATTAGACGAAAATACAATTGGTTTGTGACATAGTTGTAAAGTCTGGTTTTATGCAAGTTGTTCAAGGGGGTATTTAAAACATGGACGCATAAAACAGGTACACCAATTTTTGCGAGAAAACTTTTTATACAACAAAAAATTTGAAACGTGTTTTTTGGGATTCAATCGATAGTGTTGGCAGGAACGAAAAAACTTGTGGAATAAGATTCTTAGGTATTTATGAGACTTACAAAATGAGATTACACGTAACGAGATCCGACTGATAGCAAAAAAGTTATGGTTGAAAAACGAGGCAAAATGCAGGTTTTGCCACGTGTTGATAATGCGACGATAATTTCACCCAACTAGTTGAAATTCTTCAAATCCGTAGGATCCATACTTCTAAATAATAACAACAAAATTGGAGTATATTGGTCAAGTAGTTTTTTGAGAATCTCTAATTTTTTATCCCAAAACACCTGTTTTCCGGCCATCATTGAGCAATATGCAGGGTTCGTTCAAAGAAAAGAACAAATGGTAGACAATTTTTTTCACGTTAACGCCACATGAATAAACACAACAGAGATCATCGAAGTGTTCTCTCGATTGTATGGACACTCCGAATCTCATACGGCTTCTTTTATCACTGACTTACTGTTCCAAGTGCTTATATGACATTGTGCAAACAACCTGGGGTATCCACGGTATCCAGAAATTATTTTTATGGTTTCATCGCAGTATGTTAACTTTGTATCATCGCGCTGAAACTACAATCCTTTCTTTTACAAAAGAAGTTACAGCCGAGAAGCGTAGATTAGACCTCAAGAAGAAAACTACAATAAGAACAAAAATCCAGGATATTATTTGGAATTTAATGTGCTATTATAATGTGTCAGAGTATACATTTACTACAAGGTTACGTGTCAGAGTCATGCCGATAGAAGGAAAATAGTGACTTATCTGATTTTTAACGATTCTATTGCAATAACTTGAAGATTTTGATGTTCGAGAATTTATTCTGTAAGTACTTTAAGGCTGAAAGGAGGAGTTAACCATCATTTTCTTAGCGATAAAGCAACTTCGTGAAACAATAAAAAAATATTTCTAATACTCTATTTTTTGGAACTGCAAATTAGACGTCATTATCAATGTTAACGTTTTCTTCTTGGCACGATCAATATTTTTGTCTAGTAGCATTTTTCACCCGTTATCACCCAATTATTTGCTTCCTTACCGTTTACCGCCTCAACCAATAGTTTTTGTTTTTTCCGTTTCATTATGGGGAGGGCAAACTTCAGAAGTGCCAGGGCACTGAATCTTAAAATACGACACTGGATGAAGATGTGTCTCACCAACGATTTTCACAGCCTAAAAATTCTGCAGCATACCTAAGTCAAAATTTTGCTGAAGTTGTAGTATCTAGGTTAGTGATACTCAGCCGAGCCTTGCACAAACCCCATTGACTCTACAACATTGCAACAATTTGATTTTGTCAAAATACACTTCATAGGCAAAAAAAAACATTCACCTTGTTTTCATAACTATAAGCCGATCTAAATTAGTAATAGTGATCTAGAGCCTTGCCTACCTCAACATTTTTTTGTCTGATGGTAGACTGAAATTGCAACATTGTGAACAACATTTCGATCCCACTGTAGATGCGAAAATATTAAATTCATTCTTATATCTCCTCAATAACACGCAGTTGGGTAGCATACTACATTTCACCATATTTCCTGGTCTAACACCTGCATCAGCACAATAGCAAGCACCAGAAGATGCTGCAGAACGATGCAGAATGTCGCAAAAATCTGTGAAAAAAATTCGAAATATTTGTTTATTAGCAATACTTGCACACTTCGACTGCGGATCAGAGTCGACCAGACACTTATTGTGTCGATCGCACCGTAGAAATTTCTCTTCGGCACCACAAGAGCCGCTGTAAGTGAAGGGAAAATACGAAACAGAATTTATAAATATGGGTTCGACCGTATTGCAGAATCTAGTGATTTAACGAACTTCGTCGGTGAAAAAACAACCATCCCCGTTTTTGGGTTTTGTATTCTTTGGGGTGCGCACACGTAAAATGAGGTTCAATATAACGTAAGTACATCATTTCTAATTCTGCTTCAAGTGTACTTAGATGTTTATTGATTCACATCTGTAAGCAGGTGCAGATGTTAAGGAATGTTAACATTGAAACAACTCTTCGGTACAGTACGGTACCATGGTTATTTGAAAACTTTTGTGCTTGCATTACACATTTCCAATTTAAATTATTGTCGTCTGTTTTTACTTTTGCCCAAGCAAAAGCTGTTTGCCCATCTTTATATTAGGTAATTAAGATTTACATAATTAATGTTTTTTAATCTTACTGTATATAAAAACCTGCCGAACACCTTTCTATATACATTTATACGAAAGAATGAATCTTTATTGTTTATGAATCTTTTAATACAAATCAATAGTCCGGAATTCCATGCACTTCAAATGTCCATGATTTGCTAACGGTTTCAAATTCTGATGGTAGGGTATAAATGTAGCTTTTAGGTGTTTGATATCTAGACCTTTTGCCGAAGTCTTCTACTATACTTTTTTGGTTTCTTGGCAATATTATACACATGTAATAATGGAGACTGTCAGCGGTTACTAATTTTCATCTTAGATTGAACTCAACTCAAGGTGTCCCAGGTGTTGGTCTTCGGTATGGTTTTCATGTACAAAGAAATGAGACTCGAATGTTATGGAATGGAAAATCGGCAAACTATAGGATGCAACTTTGGAAAGTCGAATATGGCGACAAGTACGTCCAAGCTTTGTTGGACAAACACTATTCTGATGGTACATCTGTTGTCACAGTATTTGGGAACACTCACGCCGTTAATCTTTGTTATTATCAAACTTCTCGATCAGTAAAGGGCGGATGTAACACTAACTAAGATCCGTCAGTATTTATTATGGATGCTGAGTTTACGTGGAAACGAACTGACACCGATGGAATGATCAGTCCGTACAATCAATATTGATCGTGTGACATTCACCTACGGATAATTTTCTTTTGATGCATTTCTGTCTCAAGGCCTTCGATAGAGGCAACTGGGTGACATACTTCATATCTGTCATGATAAATGAGTTTTCCTATTCATCTCAGCAGCAACGCGGGAGTTTCACAGGCAGCTTCCGGTTGGACGTATTCTTAATGAGAAGAAGCATTTTGTCCATCTGGTGGAAAGAGATGCTTTGCAGATGATGGGGCACTTCCCAGTCATAGGATACCCATCATAATTGATGAGATGCTCGAATATAAAGTGATAAATCTGCGAATTTTGCGGATGATAACACTTCACACGCGAGCACTGAAAGCGCAAAAGGGCTTATTGCAACTTCCTCTGCGACGAAAGACCTGGAGGTAGTCCCTGCATGTGAATGCACAAGAGTAGCCAATTTTATGCATGTACTGCTCAGCTTGTACCTGTTTTCTGGATAAATTGCTGCAATTTGTTGGTAGCTCTAAGCGCCCAAAAGGCCGACTCATGCGAAAAGAGCTCCTATGTGGGAGTACTCAATCCTGTATAATCGTAAAAGCGTTTCACGCTCACGACTTATGCTGATTATATCAAGATATGTACATGAATGTTACTCAATTAGTGTGTCGCATTTTCATTGGATTATTAATTATCATGTTGTCGAGAGAACTATCGGTTTACCATTTACAATACAGTGCCATTAGGTACTGGTTGTACAGGGTGCATCATGTTGTTGTTTATAGATGATCTTTAGAACAATTTTAGGCAAAGAGATTCGTTTAATGATTGTTCATATGATCAGACATGCTTTGTGTCCAAGGTACCCTGGGCTAGATCTGAATCGTGAGACGTGCCCTCCGCCCTAGACGTATCCCACCCCCTGGTTTTTCTATTGTCACAAGGACAATTCCTCTCAGAAGCGCTGCTTAAGTGCTTGAGTATGCAGGTGCCACCACCCGCTCCTGAATCCGCCATTGACGTGGCATGACCATTGGAGACGGTTGAGGACTTCCAGGTGCTCTCTACTAATACATGAGTGATACTTAAATTTCGTTCAGCCATTATTTGTAGCTACTTTAGTCGTTGAGCTACATGGATGTTAATAAAGTTCCTACTCAGACCTCCATCGATCTTTCTTTGGATAATTGAGCGAAGAAAAGCTTATACAGGGTGATTCAGAAAACAGAGGAGCCATTTTTGGGACACAATCAAAATAAAACAGGAAAATTTAATACTCGTATAAACATGGGTTCTAAAATGCTCCCTTACTAAGATAAAGGGTGTTGAAATTATAGTTGCAGAAGAAAAAAGTAAATTATTTTCTACGCCGCTGACTTTCATAAAACATCTATCACAATACATGTTTGAATTATACGTGGAATGCTTCTCTACAGGATTTTCTTTTGGAGAAGCATTAGACACACTTATTCATATGAAATTTCGTGCTACCTTAAAAATGTGGAGAAGTTAATGAATGCTTACATTGATAATTGTTGTGGTGTTTTAGGACAGTAAGAAGATAAAAATCTTGCCATAGCGTTAGTTGAGCAACATTAATGTTTTTGTTGTTTTATTTCATTATGACCTTGGTGACGCTTCATTCCGAAGATGAAAAGAAAAATTCGTTTTTTCGTCAATATTGTAATTGCTCTTCAGCAGATTTTGTTGGAATTTATCCGTCACCGACATACTGCAGGAAATTTAAGTAAAATGTATTAAGAAACAAGCTTCATTATAAATGCACAAATGGTCATGGATTGCCGAATTTAAATCCCTTGTTCCGGCAAATTCAGCTGGAGGATTATTGAGATATTCAAGAAAAACCGGTACTTTAAAAAAGTATCCCATAGCATTATCGGACAATGTTTGATATTGAGTTTTTGTTTTAGAATGCAAAACTTACTTACTGTCTGGCCATATACCTTATTCCACTTTTGCACTCATTTTGATGCAAAACCTGTATGCTTCATAAGAACTGAGAACCTACGATAGTCACTTCTAACATAACTCAGACAAAAAAATATGGCTCTTCCATATATTAGGGTTATGTAACTGATTTGATATTTTAATCGAAGACGCTGACTGGAGAGAGTTATATAAAAATTGCTTCTTGAATGGAGATAGATTACCGAAGATGATTATTGAATACATGTTAATTTAAATCCGACACGTAGCGGTGATGTACTGACTGCCCAAACAAATGAAATGCAATGAGTGAACCATCAATTCTTAACACTTGAAGCAGCATAGTGATGGGCGCATTGTACACATCGTATAAGATACACCATTGTATACGCATATACTATACAACTGTAATTGTATACATCTTGATATCCATATAGACAATGTATACAACAGCAAATATTAGTTCAGATAGGTCGCTTGCAACGCCTAAAAAAGATTTTTGAACAATCACAAAAGGTACTTACTTACCTACGTAAAAGTATCACCGTTTTTAATATACCTATTGAATTTTTTCTTAGATTTTAAAAAAACGAACCTTTTCATCTGTGGTCTCTAGCTGCATGTACTAATAAGGTTATACTTTGTTCATTTTTTCTATAAAATACTTGTAGATAGTTGCTTTATCATATACAAATGCAATGTAGTTAAAAGGTATTATGATCAAATAAAGAATGTTTTGGAATTTATGACCTTTTGATATTTTTTCCTGAACTTTGACCCTGCAATATATTGAATAAAAAGATTGCTCATTGAATACAGATTTCAGAATGGCACCACACGTACTATTTGGAATATAAAAAAGTGATAGCTGCTTTTGTAAGTCACTGACACACACTACAATTTAATTATTGGATTTAAATTCAAGTTGCACTGGTTACCGATCAGTGACATGCTAAATAGTACAAAGCTCCATTCTTATTACCTGCTTCGGATATGATTTTATGAAAGTTGAGGAAACAATATCAGAAGGTTATAAATCCCAGAACAGTCCTTATTTTATCATGGTTCCTTAATATCTTTTAACTACAATGCATTTGTATATAATAAAGCAACTATCTAGAAGTATTTTATCGAAAAAATGAACAATGTATAACCTTATTTGTGCATGCAGCTAAAGACCATAGATGAAAAGGATCGTTTTTTTAAAATTTAAGAAAAAAATCAATATCTCAAAAAACGGTGACACTTCTATATAGGTAAGTTTTTGTTATTTGGGAGGTCAGTCCAAAGTCTACCTTCTCCTTAAGTTTGTCGTGGTACTTATTGGACACCCTGTAAATGTCTATTATGAATGAATTATGAACATAACTAAAATAAAATAAAATACATTCAGGAAACAAAATCCACCCATTTTACCGATTTCATTTAGGGTTGTCAGCATGGTCAGTATTTAGATTGGTCAGGCATTATCGGCCATTCGTAGGGAATAATACACATGCTTTCTTACTGGTTCTTCTTACTGTACGTGCTTCTAATAAGCAACTTTGCTCGGAGCAAAAAAAAACAAACAATTATTGGAATTTGTTTAAAAAAACGATTAAATAATTTTTGACGCCATTTTGGGCCTGGTACATGTAGATTAGTTAAGAGTGGTTCATTCTAACTAATATTATCGAATCAGAATGCTACACTAAACACATTTTATTGAGGTTTGAAAATTTCCCAAATTTGTCTCCTCGGTTTTTCTTCTGTTTCTGTTCACATTCCTCAGAAATAATTTTGGAAAATAGAAATATTTGTAATTCGACTTGCTTCATTTCTTTTATTTTGAATTTCCTTGCCTATCTTTCGATTTATACCTTATGATTTTGTTTATAACTGCCTTTTCCTCATCATAAAACTGCCTTCAAAAACAAGATAGCATAATATAATGACGTAAAATGAAATATTAGACGGTTTATCCGATTGCTTGACCAAAAGTAGTAGTTTCATGGCGACAAAATTTTGATACGATGTCGTAAAATGAAACGTCAGGATCTAGATGAAACCAGTTTGGAAAAAAGTGGCAATGCACAAGAAGAAAGTAAACGATAACAAACGCAGATATCTGGTACAATTGAAATGCCATGCGAGCGACGTCAAGCGCGAATTCCCCAAAATATTGAATCATCACTTAAGCAGCCAGGCCCCTTGAGAAAGTTATTCTCATTTGTATATATATGCTGAATGTACTTCGACTTCGAGCACCGACGAATACCAAATGAGTCTCACACTTTTCACATACGAGGACTGAACGTAAAATTCTCAGTCACTGGATAATTAGTTTCTGTTTTACTTTTAGTTTATACCCATCAAAATTCAATTTATGAACTTACACTTTGAAAGCGGCTATCGTCTCAGAGCTTGAAAGTAAACAACATTTTTTGTGTTACCGACACCCTCGACTATGATGCGGTGACAAATATTATCGATAATAGTCTGTTTATTGGGTTGCATTGAATGCATCTGCTTTGAGTATGTCAAGAGGTTAGAAATGTCCAACGGTGAGAGGTATGGGAAGACATTTGGTACCGCGCCCTAATGCTAACATTCATTCTGCATGTTTAATTTCCGAAATAGTACATTACACACCTTGGCACCATTGGGTGGGCACCTTTGTAACTTAAGGTGCATAGCGCCGAGCGATATAATGTGCAATATGTTGTCCTACTAAGTACCATATTTGATTAGGCTTTCAAACATAGCATATCCGATAACTTGCTTGACGACCAACGACACAGTTAGACAAAGCCCACCTGATGTCTACATCACAGAACGGTGCGATAAATATAGAAGACGCTATGCTACATTCCTACTTTCAAATATTCCAACTTGTCAAGTAGTATGAGACTTTCAAGCTTTCAAAATAAAGCGATAAGTAAATACAACCAACAACAATAATTTCATTTCTGCGCCCAACAAGCCAAAGAATCTCTACATATTTACCTACAATGTATCCAAATTCCATTTACGCCCCGACAGAACAAATACCAGCGCCCATTATGCAAATGCGCCCGCTCTTAAATGGGATTTGGATACATTATATAGGTTTTTCATTAACATTATTTATCTAGGGGAAAAATGTAACTTTTCCTTGGAATGTGGCAAAAAATAATGGCTATTTCCAGGTCAGCAGGAAAAATGTGTACTTTACTGTTCTTTCTACCTTGCAGAAACTACGGTGTGAAAAATGATGACAGATCACTTAGATGAATGTTGGAAGAGATTTCGTAAGCTTTTGCTCTCATAATACTTTCTTCCGGGTTAGCATATGTATATTCACGAGAACGTACAGTAAATTTATTGTTTCAAGAACATTAATTTCTTGATTTTCGTATTCTTGGTTAAACTTGTTCTGGAAATTGTTGCACAGTATAAACTTCTTCCCCTTTAAGTGATTGCACACGCAGTACCTATCGCCGGGTGGCGGTACACGTCTGCCAACAAGCCACTCTAGGTCTATTTAACATGATTAAATTTAAAAAGAAGGTGGCAGACAAGAACCAGTCGATCAAGGCGGTACCACTAGCTAGCTGTATATAGTAGATCTTCTACTTATTCGCTTTACCCTCTTCAACAAAAAATGCTGATTGTTTCTTCGAGTACTAAAAACTCCGGACGTGAACTCCCTCTCGGAATGTCCGGGTGGAGGGTGGACTCGAGGGAACAACACCGACAAAATTCACGAAAACTTGCGGGATAAACAGAAAAATGTCTCTTGAGACCAAAAGGACACTCCTTGGCTTCGGCTCAACTACGAACCATCCCTCACATTTGATTGCTGCCTCTATCGCTGATTTCAATGCCCATAATGAACTCTGGCTTTGGTCTAACAAGACCGACAAAGCAGGTCGTGCCACTGAAGCGTTCGACATTAGCCAAGGACTGATTCAGCTGGTGACGAGCCTTACTTTTTCTCTCGCATTTTAACGCATGCCAGTCGTCTGCCGGATCTATTCCTGACCACGCATCCTGTTCCCTACAGTACTGCTGTTCTGTCTCCGCTAGGTACCTCAAACCACTGTGACGTAGAGGAAGAACCTGCTGCGGCATCAGAAACTCGCCCAGGCCGCAAAATTTGGCATTACGGGCATATGCTGACTGGGAAGGGCTCAGAGACTTTTTTTCCAGTTTTCCATGGAGAGATGTTTGTTTCACTGACTCGGACGCGTCGGCCATCTATTCGTCAATAACTGAAGTTATTCCGCTGGGATGGAGGAATACATCCCTCATTCAGTGAAAGTGCCTAAACGAGGGTCTAACGGCTGGTTCAACAAATCGTACACTGCTCATCGACAGGAGATCTGGGCATTTATACAAAAGCTTACTGTAGAGAGCAGATAAGCCGACGACGAATCTAGGAACAAATATAACGAGGCGGTTCGCAATGTCAAAGACCAGCATTATGAAAAAGTTAGTTCACGGTAATGTCGCAGCGCAATGGTCGGTCTTTCTGGCCAAGCGGATTGAGCGGAACTTCTCAAAGCCTCCACCATGGATGTGCCTCCTAACGCCCCAGTGTCGTCTATGTGAGAAGTAACCTTCAGAAATATGACAGTAAGACAGATGCTCTTGTCGTTCGTCATCTAGAAGCTTCTGGTCCTGATCTGATTCCTGCGATTGTACTGAAGAGGTTTACTGCGAAGCTTGCTCCAGTCCTTTCACGTCCCATACTAAAAAAAGCATCTAAGACCGACCCATACAACTACAGACCTGTACCTCTGCTTTTTGTTATCACCAAAGTGATGGATAAATAGGGAACTTTTGGAATATCTCGAACATCATGGAATCATGGCCCAATCAGCGACAGGCAGTATGGTGTCTGGCACCAGCGATCAACGCGGGACACCCTAGCTTACGTCATACAACTGTCGAGCAAACTCGTCCAGTCATATGGTGAGACTTCCATCCTATGGCCCCCCATAAAATCTATGCAGATGAGCGACTGACTTCCTCTCTGGCCGCTAGATATCCGTCGAAATTGACGGGTTCTCAAATTGTGTTTATTACATATCAACGACCTTTTCTGTAAGAGATTAATCCGATCCACAGCTTTGTCGATGACAGCGCTCTACACGACGGAATTTAGAGTGCCAAGTAGATCTCTGCCTCTGTACAATGCCCAGATAAAGCCTAGCCTCGAGTAATGCTCACATGTTAGGGGTACTGTCGTCCCCAGTACACTGCACATTCTCAATGCTGTTCCGAGGAGGTCTGTCCAACTGATCGGAGACACTTCTCTAACAGAGGGTTTCAGGAAACTTTCGCATCGACGGGCCATCGACAATCTGGCTCTCTCCTCCATGATGTCGTTGCGCGATGAGTCTGCCAGACAGACCCGCTAGACTTTGGCTTCCCATCCTAACTGTGCCAACCTGCGTACATCCAGAGCTGGCGGGCAAGTCCACTCCTATGTTCTTAGGGTGTCAAGGTTGTGCAAAAATCTTCCTGAGGAGTTTTTTTTCTAATAACCTTAGGAAGTTCTACCAAGCAACCTCCTTCAAGCAGTCGCGGTGCTCACCGCACCCGGTATTTAGGCTTCAGCCTACGTGGTTGCTTCGGTATAAAAAAGAGGCGATGACAGGGCCTAATAACTGAGGTACGACGTCTGGCGGACATCTTGTTGATGTGATTGTCTGGCTCCTTCTGTCGGATTGTACCACATTTCCGAAAACCTAGACGTAAAGGAGCAGTCGTACCGGCCAGTTCAAGATAAACAAATCCGCAACAGAAACCTTGGAGACATCCTAACAAACCTAAACGTGATGGCGTCTTGAAAAAGGGCTCAAGAGATTCCTCGCATATCGGTGAACAGGGTCAAGTCACCGACCACCTGTCGATGTGAGGCTGGACACTACCTGTTAAGGAAATGTCACCGATCAGTCGCACTTTTTCAAGAGCGAATTCAAACCAGTAGCACCCCTGATATGTTACCAGTATTCCAGCCCATATGGGCCACAAATGACGTACACATAGATGCAACAGTGAGTGGTGGTCCATTTGACTTCAGTGTCACCAACTAGTTGATAACCATCCTACCAATTACCATAGGTTCCTGAAGGAATTTTTCTCTTGAGGGCCAGTACAGGATAAAAGATGCCCCACTGAAATTCTTTGAAAGGCAAAAATCAGTGTAAGCCACCAAATGTTTTTGAAGAGCGTGACAAGGCAAACTTTTCCTGTGGCGGCTATTTCTCAAAGACTATAAAGAAATTTTATGTTTCACAAAAAAATCTACTTTCTCATATTAGTGTTACATGTTATCTACTCGTATACTAATACATAATACATATATATAATGTCTCTCCAGTCTGTCAGCATCACGACTAAATGACAATACGGAGAGACGAAAAAATGTGTACACTCACTAATTGAAATCCGATCGAGGTTTTAGCATGGTTTTAGGCATGATTTTATCCTCTAAAATATACAGGTGATCAAGAAAATATGGATAGATCAAAATATGTCGAAAAATACGTTTCGTAGAGAACAGCGTTGTAGAACAAAGTTATAATGTTTTGGTGATCTTGAGCGTGAACTCAACTATGACCTTTGAAGTAATTTGAAGGCATAAAAATATTGCACAATAGACTTGCAACCTCTAAAATGATGACTTTGAACGTGTTCTTGATTATGACTTTCAAGCTCATGTAAATGTCAACCTCGCTTTCTTAAATAAAAACAGCTATTTTCGATACCGGAAACAGCAAGAAACTTTATGCTCAAACATATCCATGACCTTAACTATGTCTATCAAGGTCATTTGAAGATCAAATGAATTTTTAACAATTTGAAGATAAAGTATATCCTAGCCAATAAACCTGACCATGACCTCCAGGGTCATTTTAAGATCAGATAAATTTTGAAGTAAACTCCTTACTCTCTGTCGAGAACACAATAAAGCAAAGCAATTAAATTAATTGTTACATTAAATGTTGGACAAAAAATGTTCATTGTTAAAGTAACTAATGCATTACTTGCGGGTTTAGTTTACTATTGAATAATGATGATCCCTTGAGGAAAATAGCCCAGGACGACACAACATACACGTTTTTATTGCTTGCTCTACATAAATTATCGTTAGAATGTGACACAGAGACAGTGTTGGAAACTTGACGCAACGGACCTTTGGAAGGCTTATGTTTCCGGTAGTGCTCTGTGTCTGGGCCTTTTACACAGTGGAGAGGTTAGATTTCGGAAAGTGTTAAAAGGTCTAAACAGAAAGCCCATCCCTTAATCCGCCGAGACGATCCTATGGCCTCTACCTTTGGGAAATGATACCTTGCCTTGTCATGCAGAAACTGGACAAGATTGAAGAGACCGAAGCGTAGTCAAAATGATAAAAAAGAGAAAGAGCAAATAAAATAATCCACATGAATTGTTGAAATAGTTTCTTCTCCGTCTTAACAGATACTTTTATTGATGACAACTATTCGTGTCAAAAAAACATCATCAAGTCGGATGCGTATTTGGGAGCTCAAGATTAGACGTATTGTTAATCAAAGGATTTTACTAAATGATATGTCAAATGTAATGTCCTTATAAATATGAATCGAAACAAAAACCGCTTGGAGATACCATCAATTTACAACTTTTACAAGAACAACGAAGGTCAATGAATTCAAGAGTGCGCAAATTTTACAAGTTCATATGTATAATGAACCAGTGCCGGATCGTGGTATGGATAACAAGGTATACTGAAAATATGAAAGCAGAAAAAAGTAGTATTTACCTTTTATGATTTGACCTAACTTCATGATAGAGTTATATTTAAGAGTAGACAATTTGTTGTCGGACTTTTTGGAGTCTGGTCTTGTGCGTAAACACAATGATTGATGGCTCTGAAATAGGAGAGGCTGCTGCAAATAAAGGTCACAACTCCTTCACTGTTCCTTAAATTGTTGAATTGTATATCTCGTAGTTCAGGAAACACAAATGTCTAGCCGAGGCTGAATTGGATACTTTAGTATCTACGAAGGATGGCAGTCATGGTTAGATTGTAAAGTAGCAGTTATGTTGCTGTTGCACCATAGGTATGGTTATACGTATACAAAAGAATGTCAACACCATCTTGCCGTATTTCGTGCTCCAGTGCTCCATCATTTTCAAAGCACAGATGGTTCACGTTGTTCTAAAACCTTTCCTTATTCCTTACGAGTCTGCACTGGAGAACACAATAAGAATAACCTGTTAGTGAGATCGAGTGGCTCGATTATGATTCTCTTGTCACGATTTTGTAATCAAGGTTAACGGTACTAGGCTAGAAGAAAGAAACTCTTACGTATCTGATTTACATATTACGTTATTTCTGTATCATGTAATTTTACTATTTGTCTCCAGAAGGAGAACTTTCCTCTAGTCTTGCCACGTTTAAAATACGTCAGCGGGAAAACTTCATACTGTTTTAGTGAAACTTTGTTTCAGTAAACAGATGTACAGATTCCATGTATTAAATATTATCGTGATTAAAAGGTTTAGTTCCTCTATACAGTATTGGTTGTGTACTATAAAATGTGTTCTCACAACCTTTAAATGTGAAGTGACACAGTTGCTCTTGGATCAACGTCTACCGGTTACAACAAAAAGCATTTACTTCTCATTGAGTATTATATTCTTTAACGTAGTACAGAAGTGCACCACACCTTGACTTTTCACAAAATTGTACAACTGAAGTTAAGTAAATAATATGATGCAGACCTTTAGTCACAAGAAGTGCAGAGAATATTATTTTTGATACAGATATGTGAATTCTGGGATGTTTAATATTGCCTTCCTTATGTTTAATGTAACCGAATATTCCGTAAGTCTATGTAATGAATATACTGCTCGATACAAAGCGTTGATGACTGTGGACAAGTTTGCCTTCACTTTCCTTTTCAGAACTAGATATGATGTTTTTCTTTTGACTCTGTTTTATCCTCTATACAGAGTGGCAACATGTTGAGTCCTATCTCAATTTTAGGTAATCCGAAACGAAACCATATAACACAGAAGCTATAAATAGGCTGATTAAAAAACAATCGCAACATTTCTAGAGCAGAAGGTAATTGAACATATCTCCTAGTCCCGTTATCAGGTTACAGGGTACACTGATGTGACCGAGAAAGGAGAAAACATGAATACTGTTCAAATAATGCTAGTGTGATGATTACTTTTTTATTAATTTCATTAAGTGAAGCAATTAAAGCTTTTATACAGATTTTATGGCAAATATCCAAGCCAATTTTCACCAAAAGGAACCACTTGACAAAAATATCTTAAACGTAAAAACAAATTCCTTAATTGAAAGTCAGTGGCTCAGGAAATGGGTTTTTCTTCTATAGGATTCCGAATTCTATCTTACTGGTCTAATCTCAGACACAATTATTTTGTACATGCTGGTTTTGCTGTTGGTACTACATGTACAAAATTTTAAGTCAATATGTCAATCCACTCCAAAATTATTTTTTTTTGTCACGAAATTATAACTCCAGCGCTCTGCTTCTCGGTAAACAGACATATTAAATGTTTATGGAAATTGTTTGTGTTATTTTTCAATATACACTGTCTTAGAAATATTTCATCTGTTTTCTGAATCACACTGTATATAAAGATACAGAGCTATTTTGAAACTGGACGATACAGAAAGTCTTATTTTTGTAGATCAAGCAAATGAGAACAAAATAGCTGCTAAGAATCGATAGCTTCCCACTTAGATCAGGATACCGAGAATTTGAGGGTAAAATGGCAATAAGCTATTTTAAAATGGAATTACATTGTTGATGGTATATGGAAAGGCCCTTCATTGAGAGATTCAATAAGTTTTAATGTATAACTTTTTCATTGTGATTTCTTTGAGAAAGAATGTTATTTCGGTCTGCGAAGAAAATAAAAATTACAACTGTTAAAAAACAACGAACTTCCACTTGTCAAAAAAGATGATTTTCTCAAAAAATATCAGAAATTTATTTCCGGAAATCGTTGAGCATTATTTGAGAATGATTTTTTTGGAATTTAGATAAAATTATGCAATTATTTCATATTTAATGTGATTCATTTTCCAGTTAAAAATGTTTGATGTATTTTGAAATAAAAAATCAACCGTTACAACAAGCTAGCAGTGTAAGATCCCATTGTTATCCCATAGAAAAATTTTGCTTACTGCTTACACCAATAGAGTTCGCAAATATTTAAATATACCCTCAAGAATATGATTCCGGCGTGAAACAGCTTATTGCAATTTGTTCTAAAACAGGGTTGATTTTTGACATAGTCTTATATATCTAATTATGTTTCGTTTAAACGTTTCCCAATTGGTACACACTTCTGAAAAATTCGCTTTTTTAACAAGGTTTTACAGCAGATATAAAAATGATATCATAGATAGATCAAGTATCTAAAATTTATTTTTACCTAAAGTAAATTTAAGTATGTAGACTTCTCTAATAACTCGCAATACGCAATCCAATCCACAAATTTCGTTTTTCTATCTTCAATAATAGAAAAGTTATAGGGGTGAGCCACCTTGAAGAATCAGAGTGAATTGCAGACATTTTCAATTTTGTACAAATTTTCACTTCATCATAAAAAAGTTTATTTAATGCAGTCTGTGGAACATTATACATTTCACGGTTAATCGTAGAGTGTCAAATTTTATGGCGGATGGCTGAAAGGAAAGTACTTTTCCTAACCAGACAAAAATATGATATAGTCATGTTCGATTACCAATTTCTAATTGGTGAAATTTTAATCTGAATCGTTAATTATAATTATGTGGTAAATAGTTGGACCAACAAATTAAAGGTCAGGATAAATAGTGTTTAGAATTACTAACACTTTTCTTACTGTTTTAATAAGAAAAGAAAAACAATAAGACTATCAGCGAATGACTGGTGATGTTATGTTTGATGATGGCTTTACACAGAAATAGGTCTAGACTAAATTTTATATAAAAACAGATTTAAATTGAATCGCACTTTTTATTTGTGGGAAGAAGAAGCGAGAAATGCTCTCTCCAAAACAATTTTATTGTCGCTAAAAGCGGTATACGGCATGAATATTTGTCTCTTGTTGGCCTAAGTTTTATAATGTTCAACACGGGGTGAAATTCTCGGACGATCCATATTTCAACTATTTTAACTGCTATTGAGCCTACTCCTCAGTTCATCGCTTAATTATAAATGCTGTCTTGAGAAAAAGTTCATATTTTATCAGCTTACATTTGACGAGCGCTTGGTGTAAGTCAATATTAAGCTCACATATTATTCCAAATACAAATTAGCGGTTCCAAATTGCCCGGGAACGAACCCTTCAACAACGAGATTTCCACGACTTTGGAGATAATGTTATTTCAACACCCGATTTCTCCACTCCCTGCCAGCCCTAAATTGTGGCCTGAAGAATGAGAGTATTGTGGTCTGGGCGAAACTATTTTAAAGCCCGATTTTACTATTCACCGGCGAGAAGTCATCTTTGAAGTAATAGATCTAATGAATTGGGTCGATTTCTTGTAAAAAGTCTGTCAAACTAGAGAAAAATTATACGATTTGTGTAAGATGGATTCCTAATTCTCATACTGAATCAAGAAATACTTCATATATCACACGATTCAGTTACAAAAATCTATTTTTCATTTGCGCCCTAACACAAAGTTGACGCAAATTCATGGATCAAACCTGATACAATAGATTGACATGATGCCATCACTGAGCATTTAACTGAAAGTAACAGTGTCTCACTCTTCTACAAAATTCTGCTTAATATATTCTTTGAAGACATAAATAAAATTACAGAATGCTTATTCTTTAAAAAACATTGAGTTAATAACTAATTTACTTACCTACAGTCAACAGGAAGGTGCCGCGCACTCTTTTGGATGGTGGGACGACTACACGACCACGTTGCTCCCCGGTGACGGTGGCAAGGCTATGTGTCCCTATACTCAAATGTTTTCTACTGTTACACTGAATAACCCCTAGAAGTTTGATCCCTTAGTTCTGAAACACCCTGTATAATGTTTAAAGGACCGAAACAAAAAAATAAAATCAATTTTTCAATTTCTGATCAACGTAGCCTCCGCAACTTTTCGGTATGTTAAATAACACTACTTCAATGACCTGAATCGAAATTTATATCCATATTAGAATTTTGTGAGGTTTCGGGAATCTCTTACCGGGACTTAAATTGATTTGGGATCGTGTCACTTACAGGAAAGAAAATACCAGCTTAGGTCATTATGGGTATTTCTAGATGACTGTAGCGAAGTTCGGTGATTGAATTTGAACATGTGTCATGTTTTTTATCTACCAGATTATGTATAGCTGCGCTACGAACATTCAACATTTTTAACACTGCAATTATGAGTGCGTTTTACGTTACATGGGTGTAAGAAAATGTTAAGAAACATTCGTACTTAGTACATCTTGAATTGTGTTCACCTATGCACAAAAGCTGATATCATTAGACTCATAACTAATTTTTAGTTAAATATTCGATAAATAAGGGAATAAATTTGTAGAGGACATAAATGAAAAACGACAAAGAGCATCCTTGTAATTTATTTCCTCTTCATCAAAGGCATCTAATACACGAGAATTAAAAATATCATTCAATCTTATTAATAATGCATGTAACAGATTCATTTGTTGATGGGATTGATGGAACGTATGTGAAATATCTATGAGAAAATAAGCGCACGTATATTCTTCTTATAGAGGACATTGCACATACCAAATGACGGGTAAAGGTGGTACAGTCATCATTGTGAATTTTGATATCATGATCAATTGCTTTTATGATTATCAATGATTTCAACGGTACAGTTTTGGTATGGTAATAGAGAAAACAGTTGGGAAGGAAGAAAGTCGGGAGGAACATATACAATGCTTTTAGAAAAGCCCGCCTATGTAATTTGAGAACGGGTCAAGTTTGCCAGTTAAAATTCCGCGCAATGAAATCGATACATGAATACTATATTTCAGCATAAAAGTGGCAGTTCAAAACTTTAAAATAGCGGCTAGTTGCAATTTTGGAACGTATTTTCAAACGTAATGGTTGGGTGATATTCATTCTACAGCTTCTTATCAGTGCTTTATAACTCCAGAATATAAAATCACTATATTTTGCAAAATACAGCACATTCCATTTGAAAAACTGTATTTTTTTAACTTAATATTCCATATTTTATAATATATTCACTCAATACAATCTACATTCTTACGAAGTAAGAAGTTGATGTTCAACAGAGGCAACATGACCGCTTTGGGTTACATCCAGGAAATGAGGAAACCACACCCAACTAGCAAAGTAGTACTATAAGCTTTTGGTAAAAGAACCATTCAGCCATAAAAGCTCTCTATTGTTGTTGCCTGAACACCAAAATGCTGGCTTAATGTTGTGTGGAATGCAAATTTGCTTTCTGCAACATATTTGCTCTAAAATGAGGTGTTCAAAATATTCTTTAGCATAGTTATACAACACCTTATAGGACAAATTTTTAACTGTTGCATAAACGTTTATACAACTATTTTATACGGCATATTTGCACGTTAGTCAAAATGGTTGTGTTATGGCATCCATGGTAACGTTTATAAAACAAACAAGGGACTTGTTGTTTTGCTGTGCATATTACTACTTTAGCCAACAAGTTGCTCCCAACGGAAGCACTTATACAACTGTAGATTAGTAACTGTAAAAGGCTGTATATATGCTAAATATGTTGGTATACAACTTCACCATAACCTAACTTTCTGCTGTCATATTTTTGTTAAAATGCCATAACCAATGTTTTTAGACAAACAAAGCATGCATACTGGTTAAAAAGGTTTTATCAATTGTTCAAACAGAAGATATAGATCTGGTACAAATTCTAGGTAAATCATTCGACTCTGTCGGTATTTCATTTTTGACATTTCTCAAATTGTTGTATAACACCTACAGGCAACACCAAAATATTCTAATAAACTAAAGACAACATGGACGATGCCATGATTATACACAACCACCCGCCATATTGGGCAAACATTTATTCCTCTATTTGATATTAAATAATTATGTTTCAGTTCGAAATTACAGATATAAAGTGATAAACATTAGTGTAATTGTGTCTAAATATAGGATTTGTGGAAGATTTAACGCAGATAAGTTCAGTTTTCCATCTCAAAAATCTAGACATACTTTTGATTATTATCAAAATATGAATCAAATACGAAGCCCATAGAAATTGCGTAACTACTTTGCACGATAATCACAATAAAATTTGCTGCGCAAGTAATTCAATTGCCCTATATCACAGTGTAGAAGTTTATCATATACCTGTGTATGAAATTCACAATGGCCGATATGTAAGTAAACAAGATGACTGTATTGTGTTAGTTATATATTCTTCACTTCGTCTATTCAATACATAAGAAATAGTTTGGTTGCAATAAAGTAGAATCACGTAACAGAATAGTTGTATAGTTGACAAAAACTGAATCAAGCACTGACGCAAATGTCCTATAGCGGCTGCAAGAGGCTTACACTTTTGTTGTATAACTGTTACCTGCAGCCCTTATACAACCTCTTAAATGACTGAAGTGTCTTATTAGGTGTGCCCATTCCGCTTGTATAGCCGTTCTAAGAGGGTTTTGCCAATGTTTTTACAGTATACAATGCTGTGTAAGGAATACTGTATAATCATTCTTGCAACTCTAATAGGAGTGATAATTGTTAGTTGGGCATATTTTACCTTATATACGGAAGCTCACCGACCCACTTTTCCAACAAGATAATGGGCTACCACATAAAGCCAGAATGATGTTGGTCTATTTTGAAGACAAACAAGTCAACTATTCTCAGAACAGAAAAACTTGAGACCTAGTTCATCACGGCGCTCATACATAGCGCTCCGATAACTCAACAGTTTCTTAGGGAATCCAGGTTGGATCATCCACAGCAAAGTTATAGCCACGACTTGGTGCCATGCGATTTGGGTTTTTTCTGTTTGCGAGGGGCGTAGATTTGCATCCAAAGATGAGCTGAAGGCGTTGTGGGACCATTTAGAATTAGCAATCGGAGTTCCGCAGCAGTGGCGAAGCGTCCATGTAACCATTGTTACCATTGGTAACAGTTAAAAATCTTAAAAATAAATATTTTGTGACTATTATGTGGGCTAGTTAATATTTTTTGATTTGGTTACTCACTTCTCACTCGTCAGTAGCCGTTTTGGTTACCGGATGTAGTGTGCGTGCAATTAAAGATGGATGAGTGTCGCTGCGTAATCATTCAAATACTTGAAAAGTCATTCTACTTTTTTATTTTTTAAGAAAAAAAGGAGATCTTTGAAAATGGAAGTCCAACACCTATTTTAGATAATTTTAAAAAGGCATAAAAAACGTAGTTTGATATTTTAAATTAAGTTGGTATATGGAAACTCTTGGTTATGTGGTTGCAAAAAAACAGATTGTATTGTTGGCGATGTCTTCTGTTTTATACAGAAAAAAATAGGTGGACCAGCAGCGGAGTCAACGATTTAAATAGTTTTAGGCCTCTAATGAAATTTTTCCGTTACATGTGAGATGTGTAGCTAATTTAATTCAGTTTGGAAAAGTAAGAATCGAAAATTATCTTAACCAAGCTTTTAGGCAGCACACTTCTAGATACCGTATGTTTTTTGGCAAAACAGGAATTACCGTTCATTTTGAAGAGGACGACTTTGACAATAGAGGAAATTACAGTTAATTGTTAACATTCATTGCCAAAAAAGATCAAAAATTTTCCGAACATCTAGAAACGTCGACTGTTTTTTTCGGACGGCTTGGATTAGCATAAGACGATAGGGTATATCAAGTGCCCCAGACGCTCAGTCCAGGAAGGTTTACCTTAATTAAAAAATAGTTTAAATAAAATACCTAAAATAAGCAAAAGCTTATATTTGGGAGGTCCAAAATAAACCTTTTTTGGTAACAGTTTAGGAAAAGTCACGCGTCGTCACTGTTCCGCAGAGTTATCACGTAAAAAACGTATCTATATGATGTCAAAAAAATGACAAAATGCCAACTCGCTGACTAGATACGAGTAGTTCCTAGTTTGTAACTATTTCATTCCGCGTTTTCTCACTATGAGCACTGTAGACGTCAGCAATAGCGTGATTTATGAGAATGACTACACGACACGCCCCATTGACTATGCAGCAAGTTCCACAGCATGCTATGTTGGTTGCAGAATGCCGAGATAATCTGTAGAGAGTATCTCTGAGAATCTTCGACAGAAAGAAAATTGGTTGAGTAGCAAGATCACATCTGGATGCTTGTGTGGCGCTTGTATTGATTTGCACGTGTGTGTGTGATGAACGGTTCTTGCATCTGGTGGGACTTGTTCAATATGATGGAACTTATTTTGAAAAACAATAAATAGTTTTTTGGCCTTTGCATAAAGTCAACGGCGTCTAGAGATTAGTAGATTGCACTTACTGATTCCGGCTTGCCCTTATCTGACCGCCACTCCATTTCGCAAGATTGTTAAGGACCTTAATTTGATTTAACTGTCTTCCTAACGATATATATTTGTACAATTTCCAGATTCTTCTTGGTAATATGCACGACTTGCGTTTTGTGCCACGCCAGACCAGCGAATGAGGACTACGCTGAGTACGAGACTGAAGAAGCAGCGGCACCATCTCCTCCAAAGAAAGTACCATCCAGACCGCTCGTCTCCAGGCGGAATCCTCTCACAGCCCGAGCAAACGGAAAAGCTACCACTAGTACTACAACTACAACTGCGACACCACAGGTACGTCACTTTTCAGATAAGTCAATAACATCAGTCTGGTAAGATAAATTAATAGACAAGAAAATCGTTTCTTTAAAATGCGTAAAAAATCTGGAGCTTATGCATTTTTCTACACAGAGGATTTTGACAGCTAACTTTAACAAAACATACTTTTAACGTTTTCTTGTGACAATAAATCTCCAAACAAGTGTAAACATGAGTCAGCTACAAAATCATACAAGCAATAATGTATGAGTAGTTATAGTTTATATGAACTCTACATGTTGGAGGCGTAGTGGAAAAATTGAGGTGTATCCCCAAAATAAAATATTTTAGCAGCTTTTGGAGTAAACATTATCTATATATGATTTATCATGCGCTTGTTCACCCGATTTTATCTTGCAGACTGTTAGCATGAACAATTAGTGTAAGAAATCGGAATTTGAAAGCTATGTTAAAAAAATAAGTTTTAATCAACCGAAAATGTTTATAGCGAATTAAAGCTTATGGGCTCCCAAAAACTGTATTTTTAAAACATTATCATGTATTTAAATAAGTATGCAAAAGTATAGTCTACCAACCATATTCATGAAATAGGATTTAAAGAAATATCTGCAAATATAGCTAGAGTGAATAAGTCACTGATCATTTTATTTTCTACCCCGGCAGTATAAACATTGAAAAATATTTTCGGGCCACCAAAACGGTGAATGAAGTGATTATTTAAAAATGGAAATAAATGATTCCGGTACCTACTAGTAGACTTATCTGCTATTTTCCCTCTACTGTACAAAAGACCCTACACATTTGATGCGCATTCATGAATAACCGAAATTTGAAATAGCAGCCCTTAGAAATTTTATTGTCTTTATAAGCTTTAGATATCAATTATCCTTGCTGAAAATAACAAGGCGTCTAAATAATCTGTTCATGGCTTTGAGTGTAATTATTATTCATATTTACTGAGCATTCTGTAGCAGTTTCATTTTGCTGTGAGAATGAACTACTGGGAATTAACTTTCCTTTGAATATTACGGACAGCGCCCATTTAGGTATGATTCAATCCCTCTCATAGATATCAAGCTCACTTTGTACAGGGTGCGGCAGAGAGGATGGACGGTTTTAAAAAAATCATAAAACAGTTAATTTTTACTCGAAAAGAAATTTATTGATGGAATCAGGTTTACAAGGAAATAGCATTTGAGACAGTCAAGTGTGGAAAATCACATCAGGCATGTGGGGGCCGAAATCGTTGATGCAGTGCTGGAGGCGTTCTTGGAAGTTCCCGTAGACTCTCTCCAACATCGCTCTCTCAACTTGGGCGACTTCCACGCGAATTTCGCCCTTCAATTCGTCCAGAGTTCGGGGCTTGTTCGCGTATACTCTAGCCTTGAGGTGTCCCCATAAGAAAAAATCGCATATGGATACATCTGGGGACCGAGGAGGCCAATGAACATCGCCAAACCTAGAAATAAGGCGACCAGGGAAGAGAGGGCGAATAACGTCCATGGATGCTCGGGCTGTGTGGGCGGTCGCCCCATCCTGCTGGAACCACACACGTCGGATTGGAACACGTCGCCGTCGTAATTCAGGGAGAAAGAAGTTGGTGATCATGTCGACGTAGCGCTCTAAGTTCACGGTAATATCACGACCATTACCGTCTTCGAAGAAGTAAGGGCCAATGATGCAAGTTTGCGATACAGCGCACCAAACCGTTACTTTTGGGCTGTGTCTTTCGTATAACTGTTGCGGATTTTCATTAGCCCAATAATGACAATTCTGCTGGTTAACCATGCTGTTTAGGTGAAAGTGGGCTTCGTCACTCATAAACAAAATGAGGTTCTCATTTTGATCGATCAGTGCTTCCATCTCACGTGCGAAGTTCATTCGTTGTGCATAATCTCCGGGCTGTAACTGTTGCAGAATGGCCAATTTGTAGGGGTGAAAGCGGAGATCCATATGCAAAATTCGCCTTACCGAACGATCTCTACGGCGAAGTGCAGCAGCATGTTTCCGGGCAGATCGAGTCGGACTGCGATGAAAGACCTGTCGAACGCGTTCAACATTTTCAGGAGTTCGAACTGTTCGCGGCGCTCCTCTTGGTCTTCTGTTGATCAGTTCACCATGCCTGCGAAGTGATTCAACCCAACGAAGGATGGTGTTTCGAGAGGGAACAGCTCTATTTCGATGAATGTTGAAGTGGCGACGAAACTCACGCTGTACGACGATGACTGACTCATTATTTCGCACGAAACAATCATAGGCGAAAACGCGGTGCTCCACCGTCCAAGGCTCCATAACGACAACTGGTAAAATAATGCTAGGATCTCACGAGTCAAACGGCACCCTCCCCACCTCTCTCGTAGACGGAGGTGGAGAGTACTACCCATCCCAAAAACGTCCGTGCTCTATGCCGCACCCTGTAGAATGTGCAGAGAAACACTGAATAAACTGCGGCTCCTCTACCCTGAACGATAAAGGGATTACCGACTTGACAAGTATAATCTTAAGGATTGCTAAGTTCATCATGAACGGGGGTGCACAATGAGCCTTAAGGCTGAGTTGCAACTATTAGGGCACTGAACCCTAACCTTCTTGTTATTAAAAAAATAGCTATCGATTGATTTGTCAAAAGAAATACTGAATTATTTTGCTTGTGATTGCAGCTCTGGCCAAAGCTATGTTGCTCTCATCATGAAGATTCAGCTTCACTGAATCGGGTTAGACTGTATTTTTCGCCGAAGGAGAAATCAAAGTTCTTGATCCAAGTGTATTGGTTAATGAATTTAAAAATCGAATTCTAGACTTCCTCCATTGAAGAAAGTTGCTTATTTCAATGCATAAGATGACTACTCCTTCCAGTATGCGTTAGTAGCCCTAATTGCTATATTTGACTCGTCAAACGTTTTAGACGTCCCTCATCCATTACATTTGCTAAACATCACTGGATAACTTAGTATGTTATAATGTATAATATCGATACCATAAACATATATACACACATTTCAAACGTGTTTCTGTGTCTAGGATGAAGAAGAACTGCCTGCCGAGGCAGATTACGAAGAAGAACAACCTCAAGAAACTAGCTCAACCACTGAAGCAGCCAAAAAATTTATTAAAGGGGGTATCATAAGACCAATAAGAACAAATGATGATTTGTTGGCTACATTGAAGAGGAGGAGAGAACAAGCAACTAGTAAGTAATTGTTATAAAGTTACATGTCTTGACATGAAGAAGCTAAGAAAACTTGCATAATGATGACTTGACAGTGACACTTTCGAAGAATTTCTTAATTTAATTGCTTGCGTCAACATCATTTTTATCGATTATGACGATGACAATTGGTTCGTAAAGCGTACTTTCTGACGGGTTTTTAACACGACTGCTATCATTTACGACTTCAAAAGTCTTTGTTTATATTTAACATTATTTCACAACTTGAAAACATCAACATTGTAGCCAGAAAGTGAATCTTCCACGCGTAATTATGGGCAATGTAATATTTTTCGCATATTTCTACACCTACGGTTACTGAGATAATGCAGTGAAAAAATCACCAATTGACAGACTGTGGGAAGTGACTGACTTGATCTTCATAATGACAACATCACAAATCATCAAAAGATATTACATTTTCCATACTTACACGCGGTAGTAAACAATGAATTCGCTTTAAAATGGGATTCTTGGTCATATATACTAAGTGACATATACATCCGAACACCCAGTTTAAATGGTTTTATTTTAATAAAATTTTGTATAAGTACTTAATGAAGTATCATAAGTAAATGATAAAAATTTCAAAATGATTGCACTGCTTTAAAGCCCTTTGACCTTTAATAATGTGTGGATGCACCCTGATGTGCTACGCATTCTCCAACGCGCCTAGGCATGCTTCTGATCAGGTGGTCAATGTCCTACTGTGGTATCTCATTCCAGGCAACCACCAACTCCTCTCGAAGTGCTTCTAGAGTCTGAGGAGGACGTTGCAAATTGAGCAATCTCCTACCCATCATATCCCACACGTGCTCAATTGGGGATATGTCGGGAGATCTTGGTGGCCATGGTAACAATGTGACATCATTATGTTGAAAGAAGTCTATTGTGACTCTTGCAAAATGTGGTCGGGCATTATCTTGCTGGAAAGTTGGATCTGCCAGGGTGTCAAGATAGGGTAAAACATGGGGTTCTAGAACTTCGTGGATATAACGCTGCGCGTTCATGTTACCTCTGATGAAGATTAAAGGTGACCTGGAACCATAAGCTATAGCACCCCAAACCATAACTCCAACAGTGTGATGAACATGTCTTTCAACAAAAAATTGTGGATTCCTCCTTTCACCACGTCGCCTTCTAACCCTGGCACGACCATCGTGCATGCCTAAACAAAATCGAGACTCATCACTAAAGACAATACTGTTCCATTCCTGATCCTAGAGTGACCGTTGTCCGCACCACTCAATGCGATTACGTCGGTGTTCTCGAGTTAAAGGGAGGACCCAGTGTGGCCGGTATGAAAACAAGCCAAAACTTCTCATTCGTCGGTAAACACTTCGCATGCCAATAGGTCTTCCGTGTTCTGCAAACCATTCATTTGCAATGGACCTGGTAGTGGAGAAACGGTCCCTTAAGGCCAATAATCTTAGGCGGCGATCTTCACGGTCTGTTGTTCTACGGCGGCGTCCAGTGCCCCTTGCTCTTTGCGTACGGCCTTCTCGAAGCCATGCCTGACAACACCTGACCACAGTGTCTACACTTCTTTGCACTCTAACGGGAATTGCCCGAAAAGAAAGTCCAGCTTCCCGAAGTCCCCCTATCAAACTCACTAAGTTGACGAAATCGTACGGGTCTCCGTACTCTAGGCATCGTAACCGATCGTAATGGATGTCAAGAACCAAAATCCGCCAACGTTGATTCTTTACTGCGGCTGAAATATTCATTTTTAGAGCGTTAGTGAATTAAAAAAAGCAGTATTAAAACCGGAATGTCCAACTGATAAGGCTGAAAATTTTTTCACTTGTTATTTACAGTAAGATAAATACATTCACCAACTTTTATTAAAATAAAACCATTTAAACTGGGTGTTCGGATTTATATGTCACTTAGTATATAATGATTATGCAGCTATTCCTACGTGAAATATGTATGTGCATAACGTGGACAACGTACGTAGCGGGTAGAATATGTCGCGCGTATAATTATTATTAACCTTTCCTACTTGTAGTGCAAGAACTATCAAGGTGGCAAATTTTATTTCTTACAAAGCATAGTAGTGTTTTATACTCTTAAATTCTTAGTTTCGCCATTATAAGCGAAAGTATAGTGACATGTACATCTCTTTACCCTTTATTTTCTCGTGAGCCTATACGACATTTTTTTTAAAGAAAAATGATAAGAAAATAATTGTTTCCAATACTTTTTTTACATAGAATACTTCATCAGTATCATGAAGCCTATTTGAACTTATCATTGGGGAGGAAACATCTAACGATACCACCAATAATCTACTGTTGCAATTAATGTAGGCTTTTCTTAGACAACATCTCCCTATTTCTTGGCCTGCAAACAGAAATATTTGCTGCCCATTGGGCTGCATATCCAGTGGTAGTTGAGGTGATTGATTATCTTGTGTACGGTGATCGTGATTGAAAGCGGTAGCGTCTTCAAAGACGAGATCGGATTAGCCCAGGGGTTCGGTCTAGTCCTTTAAAGTTTAGTCTTGTGAGACACCTGTCCCTATTATTGCTACCTGGGTGCAGCAGCCGTGTACAAGGTTACAGAGGAGGAAATACATATCTAGCAAAACTAACAGCATTATGAGTAAACAGATATTGTTGACTTGCACAAGCTATCTTGGAATCTAAGCACACTGGGAACTCTCACAGGCGGGGTTATGCAGAAACGGCTGTGATCAGGTTAAGAAGCCCATAGCAGCCTCGGACAAGTGTCGAACGCTGTGGATACTGAACAAAAGTCGAGAGGAGTCGCTCAACCTTGCGGTTACGATTCTCTCAGAACATTGCAACAGACATCTGTCCCTCATGGGAGGATGAAAATATACTACCTGTTCCAGCAGGGAACAAAATCGATGACAAAATATCTTTCATCGACATCTGTGAAATTAACAGCAGTATCGCGCCATGCTTTTATTGATGGAGACCAAATACTTGGATTTGGTCTCGACTAACCATTAAGCTTTTCGAACTAAGAGCTGTTGAAGCGTTGTCATTAGCTAAGGACTAACCCAGGTGATAAGTAACACTGAACCGTTTTAAAAACCTCCGCCGTTGAGAACAGTCAATCTGATATCGAATCTAGAAACAAATGTAACAAAGCTGTTTGCTATGCGAGAGTCCAGTACGATATGAAATTCAGGCAATGTCAGACTGTTATTCTAGCCACTGGCTAAGCAGATTAGAGGAAAGTCCATGGAATGATAGCTATCGACTCCAAGACTAAGGCAGAAGTGCTTGCTCCAGTTCTTGCACGTCTCAGAGATTTGAAAGTTTGCTTCTATTCAGCCCGATCTGTACAATTACAGATCTATAGATCAGCTTTCTGTGACAAGCAAGATGTTGGAGGAGTCTTTAGTGAAATAATTTATGCATCACGGCTTGATTAGCGATAGTCAGTAAAGTTTCCAGCACCAGCGTTCAATGAGGGATCTCATAGCTTATGACACACAGTTGAAAAGTAAATTTATCTAGTCATATGGTGAGGCTCATGTCGCAGCTATTGGCTTTCGCTCAGCTTCCAGAAGCTTTGCAGATGGGTAAAATATCGATCATAATTGACGGGTTCTCCCTTCATCCCACAATGTCAACGTGTGTGTCCTCCAGCGATCGCTACGATCAATGCGATCCACAGCGTTACTGATGGCAGCACTTCACACACAGGTATTCGAAGTACCGAACCAGTCTATGTCGATGAGCAGGAGACAAGAAGACTAGTAGTGACTTTCTTTCCGACGAGAGATCTGAACAGTATCTCTGTTTGGGGACTTGTGCAGTTTAAGCTTCCAAAAGGCAGTACCTTGTACCCATCTCGTCAATCGTGACAGCAGCTTGGAAAAAGTTGTTTTATTTGTTTAGAACTAAGAAATACTTTGCTGCACATAACCTCCTCACGTCCTCAGGCTCCTCATAGCAGTCGCGTGCATCGGTGTTTAGGGAATGCGGTTGCGTCATTATAAAAAAAAAGGTTGGGGAGAAGATGTTTTTGATACAGATCCATCATGCAAAAACTTTTGTCAGATTCAGCATTAAGTTTTAATGATAATTATAGTTTTAGTGTTACTCTAGAAGTGTATAAAAGTTTTTTTAAAACACATAATAATTACAAAATATCACTATCCTGTAGGTAAAGTGAAACCAGCTCAACACCACGAAGAAGAATCACCAGCAGCAACCGCGGAAAAAGAAGCACAAACAACGAAAACAAAATCTTCATCGGCAACAACTGGCGGACGAAGGCGGTTCAATAAGGAAAAGAAAGAAGGTAGCGAGAATTCTGAAGAACCATCATCAACTGCAGCAACTGCAAGAGCGGGAAGAAGGTTCCATGGAAGAAGATAATTGTGATGAGATGTTAGGTTTTTTATTGAAATAAATAGTTTTTATACATTTTCTATAAATGACCATGGATCATACCAAAGCGTAATGCTTACATCTTTCCGTATCTCATAGGAAGAGAAGATGACAACTGTGCCCGAATCTCCCCGCGATTTGAATAGTGGATCAATGCCGCTATTTTTAATAACAAGGGAAATAGAATCTCCAGCTACAAGAGTCTGTTAGGTATTGTATTAACCAAAAACAACCAACGTTTTCGTGCTGGTACATTTGTGCCTAACATTAGCTATATAGTCTACTGGATAGCATATTCCTGACCAAAGGGCGGCTTGTTTAGTTTTGGTAGAAGTAGCTCAAGTTCTATGAAAGGAGTTACTATAATATGATATATTTTGTGTATTGTATCGCTGGGCTAGATGTACGTACGTTTTAACGAAGAAATCTTGCATAGGGTGGATAGGGATATGCGAGCTATACGATGTCATAGAAATTCACACGACAGCTCACCTAGATTATGTGCCCAGGAATGATAAATGTCGGTATGACCTACTCATAGTAAAAGGATAGATCGAGGAAAAACGAGGAATATGGATGGAAAAATAATCAAAAATGAGGAACATTTGACACTAAAAGGCATAGATTTTCAGCAACTCATATGAGATGAGATTTGCAGGTGAAACTGCGAATCTTTGTAAGAGCTGACTGCCAATTTCTTATAGTTTGTAGTAAGTAAACATCTATTCAGTGTTGAGAAATCACGTGTAAAGTGTACTTCAACCTCTAAGATAAATTCTGGAAGCATTTGAGAAATACATTATCTCCAAACCATTTTGTTTAAATTGCAACCAGGTAAGATGCTCGAAGATAAGCAGCTGATCACTGCTGTAAAGAATCATTGATATGAAAAATCCGACATGCATTTTTGGATTTGGTCGGATGTAGTGGCATATTAAAATATTAACTATGTTTTGAGCGAATCGGCCAATATTTAGGTAAACTATTACTTTGTCATGACATACGCAACTGTAGCTTTCTTAAGGGGGATTAGAGTCCTTACATATTGTGAGAGCGCTTCAGGTAATTTATTCATCCCAAAATTTGAAAAGCTATAGATAATTTGCATGTTTCAAGTTTGGAAATTGAGAATGCTTTGGAATTGAATGGTACTGAAGTTTGGTTATAATAGGCCCAAAACATGAATGAATGAAATTTTTTATATGATTTTTTAAACTCGTAGATGGTAGCCTCAACACTTTAAATCCATTTTAATGCTTTAATGTCAACTTCGCATCGAATAGAACAATACACACACACACACAGAATATATGGGAGGAAACGTTAATTTGCCTCTTAAAAACAGGGTAAGTCTTTTGCGATTTACCTGTGTGATACATGTTTTCATCAACTTTCCTCCAATAGTTTTTTGAATCATGTCGCTTCAAAAATACCGAAGAAATTACGAAAGTATAAGCTGTAGTCACCGTTCTTGGCGGTTACGTCATCAACGCCATGTGAAATAAGTAAACAGATCGAGTCTCTCTACCATGAGCGCAGACTAATCTCCAGCGCATCTCCTACTCTCTCCAGTAGGCATGAAGTGGGTAATAGGGGACAGCTGTTGTCATTCTCTTCCTGGAAATACTATAACAAACTTAGCACGAGCCGTCGACCTTCTCCATTGATCGTATTTCTGGGCATTGTACAATTTTATATTGAAGATTGATAACAGGTCAACTTAAATTGCACGCCGGAGTCAAGTGAGTTGTCATTGTGATAAATATGATTGAAGGGCACTCATACGTAACGACAAAGTTTTCGAGACGGAGACACAACTATAAAAAGTATGTCTTTGAGCTTACCGAACAAACGTTTACACACAGGGGTAGGTTGAATGTGTATATATGATGGAGATGGCTGTATGAAAGCAATTTCTGTAGTTTTACTTTGAGCTGCCAAAAACTGTGAAAAGAACCATATTTATCCATCTCTCATATAAAATGTTACGAGCTTTCGTCGGAAAAGCACGCTTATGGTATTTGCAAGCTCTTTAAGGGGTCAACGTTTTTTACACTATTTTTTAGAGCCTATCAATTCCAGACGTCTAAAAATATCCATTTATAATGTATTTCTTTTGATTCAATAAGTTGATAACTTAAAACTAATTAAATTTCATAGGATAAGCACAAAAAAGTTAGTTGTCGGTATTTAGGGACAAAATCAATCAAAATTAAAATAAAATCCCCCGAAAAGTTGTCAAATTCGCATTTGTAGATTCACCTATTTTTTGAGGTATGTTGACTATTTGCATAATACCTAGATAGGCATGCCACCTCCGTGATTTTTTTGGTCCACAAATCTGCAAAGGATATTATACGATCGTAAGAGAAGTTTGTTGCTCATTTGTAAAATCTCTCTCGCACAGAGTATGTTACATCATGTCGAAAACCTTTGTAAGCTATAAAGAACAACTATATGGGTTTCTCTGAAGATATTGAACATGAGTATGAATAATTTTATGGTAAGTGTCAATGTCTATTTCTTACTGACTCAAAGTTCAAGCTTATGTAAAAAGTAAATGAAATGTTTTTTCTCAGAAGTTTCTAATTTATTTAGTTATAGTGTATTGCGCCCCCGGATGTGTTTCAGGAACACCACAATAGCGAACGCCTGAATCGTGACGCTCCTGACAGCGCCAGCTCTTCACTTATCACCGGTGGCCCAGTAGAGTCTGAATTTGTTCTGTCACAAGAGCTCTTTAGGCGTAAGCTCAGGTTTTGGTTAGGGCCTAAGATATTTTAGATCCGCCAACTGAACTACATAACTGTACTAAATTTCAACGGGTAGTTAGACAATTCAAAAGCGTAAGCTTAGAGCGTTGATGCAGTGCACTGATTGGCAAGTATGGACGCGCCCGTTAAAAAAAGGACAGGTCTGGATCGGTGCTTCATTTGTCTGTAGATGTTGTACGCGGATATAACATGCTAAGGATTTGTCGCTGTGTGAGGAATTGTTATTTTTGTTGTTGTTGCTGATCTTGTTCTTATTGCTCCTATTCTATCTAGCTTCCTAGGTATCCGGACTGTATTATACAGGAGATGTTCGCTAAAGATACTGCTAATGAACTAATGCACACGACATTAAGTCCACAGATGAAGAATTTATATAAGAAACACTTAGAGGTGGGACTGGAAGAAGTGACTTTGAACGTATGTAAATACAAAACGCAGAATAAAATGGATGCTGTTATTGAAAGCATTTTGGGCGAGATTGAGGTAAACATTGGTGTAGGGATATAGAGCTCTGCGTAGGTACATGAGTCACTCACATGCTGCATCTTCGTTAAACTAAAACCGCAAGAGCTGGATTGACTTTATAGATACTGGCGATAAAAACGGAATTATCAGAAAAGTCTATCAGCTCGTCCTTAGAATTGAAATATCCACCATCGATAAAGTGCTCCACGAACTTAATGACGACGATGCATTACTTAACTTCCATCAAGTAACGTTTTATAAGTAGTTGAAGCTCATTCACTTTGTGCTCAAAAAACGAAGGCGTCAAAGTTCATCTAGAAAAATATCTTTTAGGGTCGAGTGCAGGCCTGGCTACGGTTTCATAGTGTAGGAACCACAGGTCCAATAGCGGAAAGCTAGATGCAAGTCCCTGTGACTGATTAAAGGGTCAAGGCTGGACACAGTTCCTTATAAAGTATATATGGAGGTCACAATAGATCCATTTGGGCCGCAGTGTGGTTGAGGATAGCAAGCCAACAACTTTCTTCTGTAATCGTAAATACAGGGTGGCCCATAAGTCCTTTGAGCTGGAGAAAAAGGAATAAAACCAAACTAGTTACATTATGAAGAATTATTATATTTTGTTATCATCTTTATTGAATGGGACTTATGTTTTAAAAATCACATCTTCTAAATGCAATCCATTACGATCACGGCACTCATATAAACGACGTCTAAAATTGTCGATGACTGCGCGGCAAGTCAACACTGTAATGCTTGCCATTTCTCTTCGGATATTTTCTTTCAGGACATCAACTGATCGCGGAGTGGTGTCGTACACTTTACTCTTGAGGTAGCCCCATAAAAAAAAGTCCATTGGGGTCAAATCTGGACTACGTGGTGGCCAGGAAATGTCTCCTCTTCGAGAAATTACTTTGCTGGTAAAAAGTTGACAGACGACGGGTATAGAACTGTTGGAGGTGTGGGCAGTCGCTCCGTCCTGTTGAAACCAGGTCTGCGTATTATAGCCTGGAAAATTCTGCAACGCTTGTGTCAAAAACTCTTCTATCATTGCTACATACCGCTCCGAAGTAACAGTTAATGCGCGACCTCTGTCGTCCTCAAAAAATAAGGGCCTACGATGCCATGCGCTGACATAGCAGCCCAAACTGTAACTTTAGGGCTGTGTAAGGGCTTCTGATGCTTACGCCTTGGATTTTCGGGGCTCCAATAACGGCAATTTTGTTTATTTACATGCCTGTTTAAATGGAACTGAGCCTCGTCCGAGAACAACACATTATTGAGCGAAGAAAATCGATTCAACATTTCATTCGCAAAGTTTAGTCTCTGAATAGCGTCATTATCTTTTAATTTCTGCACTAACTGAATTTTGTAAGCGTGCAGACGTAAATCTTTCCTTAAAATCCGCTGTAAAGATGTTCTGGGTACGTTTAGTGCACTGGAACGCTTACGAGTAGACTGGGTAGGATTTTGACGAACAGACTGTGCCACAATGTCGACCCCACCGCTGTTTATCTAACGTCGAACCAGTCTCTTCGAACTTAGCAACCCAGTTCTTAATCGTTTGAGCTGTTGGACACTTTGTAAAATTGTGTAAATTGTGGTATTCTCGATATTTACGCCGCGCAATGGATGCCGAATCATTATTTTGATAAAACGCGCGCACACAAAAAGCACGATCCGCTCCAGTGAAACACTCCATGGCGACTGAATTCCCAGACACTGAAGATACTGCCCCCACCTCGCCCGCGCCGCTCACGCTCACCCGTTAAATTTTATTCAAATTTGAAATTTCAAAGGACTTATGGACCACCCTGTATATTATTTGGATAAAATTTGGATCAATGCACACACGCAATCTAAGGGTTCGGTGGATATCGGCGGGCTATCCTGGAGGGACTTTCTTACGTTTTGAGAAACTCTTCAGGACACGGAAAAAGGTTGACCATATGCCATATCGATAGTGAAGACAGATTACCACGAAGAGATGAGTATCCCTGAATTTGAGGAATAGTTAAGAAATACTTTGCCCGAGCTGAATGATAATTGTGTTACTATACTTGACAATGCGTTATATCGTTCTCGACGATTAGATGAAGAGTACCGACAACTGCTTCAGTAGGCTGAGATACAAAATTGGCTGCCACTGAAATAAACATTGAATCTTTGCTGAAAGTGGAGCTACTTCAAATCGTAAACGACAACAAGTCACAGTATAAGTAATATATGTTTGATGAAATTGCCAGAGAGGTCAAGACTAGTGCAATTTTCGTTGCTAAATGAATGTACATCTATATAAATTTGTCAATTAAATTTGTATTCCAACTTTTTTTGATATCAACCTTTGACATTTATTTTTTGCCTGATATTTATTTTCTTGAAACTATTTCCACACTGATTTGTGTGAACACTATTACTGTTTTTATTCCCGACTCTTTGCTACATAACTGAACTCAGTCCAAAGCTTGAGCCAACATGTAAGGTTCTTAGAGAGAAGCATAACGGGTACCCATTGATTAACTTAGAATAAGTGCTGGATTTCCTTAAAAACCGGCAATGTGTTCTTATCACTGAATACGGATCCGCGCAGTCTGGCTAGGCCCCCCATGCCTGATGTTGTTTATATTTAGTGCCCCTAAAAGAAGAATTTGGTAAAGTCTCCCAAGTTAATGATGTAGACATATTGTCAGCCCTGTTGTAGAAGATGTTCTCACAGAAGATATAGAAAGCCCCGGAGGTTTACAATGTGCGTTAGTGTTTTTGTATATATACAGAGCTAGGGAAGGACAGTCTCTAGGGGAAGAATTTGCAGACCATTCTAATATTTTGAAGAACAGAAAAACAGAACCAAGGTTTGTGTTTTTATACCACATATTTGAGCTAGGGGAACATATTACTTGCAATTACCCCTTGATCCCTGCTAGGTACACACTTGCAAATAATAAGAGATGATACCCATTCGTGTTTAAGAACTGAGCGCACTTGTGCCCTCATTAACATTTTCACTGCAACGCCAATGATCGAATTCGTCCTTCAGAATTACCAGAAACACATTATATTCGTAAAACCCCGCAATAATGTACCAATCAAGCTCAAATAGTCGATGATACTTTCTATAATTTGCATACGGAATCCCCTTCACTTTCGTGAATACTTTTCTGGTTATTGGACGTCTTCGCACACTGGACAGACAACATTTTTGGTGTGGCCTTGGGACCGTGGGCGATGCTTATAATCAAAAATGCAATTTTACACGAGCTTTTTTGTTTTACGTGCTTGGAAAGGGAAACTTTTTATTCAAAATTATATCAATGATACTGAAGAATAGTTTTCTACTCTCAGATGTTTGCAAATTTTGCTTACACCTCTTGTTGAGGAAAATTAGGCCTAATTTTGCTCGCTGGTCAACTGAGGAATAAGAAGTCATTCATCAAGTAATGGATCTAATGGATACAGCAAGAAATTATTTGCATCAAGCAATTCTTCATAAATAACCTATTTATATAAGCCCGCGGTCAGTTGACCCGCGAGTCAAAACCCAATCAGGAGGCAGTTTTGAAGTGATGACTCTAATGGATGTAGCTGACTTCTGTTAAAATACGTTTCAAGCTAGCAAAAAATTATACGATTTGTATAAGAGAGGCCTATAGTCACCATATTAAATCTTAAAATTCTTTATATCACCTGGTTCAGCTATAAAAACTAATTTTGTTATTGAACGTAGAGGCAAAATTTTCTTGCTTCAAAATGGGGATTGAAGGCCCTTCTTACACAAATCGTATAACTGCTTGCTACTTTCAGAGACATTTTGGAAGAAATCGACTATATTCGTTAGATCCAAACGCTATCTGGATGGTCAACTTCGACTCGCGAATTTATAGTGAAATCGTGCCGTACTGATTTAAAAGAGTTCAAAATCTATAGAACATATCTCATTTCAGTTTCTGATATTAGTTGTGTCGAAAAGCTAGGTCAAGACTGTTCTATGTTCAACCTTTTCAGAAAAAAAAAGTAATATAGGCTTATTTGCTACTAAACGATTAATCCATACATTTTTACCCTCTTATACCAAAACATTACACTATAGTCCTGTTCAGTTAAGTACTTTTACATAATATGAACGTTGCTGTAAAAATGGTAACCGCAAAAAGTGCGTCTGGGATCAAAATAGTTGTATGATAAATCTATTGGTCGAATGGTCTCTGAAGGTAGTAGTTGGTAAGCTGAATCGCTAACTAAAGATAGGTTTGATGCTAGAACAATAAATCAAGACCAGAAGCGTCACTGTCAGGAAATAATGCTTATGCGATTTGCTTCTGAATCCCGTAATCAGTAATGGGATGGTCCTAGGTGAAGATCAGTCTTCTTCTCCAACAATCAGGTAGCTCAAACAAAACACAAAAAAGTATTCAAACCTCATCAACTCCACGTCAGAACAAACATGATCACCGCTTCTTTTCGCTTGACGCTGCCTGGTCAAGCATTTATAGCCTCCTGGCTAAAAGGGGCGAGCGCGTTGGTGTTTGTTTTGACAGGGGGTTTATGAGATTCAAATAAACCATAAGTGTATGCAGAGTGACTTCGACGACTATTTTACAAAATAGGAAGGCTACAATGCCACACCCCTTGCTCACTTATTTGTGTATCTCTGTATGCTAGGACACTCGGTTAAAATCTTAGTGGACCTACATTTCAAATTAACCACACATGTTCTATTCGGTATTCCTTTGAATGTGCAATTTCCTTCTTGTCAGGGCGGTAAGAAATCTATAGCGTTTCTTACTATTTAGTGATATCGTATCCATAAATGGAAAATCTGTTTTTTCAACGTGCCAACGGTTAATGGACATACCACAGACGACAGGCAGACTGATAAAAATGAGTGACGGTTCTACATGATATACATAAAAAAACTATACCTACTATTTCGAATTTTTCGCAGTAGCAATGGGGTCAAAGCAAACAAAATGTGACTTTTACACCACAGCAGCAGCGCAGGCACGAAAGCCTAAATTCAGGACCGCGGCTTTGCTAATCCGATTTTTGAACTGCCTAAGGTTAGTAGAACTGGAAAAGCCTCCCCATGTAGATTGCTCCACAATCTCGATATCCTAGGCACAAGTAGCGGTCGTATGGGCCAGTTCTGGATGTACGAAGTTCGACACGGCCTTTCGGTGTGAGAGGATCCCGAGGCTGTCCATTAGAGAAGAGTCATCAATGTCAGACAGCTCTCCTCTGAACAGCTTTGAGCATGGATAACGTAGTTGGGGCGACAGCAGTCCAAATATGTGAGCGATACTCGAGGCTAGGTGTTATCTGGGCCTTGTACAATGTGAGGAGGTCATGTGGAAAAAAGTACCTCTTAGGCCCGTATCGTCAGTCGTCTCTACAATTGTCATAGTTTTCTACTTCTCCCTGTCAGCGCTCTATTTTAAGGTTATCTCACAAACATCTATTTGCATCAAATTGTGCTTGCTTTTGAGTTATATCATGTTTTATCAGCCTGAAATTTCCTACAATTTAAAAAGAAAACATATCTTCACAATAGGAGAGCGCTGACGCTGACACGGGACAAGTGTAATCTAGAAATTTTCGAAGGAGGGAAAGGAGTATGACAATCAAGGAGGCCATAAGCGCGCCCTACAATTGTAGGGACGACTGACGATATGGGCCTTAGCCCTAAACAAATAGCCTGTCCATTAGAGAAGAGTCATCAATGTCAGACAGCTCTCCTCTGAACAGCTTTGAGCATGGATAACGTAGTTGGGGCGACAGCAGTCCAAATATGTGAGCGATACTCGAGGCTAGGTGTTATCTGGGCCTTGTACAATGTGAGGAGGTCATGTGGAAAAAAGTACCTCTTAGGCCCGTATCGTCAGTCGTCTCTACAATTGTCATAGTTTTCTACTTCTCCCTGTCAGCGCTCTATTTTAAGGTTATCTCACAAACATCTATTTGCATCAAATTGTGCTTGATCCCTGAGGAATACCCGCGCTGACGATGTGAGATGAAGAGATAGACGGGGGCCAGAGAGAAAGTCAGCCACCTATCTTCAAATCTTCTCTGGAAGGCCATAGGATGGAAATTTGGATTGGAGGGCAGCATAGCTGATCGAATGCTTTCGTGATATCAAGAGCAACGACATGCTCCACTATAAAACTGGATGAGTCGACTCCACACTTGCGTGACGTAAGCTAGGAGGCGTCCTGTGGATCGTTGACGCAGGAAACCATAGGTACTGCTTGTCGCTAATCAAGCGGACGTTCGAGGTATTCCAGAAGCTCCCGATATATGGACCAATCGACGTTGATTCCTAATAAAAAATTATTCATCTACGACATTGTGGATTATCCAGAATGTCACAATATTCTGCACTTTTTTTTTTGTAAATCTGTTCAAAAAGTCAAACTAGATAAAATCAAATGTTAAACACTTCGGCTTCGAGATTTTATATTCTTCGTGTACTTTCTCTGTAACAATGCTGCATATATTTGCTGCAACATGTAAAAAACAATGCGTCATTGCCATTTGATGTAGGTTGGATGCTATTTTGCAAGATCTTAGAACTTGTTGTGTGAATGGTCATTGGTTAATTATACTTTACATTTAGTCATAGATAATTTATCATAATGGCCGCTAGCAGAGGATACAGATATTTTTAAGCATATGTACACATCGTCGGTCTCCGCAGGTACCGGCGTAACTAACATTATACAAATTTTACAGGAGAGCTAGAAAACGAAAATCAGCAATAAATGAGATTGAAAGTGACACTGATTTTTCAGTCTGAACGTTACTGTTTATTTTTGTTAGACTAAAGTTTTAACGCAGAGGCGTAAATCTATTTAAGCCGGTACGTGAAAATTGTTTTCGCAATTTTATAACTTAGTCAATGTTCTGAAAATTTTAATTCTTAGCAGCGGACTGATATACAGCTACGTCACTTCGTGAAGTAAGAGGCTACAAAAAAATCTGTGATATTACGGCGTAACTCGATTTTAGATGATTTATCATTTACGCCCGTACGTGCGGAGACCGACGATATGTTCTTTTAAATTAGATGGAATATGATGCAAACAATAGTTTATTCTTCAATAAAATTGATTTTAGAGCATAAAGATGCTTCTTTTTTTAATTCTGGCTCAAAATTACTCATTTTCATATTCGCTGCATCACCACAGTGATGACAACCAACTATGAAACTTTCTTGTCAGTGTCAGAAACGGCCGCCATTTTGGCGGAAAAAATTGTATGAAAATTCCCCTACTACAACGATGAAAGAGGTTTTAATATTCAGCAGCAGCCGGTTAATTCTGAGAGAAAGTGGATGTATTCTCAATCTTGTGGGACCTGTATTCCTGAACAGTGACAGAAGTGTCACGTCCCACTTATTCTAGAGAGGTAAATTGAGGAAGCATCGCCGTCGTCTATCAGTCTCATTTCTATAGATGAGCTTTGTGATGGAATATTTTGTAATATGAAAAATCTAACAATATACAGGGTGCGGCAGAGAGGAGGGACGTTTTTGGGATGGGTAGTACTCTCCGCCTCCGTCTACGAGAGAGGTGGGGAGTGTGCCGTTTGACTCGTGAGATCCCAGCATTATTTTACCACTTGTCCTTATGGAGCCTTGGACGGTGGAGCACCACGTTTTCGCCTATGATTGTTTCGTCCGAAATAATGAGTCAGTCATCGTCGTACAGCGTGAGTTTCGTCGCCACTTCAACATTCAACGGAATAGAGCTGTTCCCTCTTGAAACAACATCCTTCGTTGGGTTGAATCACTTCGCAGGCGTGGCGAACTGATCAACAGAAGACCAAGAGGAGCGCCGCGTATAGTTCGAACTCCTGAAAACGTTGAACGCGTTCGACAGGTCTTTCTTCGCAGTCCGACTCGATCTGCCCGGAAACATGCTTCTGCAGTTCGACTTAGTGATCATTCGGTAAGGCGAATTTTGCATATGGGTCTCCGCTTTCACCCTACAAATTGGCCATTGTGCAACGGTTACAGCCCGGAGGTTATGCACAACGAATGAACTTCGCTCGTGAGATGGAAGCACTGATCGATCAAAATGAGAACCTCCCCAGATTTATCCATATGCGATTTTTTCTTATGGGGACACCTCAAGGCTAGCGTATACGCGAACAAGCCCCGAACTCTGGACGAATTGAAGGGCGAAATTCGCGTGGAAGTCGCCCAAGTTGAGAGAGCGATGTTGGAGAGAGTCTACGCGAACTTCCAAGAACGCCTCCAGCACTGCATCAACGATTTCGGCCACCACATGCCTGATGTGATTTTCCACACTTAACTGTCTCAAATGCTATTTCCTTGTGAACCTGATTCCATCAATAAATTTGTTTTCGAGTAAAAATTAACTATTTTATGATTTTTTTAAAACCGTTTATCCTTACCATTTATTTTGCTGAAAATGAATGGATTTTTTACAAATTTGTTTGACAGGTGTCAGCATCCGCCAGAATTTGGGATCATTCGCCAGGGAGCATTCTATTCAAGTGCATTCAAGAATTGACCCTCCATAGGCCAATTCTTGAAAACAAGAGAGTAGAATAACCAATACCTGAACCTGCTGATTGTTCTACTTCCTTGTTTTCAAGAATTGTGCTCCTGGTATCGACAAGTTTCCAGACTTTGTAATCAAGCGACACTCTTTTTGAATATACCGAGGTAAGTTACATAAAGTATTTATGTAATTTTTCATGAGCCAGACCTTCCACTGGAGTCGAGTTGATCAGTCATTTCGGATGGTCCCATAAGAAATAACCTAGGGCGTTTGAATCAGATTTTCCAGTATGCTTCTGTCACGCGCAAACTACACTGAAGTTGCAGTATTAACCAAGGTGCAGCAGAATCTTGAAGGATATCATATGAGATGGCACATATAGGTCCTTCACAGTTTTTGGCGGTTACGCCATGTTAGGAATTGCACACTGATCTTAAGAGCAGTAGTTGTTCTTGCTCACATGGATTGATTAATAAAGGATCATTGCTTTCATTCACTTTCTCAACATGTTCTACCCATGTCAAGTGGGTTTCCTCACTTACAGTGATAAGCATAGATTAGAAATACGTTGACGGAAAAAATTTGAGGCGATGAGAGACATATGTCTGAGCTTACATAAACAAAAGATTGTTTTTGTTTATCAAGGGTCTTCACATATCAAGTTAATTAATATGCTCTTTTAGAAATTCTTTTTGCTTTTCGAAATAATGCGGATTGTCAAAACTTCCACAGAATCAACCGATGAACCTTGGCTTTATATTCTAGTAACGTCATGTGTATCAAGTGCTGCCAGTATTAAAGGCGCGAGCTCATTGCAGGGAGAGGGCAATGTCACAACTCTCGACAAATGGCTGTTGATTCATATTTTCGCGCATCATAAATTGCCTTCCTTCCGTGCACCTTATGAACGTTCTTCAGGACACGATTTCACGTATGTGATCCCTCGTAAGCGAAGGTATGACTAGAAGGCTACACGTCTCGCATCCGCATAGAAACTGATGCAAGATACGCGGTACGAATGTACGGTCTGCGTCTGGATCGGAACAATGGCGTTTGTGCATTAGCTTGTCCAGCGGCACAAACGTGTAATATTTGTTAATATAGCAACCGTGTGGTTAATTTCAAAGTTGTAACCAGCAGAAAAATTCAAAGGAAAGTAAGTAAACAGGGCGGCCTTGGGCACATGCATAGTATTAAACGACTGCTACACGAGACAATTCGTTGGTATTTCTTGCGTTCAGACATTATATATTGCAGACTATTGAAATGTTTTATAGAGGGGTTGGTTACCTCTATTGGTTAGTCTTATACACAGCGTTTTAATAAATATCCAAATAACATATATGGGTCATTGTCAAATTTCGCGCAGGTAACCGTGACTAAAAATAATGAATCTTAAAAAAAATAAAAATACCTAGTATAACTTTTCTTAGTTTCCATACATGGAAAAATAACTGAATTTTGTATGTTACAGTCGGCCGCGATGTTTAACTAATAATTTAAGATTTATTCCAGGTTTTTTGGGTGAGAGACCAAAAAAATTACAACTCTGTTATCATAACGTTTCAACTTTTATTATGAAATTAAACAATTCAGTCCCAAATATTTTTGCATTAATGTTAATTATAGGCCATTGGCCTAGAATCACATTTGAAATCACACCATTTTTTTGAAGTTTAATAGCAGTATATTTAAATTCTAAACAACTCTAACTTCTTGAACTTTAATAGACGTTAAATTCTATCTAAGTACTATCTAAGTACTCTAAATATTTATATATTAACGGCTAACTTCAACATATGAATGTATAAATATCTAACAATTTAACTTACTGTTATATTACTATATTATATTAACATTAACATTTCATACAAATATTTTGATATTTGGGACAGGAAAGTAACAGAGTTGTAACATAGTGGTTTTTCTGTATCTTACTTGAATAAACTGCACTCTGTTGAGTTTGAGATTTTGAAAACATAAACATAAGTAATGTTGATAAACTTTGTGACTGGTATTCACCAATCTACAATTAACTTAAGAAAAACTGAAATCAAATATTCTTGAAGGAGTAACTGGAAGGTCTAACTTGCTTATTTCTCAAATATGTCCAAAGCACTATCAAAATGGTAGTATGTTCTTTTACCTTTATAGATTTTTTTAGGTTCTGGAACAATAACAACTAAATCATCAAAATGCATATAAGAAACATCGTACTCAACTAAGTTAAGTTTTGTTGCAGTATGATTTATTGACTTTAAAAACATAATTTTAACCTCGCCATCTTCTTCTACTTCAGATAAAGCCCTACCCACATACACGTAGTTGTGTTTTAAGCTGGAAATTTTAACTCAGACACAAACACCTTGTTTTATTTTATTAATGTGAATATTTTCCTTCTCAATTAAGGAATCGTCATTTCCTTTGCTTGAGATGGCTTGTACTAAAAAATAAGCGCTAGGATTTTTTCTTAATGATATAAGAGGGGCATCGTCATCGGAGTCTGACAGTAGATAGTGTTGTAAAAGCCTTTTCCTCGTTTTCGAGAAAGGTTGCTTACATCGGAGAGAAAATTGTTGTCGCAAATGGATGGACGTGATTGATCCGATACAATTTTTAATGGAATATACTCGTAGTACTTGGGGTTTAGGCAAGAGCAGAAGCCGCGCTGACAGAAACAACTGAAATTCATATACTTTAGAATTCCAGCCTCTTCAGTGAAAACTTGGTGGACTTTCAATGTAAGTAATAGTGGCACGATATGCTCCGGGATCTGAGTTAAACTCTGTTCAATATCCTTATCGGTTATCAGATGCAGCCTCACTTCACTAACATCTTTCAAAGCAAGATAGAAATGTTTTGCATCAGATATGTACTACCACGTGCAACAAGCTGATCAGATACTGTACAAAACGCCTATAGATCACTCCAGTATGCAAGGATACTTGATTTCGGGGGAGCCTCCAAAATGATGGGATTGTACCTCTTCATAACATTTACAACTATAGTTTTCGCTAAAGTCAATGTGCAGTGCAATCTCATTGATAGACAAGTCAACTATGCATTGTCTATAGTTTCTGTACTGTGTTTTAATGTAATATACATGCCTTTTAAATTCCTTAAGTGTGATTTTAAACTTATCTATCAAAGCCTTTCCTGTACTCTCTACCTCCTCTTTGATGCTTTTTGTTACCTTTATTTTTTTTCCTGACTTCTCTATCACTTCAGTTTTAGTTAACCATTGAGGATATTTCAGTATCACTTCTTTTTTTGAAGTATCATAAATAGTTGTTTTTAATTGACATACAGAACATGCCTATGTCATACATGTTTGTGATTCTGGATCGCATGCTTGGCTTACAATAATCTTGTTAAGATCTGAGGTTGGCATAATTTTGTTTTTACACGAAGCAATTGCTAGGTACTGGATGTTGATATGAATTCGACACAAACATGTCTTGCAGCAACAGTTGGAAGTAAAGCATAAAATGACCTGTTTCGTGTAAAAGTATTGTAACTACATTTCAAGTTAGCATTTTCACGTTGACAAGATAGATAAAGGTTTTTCATAGTATCGAGTAAGTAGCGCTTTTGCATTCTATTTTTCTTTAAAGTAACGGTTTATTTTTTCCTGCAGTCGCTCTTGATATATCGTCACGTTAAAAAAAAATCCTCAATTTTGGTACTTAAAACAGTTTTCTTAAGCAGAGGCGGTTTTTTTCGTATGTAGCCTTGCCTCACAGAAAGACATTCTTGGATGATCTGTGCTTTCTGCCTAGAACATTTAACATACTTTCCTTCGAATATCTTCTGAATAGCACATTTTTCCTTCAGATTTTTCAAATTTTCGTATCGTTTTTTAATAGCATTTAATAGGATCTCATACTTCTGTTGATATGCACGACCACATCTTCAATTTCAGATCTCTTCTTTTATTCTCTATTGTATCTTTTTTATACTTTTCGTATCTCTTGTTCATTGCTTCGAGTTATTCCTTTAATTTTATGTTATCTCTAAATAACTTCGATCTGTTTCTTTTTACTTGCTTTCTGCCGCGAGATGCTGGTGGTGAAATGGAGCCAGGAATATTTGCACGGAAAGTAAACAGCTGGGGCGTAGACAAACGATGATCAGTATTTGGAGTAACTTGATCTTGATCTGAGGGGGCTCGATCATTTAAACGAGGAGGTGATGACTCTGGAGTGTGCATAAAAATACGAAGCGCTCTAAAGTTATCTCTTCGCCTAGCGTTTGCAGTTCGCCATTTCTTTTTTAATGCTCGATGTTCACGTGTTGCAAGTCTCGTACTAAGCGTTTGTCAGTATGGTATCTCTTTCGATCTTTTCTCTTAGCTTCTGCTTCCTTTTCTGGATGATATTTACGTCGTTCTCGATATCGTTGCTGTTTCTCAGCAGGCGTGAGAGGCATCTTGAAATATCAAAAACACAGTATTCTGAAACAATGTTTTTAAGCTTATAAAATACACCGTAGGCCCGATCAATCCAAAAAAATTTTTCATCATCGTTCCTGATCTCTAATTTGAGTAAAAAATATAACATATGGTCCGTAAACGGTTAGTTTTTAAGATACTCATTACTTTTATAAATTTACAAGTTGAAAATTTAAGTTCAAAGTTACATAATACAGACGAATTCGGCTCTGTTACTTTCTTAACAACTCTGTTATCACGCGCTAGTAACAGAGTTGTTTGTGTAGTAACAGAGTAGTAAATTTTACATGATATCGCACATATGTCAAATAGTGAAGCGTCTAGTACTTTTTTGCTTTCATATTTAGAATATTTGCTTCTTTAACAATATACAGAACCTAAAATAATGAAGAATACGTAAATTTACTTACGTAAACAGGTGGGTAACAAAGTGGATGCACAATAAAAACACGCACCCTCTTCTACGCTTCGCAGCCGACTTAAATCTTAAATCTCCTGTACCCTTCACCCCGATCAACCAGCGTTAATCTAGGATAACTTGTGCAAGCTAATAAAAAGTATTAGTAGCGCCATCTCTATTTTAAGTTGCGATTTATTGGGTAACATAGGATTCCATACACTTCCACACGTTACGCGTAACCAAGTTTGAAAAAACAATTATTGAGTAAATTTTGATACTTATGGCTTTTCAGAAATATTCTATAAATACTAACAATATTCTGTTGATGGTAACAATTCATAAGGTTGGTTTATACAGTAGAAAATGAAATTCTTCGATCTCTATTTTCACGGAGTGCTATCAGGACATCCAAAGTTTGGAGGGAAAACCACTCTGTTACCAAATATTACCACAATGTTACTAAGGCCCGTGTCGTCAGTCGTCCCTACAATTGTAAGGCGCCTTTATGGCCTCCTTGATTGTCATAGTTTTCTACTTCTTCGTGTCAGAACTCTATTTTGAGGTCACAAACATCTATTTGCATCAAATTGTGCTTGCTTTTGAGTTATATCATGTTTTATCAGCCTGAAATTTCCTACAATTTAAAAAGAAAACATATCTTCACAATAGGAGAGCGCTGACGCTGACACGGGACAAATGTAATCTAGAAATTTTTGAAGGAGAGAAAGGAGTATGACAATCAAGGAGGCCATAAACGCGCCCTACAATTGTTTATGGCCTCCTTGATTGTCATAGTTTTCTAGTTCTCCGTGTCAGAGCTCTATTTTGAGGTTATGTCACAAACATATATTTGCATCAAATTGTGCTTGATTTTGAGTTATATCATCACATATCTTAACAATAGGAGAGCGCTGACGCTGACACGGGACGAGTGTAATCTAGAAATGTTTGAAGGAGAGAAAAGAGTATGACAATCAAGGAGGCCATAAAGGCGCCCTACAATATACATAGTTTTCTACTTCTCCGTGTCAGCGCTCTATTTTGAGGTTATGTCACAAACATCTACATGTATTTGCATCAAATAGTGCTTGCTTTTGAGTTATATCATGTTTTATCAGCCTGCAATTTCCTACAATTTAAAAATAAAACATATCTTCACAATAGGAGAGCGCTGACGCTGACACGGGACAAGTGTAATCTAGAAATTTTTGGAGGAGAGAAAGGAGTATGTCAATCAAGGAGGCCATAAACGCGCCCTACAATTGTAGGGACGACTGACGATACGGGCCTTAGAAAACAAAATAAATACTCAAAGATAAACCTTTATTTTAGTTACCAGTGTTTACTAATGCGGAGTATTTTATGTTTAGTCTAAACTTTCTATGAGATTATGTGATAATCGCTAATAAAAGAATAATACAGTTGCGGGACTACTTTACCTGGGCGAAATTTGACAATGACCCACATACAGTGCTGTTCTTTAATGTCCCACTCCCCTTTGATCGATTAAAAAAATTAAAACTTAAGGGAAAAAATTAAATGATAACGGGGGTCTTGTGGCACATCATTTTGAAGCTGTTTTATAACCCTAGAATATAAAATCAATACCTTTACCTACTACAAAATAGTGGTGCATTTAATAATTATCTGAATACATTGACATTTAACTTGATAATTCGAATAAATACGTTGAGTTCAGTTTAGAAGATGCTGAAAATGGTTGCCTTGAACCTCTTGACACAATAACAGCCGGTCCGTAATTTCGCGTCGGACATTTTCAAACATAGTAACATCGATATTTGTACAAATATTTGTTATTCTCAGCCGTATATCCAATATTGAAGCAGGTTCAGTTTCGTACACCTTTTGCTTCAAATAGCCCCATAAAAAAAAGTCTAAAGGTGTCAAATCTCGTCGTCCATAACACGAAGTGGTGGCGTATCTCATTTTCTCCAATTTTACAGGAGAGCGTTTTAAATACAGGGGCTCGTATCCACTATCCTTCTTTTTGCGGATTTTGCCCATTGTTTTCCTATGTTTTTTGTTATATACCTTTCTCCGCATGATCATTTTCATATACATACTGTATTTTCACCAGATTCGAGTTGTTGCCGTTAAATAGGTATTATTGCTACATGATTGAATTTGTGGGTATATCTACTCATATTTGCAAGTTTTCAAAAATGAGCAACGGTTAACCCATTTTTCATTTTGTATGTTCAAAATTTCCAAAAAAAGTAGATACGTCAGTTTGTGAAATTGAAGGATCGTAATTCATAAAATAAAGACTTAGTTATGACAGCGTTATATTAAAGTGACGAAAAATAAAACACATGAAATTTAAAAAAAAATGTTTCATCACAAGATAAAATGGTTACAAAAAGGTTAAGAGGTTAACTCCCTATAAAACTAAATATGGCAGCACAAACAAAACATTCACTCAAATAATAATGATATAATATTATCTGTTAAACGTTGTTAAACGGTTTCAAATTTTCTACCAAAATATATGTAGGTACGTTTGAGTTCCAGTCATCATACAAAAGTGACTGGATGACTAGAATGTGCAAAACGAGTTTTTCCGAATTTTACAATCTTTGAATCCTTCAAATGAACTCTTTTTTCTGAACTTTGTCTCCTCTAAGAAATTTTTTGATTGCGTTCAAAATCAGAAACGAAAAAAAAGATAGAGTCAAGTTTGGGGGAGTCATAGATTTTTTGATCATAATACTGGTATCATTAGACATGCCTTTAAAAATTTCTTCAACATCCAGTGATATTTTCCAAGTTATAGAACGACCAATCATTAAATTAGTTTACTTTGTCGTAACAGGACCGATATACAAAAACTATAAATATTTTTCTGTCTGGAAGAGGGCTGGCTTGAGGACCGAAACAAAAAAACACTCGAACAAAATATAGCCCGCTTGATGGAAACAAGAGTCCGTTTTATGGAAAATCGCTTTAAGATTCCATCTAAAAGTTATAAGGGCATAACCGCGAGTTCTGCCACACAAATATAATTCCATCCATTTCAACTAATAAATCATCTGACAAAAAATATATCGAAAGGACCCGCCTACACACTAGCAGAGTATTCGAATCTATTATCTATATATATTACCTACAAACATCTTATTGGTTGATCATTCTGTGCTGTGTGACGTGTTTGGTTAATTCTTTTTGTAGGAGGCGCCGCTAAGTGATTCGTACGTTCAGAGTTTTTTTTGCCAAGTGAGATAAGAAATAAAATTCTCTTAGTTTGTATGATTCGAAGTCTTAGGAGACGCTTTGAATTTTCAGGGCTTTTAGGACAATAACGTCCTAAGACACATTTCCTCGTCCATAACACGATGTAACTTGAGTTAAGCTCCCTCGTGAAATCTAATTTCCTATTAAAATGAGATACGTCTAATATTATTTTTCTATAACTGTGAAAGTAACAGAAACTGACTTATTCCACTTCGTGATATTGAAGAGCAACCTTTTTTAAGTAATAAAATCGACTTAACTCAATTTTCGTATTTTTGAGATACCTACGTCACTTCGTGTTATTGGCGACGATCTAGCGAGCGAGCTGGTCATTCCACAGGACCTCGACGGCCAATCCAACGACCAAGGAAATTGTTGTCTAAATAACTCCTAACTTGTCTGTAGTAGTGTGGTGGACCACCATCTTGCTGGAATACAATATCAGTATCGAATTCATTAGGATTCGCTTCGGCGATTTCGGTGAATAGAGGGTCAATAGCATTTTCCAGCATATCCAAATACAGTTCCCCGGTTAAAATTTGTTCGATGAATAGAGGCCACACAATGTGATTTCCCAATATCCCAGCCCAAACGTTAATTTTTTGTGGATGTTGCATATGAGTTTCCCGGAAGACGTGAGGATTGGTGTCACTCCAATAACGATAATTTCGTCTATGCACATTACTGTTGAGAAAAATGTACATTCATCACTAAAACAAATATTTTGGATATAGGTCGGATGCCGTGCAATGTTTCCGTCATAGTCTCGCAGAATTCTGTTCTTCGATCAGGGTCATCTTTAGTTAGCTGATGTACCATTTGATTTTTGTATGGGAGATACTTATTCTTTTTCAAAAGTCTTCATACAGTAGAAGGACAAACCTCACATACATTCGCGATGGAGAAAGTAGACTGTTCTGGATTTACTATGATCTCACCAATTATTTGAACTTGCTTTTCTTCTGGGATGGTCGGATGACCTGGGGGCTTTTTGGTGTTTACACTACCAGTAGCTGTAAATTTAGATACAAGTTCCTTTAAATATTTTCTACAGATAGGACGATTCGGGAAACGATCATTAAAAATCCTTTCGGTCTCTTGAAAGTGACGCGTCGCTCCATAAATAAAAATCGCTTCGATTTTTTCTTCCAAAGGACGAGAATTGACCATTTTAAAAATAGTTCAAACAGTATCTAGCACTAAAACTGAAAACTAAATAAGAATATTTTAACTGTACAATAATCAAATTCAAGCGGATAACCAAATGGAAATGGTATTTACCATTTTGGGTTGGTATTTACCAATCCGTTCAAGCGAGTGTAGTTATCAGTTTGGTTATAAGATCCGTGACGTCACGAATCAGCTGTTATATGTCATAGTTATCACCGCAAAATTGTGGTATTTACCCAACTCAAGAGTAGTTTTATATTTCTGGTTATTATTTGAAATGTGACAAGTTAGAATTTTGCCGGGTATTGGATATTGTTATTGTACTTCAGCTTCATTTTTGAGAAAAACGATACAGGCTGACTTCAGTTTTACCATAAAGTGGAGCACCTTATTAGTTATACTCATTACGATTGTTGGGGACACTTTAAATGTAGTTCCTATGCTTAACAAAGTATCCTGTGTAGCCATATACCACTAGAATATTAAAATATGGCCATATAAACTCACTAGATGATATCCACCTGTATACGGCTTTGCTAATTTCTTTTTTCATCATTTCTGCTGAATCAATAAATGTTTTCTTTGACATGCGGAAAAATTTAGATTGAAAGTTATCATAGCTACAAAGCCATGGTTCCATAATAAAAAAAAAAATCTGAAAAAACATTTCTCCCATGAATATTATGTAAGGTTTCTTATTTAAACTTTCCATATACCGTTGTAGACGAAAAAGCACCGATTATTAAGTGATAATAAAAATAATCACAGATTATATACGCGCTTTTCTAAAATAAACAACTTGCAACAAAACCGCGGTTAAAACCAACGCGTTCAAGCGATTCGTATAACTGACGTCATCAACCCGTGTGTCATCTTGAACCATATTATAACCGCGGCACATAACACAGAAATTTTGGTTATTCGCTTGGATTTGATTATTGATGTTTGTTTTCATACTGATATTCTTGTCACTGTCAACAAAAAATAACAAGAAGTATTTATCGCTGTTGCTGTGGGTACGGCAGGGAATTACAATTACAATTATTTGTAGAGATATGCATCTTAGTGGGTTTATGTTCAAGTAATTATTAGATGTACCACCATTTTGTAGCAGGTAAAGGTATTGACCTTATATTCTAGGGTTATAAAGTACTCGTCTGGAGCTTCAAAATGATGTGCCACAAGACCCCCGTTTTCATATAATTTTTTTCCATCATGGCGGCCAGCGGCCATCTTTACATTTTCATCTGTCAATTTTACTGTAAAATATGGTATCCACGCATCAATTTCATTACCTCAAGTTTTAATTTTTTGAATTGATCCGTTCAAAAAATCAAAGGGAAGGGGGACATTCAAGGTACCCCCAGGTATTTAAGCCTCAGGCTTGAATGGTGCTTCAAGTATAGAAAAAGAGAAGCAACATTTCTTGATCTGACCAACATGTAGGTGAATCAGTTGGTTTTACAGATTACGCAACCAAGGTTTGCCACGATGTTGGCAAGTGCTATAAACATTTGTTGAGGCATATGTTTGTGCGATCTGCCTTTTTTCATGGATTCACTAAAAGGTAACACCATGAATAGACTCGACCCATTCGAAATGTGGGTTTATATGAAGGTTGTGAAGGTATCATGGACGTAATACAAGACCAACGAGGCAGTGTTGAAGTGTTAAGAACTGATTACGACTATTAAACGTATACCATAACGAAAAGTCTAACACCCTACAGCAGATAATAGTGGAGGGGAAGATAATGTAAAGGTGGTCCTAACAGAAGGCAACATTTTTGGCTCCAAAAAATATGTGCGACAATACCGGCATGAATTCGTCGTCCCTAATTCATGCTCACCAATATCGGCGAAAAATATGCTGGAATTATTACCATACTTTATTGAGGGGGAGAGGAAAAAGAATGCAAATAGGTCCTAAGTCTGAGTTCTGTAATTCAGTACTGTAACAAGTATAGTCTTTATCAAGGTTTGTTTGTTCTATTCCATTTTCAAGTAACATGCCTCCAAAAAAACATCCATTAAAATTGATTCAGTAGAAAAAATATAAATAGGTATATTCAAAGGCCATGGAAACTACCTATCTTTTCCAGTATTGCAATCACTAGTCTCAGTTTTCCTTCACTCCCTTAAAAAGCTAGGCGTTCAACACAAATCAGACGCGGATTCCGCACAGACATGGAAAATTCTATCTACAAAAGAAATTGCAAGAATAACCTCATGCATCTATCGTACTGTAATGAAGTAGATACTGAAATAAAGCATAATTCTCCGTGGAGACTATCAAGCAGTTTACGTGTCAGCCTGTATAGGCCATACATGAGTGTATAAACAATACCTTATTGATACTTGCGCGGAGTATTTGCAATTACAATGAAATTGTTGGGTGTGACCGCAGCATTCCTCTGCATGGTTATCTCTAGATGGATGGATTTGAAGAAAAAATGTGTTGGCCATACCTTAACCGAGGTCGCTGTGGTATTATACAGATACAAGGATATTCCAGAAGAAACCTGTCATATTTTGATCAGAAAATATTGTACGAGTAATGTTAATATTAAACAAGAACCACTTGAAGCACACAGAAAAGTACGACACAATATCGAATTTAAAAAATTTACTAAAAACTGACACGTATGTAAAACAGTTATTGCAATGGAAGCAACCCTTTTCAATATCTTTCAAATGCTATTAGCAGCGCACTATGGTTATTTAGAATTCGAATGAGCTGCGGCTTCACATTTGTTAGCATTGCTGTGCTTACGGATTCTTATGAAAATCAATTTAACTGTAACAGTTCCAAAAACGTGCAGTCGGTTTTACATTTTCGTGCCTGGAATAGATGAAGCTTAACTAACACATAACGGTGTTTTATCCCTTTGCGCAAAATTCATCATGCTAATGTCACACAAAAACAAAAATTATTCGTAACAGATTGGTAATCAGGATTGTATCTCCGTTGGATAATAAGCTACAAAGCGGAACACAATGCTACGCAATTTATAATGAAGATACCTCCTTATGTACTCTCGTATTTTTACGGAGCCAGGATACTTAGAATTCGTATTTTTCCTAATCAGAGCAGAGACTGCTCAAGATTATATCGGAAATCTTCTAGTTGATACTTTTGTCCCTTCACACTATTACGAGCAGTACACTTTTTTTGGTTCTTAGACAATCTATTAGTTGACGAAGCGAACAGGACTATCAGAGGTTATAGTGTAGAGTATGTAGAGCGAAATGAAAGTTCCAAGATTCGGAATGCAACTATTCTATAGATCAACTGTCAGATGTTGTTACCAGAAAGGAAGGCAACGGATCGGTTTACATTGGTTTGGGTACATAGGAAGTATTAGTTTTCCCTGGAAGCTATCAAATTCGGTCCTAGCTAGTTGAAGAAACAAAAAATAAGATAACATTGTTGTGAATATTAAGACACGAATGACAAACAAATGGCGTCAAGTAGGTTGACTCTGTACTTCCTAAGCAACGCTGTCATTAGCTCATAAAGGACTATGTTCGGCACAAGTTGCCTGCCTCTGAGAAAAAAGTGAGCTACGAACATGTATAACAAAAAAACTAAATATATCTTTAGGATATATATATATATATATATATATATATAATAGCGACAAAAATAAACGAACGACTAACTCTGCAAGAGGAACAGCAAGGAAGATCATGCACGGATGCAGTTTTTGTGATAAGACAAATAAAAGAAAAGTCGCTGGAATACAACAAACCAGCATATTATGTGCCTGATAGATTTGAAGAAAGCGTTTGATAAAGTGAGAATTCGGGACGCGATACATTTATTATATGACAGGGGGGTACCACTGGATTTAGTAAAAACTGTTGAGATTATATATAAAGATAACATAGCTATGGTACGAGTAAGATGTAAAGGAAAACTCTCTCAGCCTATCAAGTATGAAACTGGCTATTAGACAAGGAGATTCGCTGAGCCCACTAATATTTTATCTGATAATGGATGAAATCATAAAGAAGGTTAAAAAAAAGAAAAGGATATAGAATGGAAGAAAAGAAAATGCAGATAATATGCTACGCGGACGATGCCATAATAATAGCCGAAAATGAAGATGACCTACAAAGATTAATTAAATAATTCGAAGATATCTACGGCGCTCATGTACAACATGGTGATTTCAACAGAGAAAACTAAATCGATAGTGATATCAGCGGAACCGAGACGATGTAAACTGGTCGTAAATAAAAAAATAATAGAACAAGTGATGGAAACGGAATACTTGGGAATCAAACTGTCAAGCTATGGAAAAGTGGAAGAAGAAGTACAAAAACAAGTGAACATGGCGAACAGAGCAGCAGCAATCTGGAGAAACAAATAACTCACAACGGAAACGAAAACTAGGATATATAAATCAATAATAAGACCGATAATGACGTACACTGCAGAAACAAGAGCATATACAGCGAAAACACAAAAATTATTGGAAACAACAGAAATGAAAGTCTTACGTAAAATAACAAACCAAACTCTAAGAGACAGAGTAAGAAGTGAGGAAATACGAGCGAGATGTGGTATAGAGGAAATAAACCTGTGGACCAAAAGAAGAAAATAGAATGGAATCAACACAGAAAGAATGACAGAAAATAGAACAGTACGACTAGCAAGAGACAAATCACCAAATGGAAGAAGATCAATGGGACCACCGATTAAAAGATGGTCAGACAACATCAATTGTGGATAAAAACCGAAGTAAAACAGGCATGAGCCTATTAATAAAGTAGGAAGAAGAAGAAGAAGGATTTTATTCCATGAGAAAATATGCACACCTGGCTATTCAAAAAGTTTATGAGGCAGGTACGGTTTCACACAAGGTTTTCTCTTGCCGATCGATGGACCTGCGCCTTCCCCTGAGCACAATTCCTGCAGACGCACATGATTGAAACTATGTGTATATCTGGCGTGGATGACGATCGTAAATATACACCTAGATCAGCAGCGGAGGCCGACTGCCACATACATGCATCGGCAGGAGCTCGAAGCGTATGATCGACACGCGAGGATCTTAGATATTTCCATCATTCTAAGCTGTAAGGGTACGGGGAAATCTAAGATGAGTGGAATATGTCAAGTAGGTGCGTAGAATTACCGCGGCTGGAGGCGTATACCAACGCCCACAAATTGAGATATACCCTACCCCGCCTCCCTACATACTCCACTCTCCAATCCTTTAACACTAAATCCTTTCTCAAAAATGGTCAGGATTTTCTGGACCGTCAGAATCGAAAATTAGGCGAATATTATTATTTTGCTTTTTAGCCCCTAGCTGCCCCAGCACTCAATCGATTTTTAAAACTATAAAGCTTGTTCGTCACTGGCGTAGTAGAAACCTTGTGTAGAAATTCCATCAGGATCTGAGTGGTACTTTCCAAGTTATAGCGAGGTCAGACAGACAGACAGACCGATGGAAATGAGTGAGTGGCATGATGTATACGTACATATAACATCGAAAACACATAATAGCTCATTTTAGATAATTTTCGTGATCACAATACTTCGTCGTCAGTAGTGTAGGTAAGTAAAAAGGAATGATAAAGTGGATAAAGTAATCCGAAATGATTCCGTCAGCACTTGAAGGATTCAGGGCCTTTTGTGGTGTAGTTGAAACATATATAATGTCAGAATACTCAAGAAGTCCATAAGACAGGAAAAAGAACTCATAAAATAATAGAAGCACATTTACAAATAATGACTATATTTAATAGTAAGGCCGGAAGAAGCATTGTCATCCCGGCTGACATGCTTTGAGGTTGATCGGTTGAGGCGAAGATACTTGGCAGCTCTGCAGATAACAAGAACGAACCTACACAGAAATATCACAATCAAAGCTCTTTGTTCATGTTATGAAGTCTGACTAAAGAATCTAACTTGGATATATGACTTTGGGCAACGTACACACGTGGTAGCATCGCATCTATGTGGGTCGCAGTGATGTCAGGCTTATGTGCCAGGCAAACAACCTATTGTGAACTAATTTCATCAGTCCCAAGAGTTTGCGACTAATGGGGACGATTGATTTATAAAAGGCAGACAAGAACAGATTCATGAGGTGTGCCTTAATCCGTGAACCGCAAATAGATATTTCCAAGCACAGATAGTGGGCGCGTCTAAATACACGGTCACAAATTAATGATGATAATCTCAAAACGTAATCCAACACATGACATTTTATCGATTTAGTTCTTTGCCTTTGAGGAACAGGTATATTCCTTAATTTCTCAGACGGCTGTAAGGAAAAAGACCTTGTACTCATTTTGCAATAAATTATTATTTGCGCCTAGGTTATCCTATGCCGACCTCGGATATTTAGAGTGTCTAAGACTGATAAATTGTTGTTGTTCAAAATTTGGTCACGATAATTTACATCCGTTATGTGCACGATAAAATGTCATCAATGTAACCTTGTCGTTAATTCGCAAATTCACTAATTACTTTTATATACAAAGGTGCGTGTGCTATTATTTTTGTTTACCGATAAGCTATCTCATCTGGTCACATTAGGTTATAATTAAAGAATCAAACTCTCTCGAAAGAAAATAGTTATTTATGTGTTCGAAACAATACTTTCACTTAATGTTGTCTGATCGAGCACTTGGCTAACAAAATATAATTTTCAAAATTTACTTCCACAATTCGTCGAAAATTGACGCAAACTGGTTCAAGAAACTATGCAAAATCTTCTCTCTCACGCCAATTGGCGACAAAATATTGTAATCGTCAAAAAATTGACATGCACGTCACGGAAAGTCGTGTCACCCAATTCCGTCGATCTGTCCGTCGGTCTGTCTGCTAATCCTTGATCCTCCTATAACTCGAAAAACACCTCTCGGACTTTGAAACAATTTTCACACAAGGTCACTGCTATGTTAAGAACGACAAAGTGTCGTAACTGGATCGATCCGGTGATGGCGGAGTTATGGTTATAAAACGAAAGAAATATAAATTGTTCGTTGTTCTACGTTCCTCAGGCCCCGGCGTGTTTTTGAATTACTTTATGAGTAGTACAAACATGGGATGAAAGATGATATGTCTCAGTTTTTTTATATTAGTATGCTTATATACTTATGATATTCCATACATAGACTTCCCTGTACCCCCGTATACTTGCCCTTAAGACTTAGAGTGATAAAGAAATATGTTCACCATCCACGTCGAGATCCAGAAAAATGTAAAACTAGCGCGAGCTGGCCGCTGGTAAGGTTTACTCATCGCAACGTTGTCAAATAATTGGGGTGCACTGACTAAATTTATACAAGTGTTTGAACGACTTGACCCATTTGATTTCTCTTGTTATACATGTTCGTAGTTAACTTTCTCCTAGCTATATACTGTGTCCTCAAAGTTGAGACTTATACTTTCAGGGTGTATACACCAAAGTCTTAAGGTTATCGAGATGTTAAATCAAAAATAAATATAACCTAATTTGGTCCTGCTCCTCGATCAGATCAAACGTGAACACGTACGATGCGCATCAGCAGTTAATCGAGGCGCTGGACGCGTTGGTAAACAAAACCTTCCCACATCGGTTCTAAAAAAAACACAAAAGCAGCACTCTCATACAGCAATATCGGAGGTGTCCATTTTATTTTAATTTACGGTGAGTGTCTTCCAACTGCTACCGAGTCTTAGCGAGCGCATGCAGATCATTTTCCAAGATCCTTCGTGATTCATTTTATTGTTTGGAGCAATATGAAATGTTTAGTATACAAACAGTTCATTCTTCACTGATACCTAGCTACGTCGAGCACATTTGAATCTATCGTAGGCAACTTTGAACAATACTTACGAGTGACAGAGCTGTACTTGAAATTTCTTGTCGATGAACTGTGAGGACATTTTCATTATTTTTTTTAAATTTTACGCGTTAGCTTTGTTGTCACAAACGTAGTTGTTTCTGAAAGGGGAAGTATCAACTTTCAGTATAATATTTATTTTAGTTTTTTAGAGTAGAAAAATTTTTACAAAACCACTCGAGCTTTATCATTTCCAGATTTCCTAACTGTGAAGTGAAGATGCTAGTAAAAAAGCATGTGCTGACTTAGTTTTCGACCAGGATATGATGTTACACTCATTGCTTTACTATAAAAGGGATTTTCTAAGCGTTAATTGAATGATGCACGGTCAACATTGGTTCATTAACAATACAAACATTTTTCCTCTAATCTAAAACTCTTTCATAGCTCTTACCTAAATACGCCTAAACTTCCAAAGTTGAATATTTGACTCCACTGAATTACTGACGCCTTTAGCTCAGTTAATTCTACCTTTTTACCTGTGTCAAGAGTTAACAGTTTGTTGTTCATTATTGGACTTACGGTGTGTTCATACAGTGGAGAGGTGACTTGTTGCCGACTGTGTCTGAGATCCAACCGTGTGAATTCCGTCTAAATAGCATAGCAGAATGAACGGAATTTCGGTAACGGGATCTTGGACACGATCACTGACAGGTTGGCGACAGCTGTACGAACAGTGTATAAAAATACATATAGGATATTGGAAAAAACTATTCGATATCGATGATTCATCGATCTGTCTGAGTGATTATACTATGAATAATATTTCCATCACGTTTCGCTTGTGTCAAACCAGAATTTAAATAATAACTGGCTGTACCGACTCCGGAAGTATCGTACTGACTATTCCGAACACAATTGAAGGGACTGTGTTACAGCGGTTTAAAGAAGAATGAATAAATGCATGAATACATCTCACCATGGTATTGTTGTATTATTCCTTTGTTTCAAGGATATCAATAATGTGGAACAATGCACCGAAAGACTCCTGTTTCTGAGCTGTGCACTAAGCCGCATCTTTGATCGTTTTATGCTCCAGATTTGTAACAAGCATTAAGAATTTGCACGTCAAATTGAATCAGTTATTTTGAAAACCGCTCAAGTCACATTGTTCCCAAAGTACCTTATATTTGCTAGAATCGCATCTCGAAAGATAGATGCGTATTTTAGCCACAGTCCACATAAGTCAATCAATTCCTTTCCCATAAAATAATACGGCATAATACAGGTCCATTGCAAAAACAACATAAGTCAAGTCAGTAAAGTTCTAGCAATGCGTGAGTCAGAAAGGCCTACTTTACAGGAGAATAATAAAACTGTACAAAAAAAAAACCATCCATTAACAACCCCTGACGTATACCATAGCTGTATTGAAAAATGCGGTGCTACTGGTCAGCTGTATCCTTTTTGATTGAGCGAATCAAAGCGCGTTTACTAACTTCATTATCGTCCCTTTTTTCAAAAGCCTCTCTAGAGGAGTATTGTTAATACCTTTCGTCTGATTGTTTCATGGTGTGTATAGAGATAACTGAAAAACAATATTATCCGTTTTCTATTTATCAAAAAATGCATCTTATGCAATTTTTCTTCAATCGTAACTTATTTGAAATTGTATGTGAATATTCCACTTTTATAAATGAATTAACGGGAGATTACTTTTTTCTAGTCCTTTTTTCTCTTAAAAGCCTGATTTTGCAGCAAAGTGAGTTTACAAGAAAAGCAAAGATTTTTTTAAAAGAGAAATTCATTAGAAAACTAGTAATCACCCGCACAATGCACAATAAAATCCACAAATATGCTTTTATCGACAAAAAATTGATAGCGTTGTTTTCAGTCATCTCTACAGGGTTATCCAAATTAAGTGTCCACCATTGGTAACTTTGTTATTAGTAAAAATACAAAGTTGTTTAAATTAGCAAACTAGTAGCATTTTTAACGCTGGTAAAAATGAGAAATAAAAAAAAACAATTGAGAGTCGTTATTTTGATTTTTTTCAGTAAAATAACATTTTTTTAAATGGAAACCCCTGTATATTATATTTTTTTCTGTTAAAGCATCAAATTTTAAACAAAAAAGTTCATAATGACTTTTCCGCTAAAGTCAAAAATAAAGTCAAAATAACGATAAATATTTTTAATTATTTGCAGTATTATAATATTAAGACGGCTATGAAAACAACATGGCGTTCGCGATTTGACAGCATTAAGATAAGCGACAAATTGTTAAACTGGACATACTCGCAACTAGAAGGCTTTGGAAAACAATGATAAAATCAAATAATGTCAAACATTAGTGTAAATACTTGTTTATAAGCTTTATTGTGTCATTAATTTAAAGAAAAATGTTCTCCCATGAAGAAAAGTGTGATATGTTAGAATGCTATTTAGTGTGCAGAAAATCCTCCTTGAGAGCAATACAGTGAATTATATCCCGCTCGCATTCAACCGTATGAACGATATTTTCTGAGCCTTTATCGAAAATTTAGGGGCAACGAAAATGTTTTTGCCAAAACAAGGGCAAAAAAAGAATTCATAATAAGCGAGGCCACGGAAATTGCAGTTATTGGATATTTTGAAGCTTATCGTGAGAATTCAATAGCAGATATTCTCAAGGACTCTAATTTCAGTTATGGTACTGTTCAAAGGATTTTAAAAAAATACAAATTTATTCCGTATAAGTACCGACCAGTTCAAACGCTTTTGGCAGGGGATCCAGAGAGAAGACTTGTTTTTTGCCATTGGTATCTTAGCTTCTGTCGCCAAAATGTAAATAACTTTCGTTACCTTTTATGGACAGATAAATCAAATTTTTCAAATTCTGGAATGTTTAATAGAAAAAACCACCATTATTGGTCAAGAGAAAATCTTTTGTTAGTACATCCAAGAGGCCCACAAGTCCGTTTCAGTTTCAACGTTTGGTGCGGTATAATTGGTTCAAAAATTGTTGGCCCGTTCTTTTATGAGGGAACCCTAACTGGTGAAAGATATGTGGAATTTATGTCAGAAATTCTGACTAATTTCTTAGACGAATTGGATCTTATAAGTAGACATCATCTGCATTTTCAGCAAGATGGCGCACCTGCCCACAACTCCAGAGGTACTTATCATTTTCTAAGTACTACTTTTAATGATCAGTGGATAGGAACAAATGGCCCAATACAGTGGCCTCCCAGATCACCAGATCTAAACCCACTTGATTACTTCTTGTGGGGTTACTTAAAGAACCAAATTTACAAGCGAAGGTACGATAACCTTGACGCGTTAAAGACTGCAGTTAGGGAAAAGATAACCCAGATAGATGGTAGGACCATACTTAAGACAGTTCGAGCAGTTGAAAAACGTGCCCAAAAATGTATTGAAGAACAAGGTGGTGTTTTCGAGCATCTTCTTTAAAAAAAATTGTTATTGTATTTTGTAAGATTATAAGTTGATGTTGAAAATAAAGTTTGTCGATACAATTTAATTGTTTCAGATTGGAGGCCATAACTTCAACAATTTGTAACCTAGGAGAAAAGTTATTGTAAGCTTTTTTGTTTAAAATTTGATGCTTTAACAGAAAAAAATATAATATACAGGGGTTTCCATTTAAAAAAATGTTATTTTACTGAAAAAAATCAAAATAACGACTCTCAATTGTTTTTTTTTATTTCTCATTTTTACCAGCGTTAAAAATGCTACTAGTTTGCTAATTCAAACGACTTTGTATTTTCACTAATAACAAAGTTACTAATGGTGGACACTTAATTTGGATAACCCTGTATACACACCGTGAAATAATCACGTGAAAAGGATTTAGAATCCTGCTGCAAACAGGTCGTTGAAAAAATAGCAAAAAAGGGACGAGCTACCTTGAATGGCATTAAAGTATCAAAAGTACCCAAAACTGACTTGCGCGCTGTTAGAACTTCATTGACGTTATGGTGTTTGTGCATGCAATCTTCGACGGCTAGTTCTTGAATGGGTGATTTCAAAAACAGTACCAGTATCCATGATACACTTCTTCATATTGTATGTTCATATTTTAAATTCCATAACTATAGAAATCCGGTTACAAGCAAGTATCCCCCTTGGTTTATCCACTTTGTCTGAAATCATTTAAGTAAAAGTCTTCTTGTTTCACACCAAAACCATTGACCCAATCTCCATTATTTGTATGTCTGGATATTTCAAAAAGCTGTTCCTCTAGATGGCTTAAGTATAGAGCAGCAGCTATCTTGCAAAATCAATTTTCTTGTTGAAGAAATACATTTCCGTCTTCTGGTAGTCAAATAAGCAGATTAGCTCTTCTACAACCGATTGCTGACTGTTGTGCAAGGTCGAACGAATAATACTATGTACTTTTTTACGATGACCCATTCATGGTTTGAATTTAAAACGGAAAACTCGATTTTTCCGAGGATTTGTACCGGTTTCTCGTATGTACCTTGAAGATATGAAAACATGCAAAATTAAAACATATGACATATTAATAATTCAATATCTAAGTAAACTTCTGAATAATAAGCAATATCAAAAATATGATTTCCTGATAAAACTGATTTATTTGTTAATGACACAACTTTTGTTATCTTCTGAGAAATTAAAATTCTGTGACTTTTTGAATTTTAAAACTGTTAGTTCCTAAGCTTTTCTTTAACTACCAGACAAATGCTTTAACTTTTTGACAATTTCGACATGAAAGTAAATAAATATTTCCAAAGAATAACCTAATATGATCTAAAAGACTTCAACATACATATGAAAAGTAAGACAAGCGCAAGTAAATTAATTACATATAGATTACAAATGCCCAAAATGCTTACTATATCAAACTCGATAAACACGTTTGGTCGGAAGGTATTTGAGTAGGAAGTGATCTTGGATATTGCACTAGGGAAACAACGAATTGAAAATAGTTTACAGTGGTGTTTGCTATGAAATTTCACGTTGTTCAATCTATAAAATTCTACTGCAATTACATATTGCAATACCAAAAGGTAACTTTATTTTAAAATCGAATAGAACGCCATCGACAAAATGAAAAATGTACCCAGGGCAAAACAAGTGAAGCAAATAATAACGTCTTATGTGTGCTACTGTGGCCTTTGACAGGCATCTGCCTCGTGATGTATTACATAAATTAACAACTTTCTTTTGGCACGTGCTCTATTATAAACGACGAATAGTAGCAATTGTTCTGCCGTCACCGGTACGATGTAATTACAATAGCAGGTGAATCGGTCATGCAGAAGTCTTTAAGCAATGAGAATGCTTTTGATTAACTTGGAATTCAGTTGATGAGTTTTTTACTTAAAGGCTTAATTTGAGTTTATTTCGACTTCTACCTAGTATTCGAGTTTTAATAAAGCTTAATGCAATTGTAGGCTTATTTAGCAAAAGCCAATGTTGTTGTCCAAGAAATCAAGTGCTCTGAATGTTTTGCGATAGCAAAAAAAGGAATTGAATTCATCCAAAGTTTTACATAGAGGTAGAGAAATGGTTTTTTTCTTAAAATGCTTTACTCAAATGATCACTTTCCCTTTGCTATCTAAAATTCTTACTGTATATTGTGTCTGTCTATGAATCTGTGAACCAATAAAAAAAACTCTACAGATGCGAAGAAAATCATATCGTGACACCAAATTCGTCGCTATCTGAAAATTTGAGAAATTAGCAATGAAAAATATATTCCGTTATCAGCTAAACAATTTACTATATGCAATCCATGTCATTATAGTGTTGCATTTACATTTTTATCTGAATCGTCAACTTAGCTAATGGTACGTTACAATCGAAATCTAAAAAGGTTCACCATTATTGGATCCATCTTTCTGCCTTAAAACGTGACATCAATCACTTTCTCTGGGAACTGGATAAAATTGCATGAAATGATAATAAAACAAAAAAAATGTTATCAGCTTACGATGCTTCTTTGGGCTTATTGTATCGAATACTACTATATTCCGGGCTCCACGTTGAATAAGATGTTTTCACTTTAGATTAAGTATCATGGTCTATAAGCGTGGTTTTCGAGCCTACAAATAAGTCGAATTTCAAGTTGATATGCCTTGTATCATAATCGAGAGTGAGTAAACTTGGAACAAAAGTGCCAAAATTGCAAGATCTGGCCTAATAAAGAAGAATCAGGTTATAAAAAAAATGTGAATGAAAGTTTGAAATACATATGCTCTAAAATATTTAAATGCAAACATCTCATAAATGCCTAAAATCTGAGTTATTTTCAGGGCGAAAACCCCATACAGACACTGGTCCTTTGGTAGGTTGTTCATGCAATTTTAGGCATTCTGATAAGGTAAGAGTTTCTAAACGTTGCGTTGAGTCAAAGTTCTTCAGTGATAGATACTCCTTCAACTATCCAAAATGGACCATTCAAGTTGGAGGGAAATTTCATAGGTTGACGAACACTGAGTGTTCCGGGCTTGAATGAACATAATGGAATGGTAGAAAGTATGGATCGATACCTTTTCATATCTGAAAATAAAAATAAACTAGTTTCATTTTTGACGGACATAAAGGGTGATTTGTCTGTACACGCCAAATCTTTAATATCAGATATCTTATCAAAAATTCTTTTAGCTTTTTTGTATTTTATCAAAATCAACACCTTTTGAGCTGAACATTAAAATTGTTTACTATCTACAAGAAAAGGCAATGTGTGATGCTTGTTGATTAGCAAAGTAGCCTGATTGCACCTCTTGTGACACAAAATTCAAAATTTTAAATGTTACCAACTTGATTTCATCAGCGTCTTACAAAATAGTTTTCAGAGTTGAACTGATATTGTTGGGATTTAAAATTCTAGGGCCGGATTCAGCTTTTTCATCTCCTTATATTTTATTAAGTGTAGCATGTAACTTATACGTTGAAGTGCTATTTCTCAGAAAAAATAACAATAAATATGATATAAATAAATAATAATAAAATTGATGCTATGCAGCCCATTTAATTTATTCAGTATTTTTTAACGATTTAATCTCACCAACCGACGTACAACAACATGAGTTGCTGCTGTAAAGAGAAACGGCATTGCATGCACCAAATTTGACTTTCCAGACCAACTTAAGATCATGATGAAGGTACAGAAAAATCTAATAGAGCTCGGCACGGGTATCACGTATCTTGAAAAATGACATTATGCCGATTTTATTTGACATTATGCTGTTTTTTTTGACATGTATGTTTTTCGCCAAGACGTTGACTTAGTACTTAGTTGTACGTGTTGCCTAAACGTCATGAGGCTTGTTATCAATCTTTGGCTCTGATGTGATGTAAAATCTGCTTCTGAGATGGCATTACTGAAGGTTTAAGCTGTAAGTTGATGTGTTGATGATAATTAAATTGGGTTCTTGTCTCAAATACACTTAATTGAGATTCAAAGTTAGAAATTAGTTGCGCATCCATTCTGGAAACTACATATACAAATTTGCTGAATTTCAAAAATGCGAGAGATAAGAAATAATTATATTCACTGTACACTGTCGAATTACAAGCCATATACATGCTAACAGTAATTACACACAATGCGGACGTGGTGATGATTTCCCGTAATTCTCCTCAGTTTTTCGTAATTTATAACTTTGAACATAACCTCTCTTCAGAAAGCACAACATATAAGTAACCCGTCATATTCAGCATATTCAGTAATGATTTTCTCACACAGCAAATCTCACTGATTTGATACACATGCAGACCAATACACATAATCATCCAGATGTGATCTTGCTATTCAACCAACTTTCTTCTGAGATAAAAACTACAGACACGGATCACTCAGCCTCACAAAACTATGCAACCAATAATACGTGATTGCGTATAGCTTAGTTGACTGATTCCTCCATAGATGGACGTTCACGACGATCCTAGTGAGCAAACGTGGAATGACTGCTTGCGCCCTAAAACCAACCTAGTCTACAAGTTGACATCTTATAGGTTTTTTTGACGTTTTATGTATCTTCAAAAGTGACATTATGTCGATTTTTTTGACATTGTATTGGTTTTTCTACAAGATGATAACTTACCACCAGCGAATGGATACGTTGTGAACTCGTTTTGTAGTTGTATGTGTTGCCTAAACGTCATGAGGCTTCAGTGATCAATGTTTGGCTCAGATGTGATGTAAAATCTGTGTCAGAGATGGCATTACTGGAGTTCTAAGCTGTAAGTTGTATACTATAGCTACAAGGAAACGGCAATGCATAGGTGCATAGTGAGGACTTGTGTGTTAATAATATGTGTTGATGATAATTCCATTGGATTCTTGTCTCAAATACACTTACCTACTTGAGATTCAAACATAGAAATTACTTGCGCATCCACTTTTTCTTATCCATTCTGGAAATTACATAAATGCAAAATTGCTGAATTTCAAAAATGAGAGAGATGAGTAATAATTATATTCTCTGTACACTGTCATATACATGCTAACAGTAATTACACACAACGCGGCCGTGGTGGTGATTTCCCGTAATTCTCCTCAAAGTTTTTGGAAACACAAAAAAAACGTAAAAAATCGGAATTTATAACTTTGAACATGACCGATCTCCAGAACGGATATCATATAAATAACCCTCGGGCACAGCTAATAGATATACTTCATTGTCAGCATATTCAGTAATGATTTTCTCACCCAGCAAATATTTTATATAGATGCAGACCACACAATCATCCAGATGCGATCTTGCTATTCAACCAACTTTCTTCTCAGAGATGAAAACTACAAACTACTTGGCTTCACAAAACATATGCAACCAACAATGCGTGTAGTTGAACCATTCCTCCATAGGTTGACGCTCACAATGATCCTAATGAGCAAACGTTTTTTATATAATACACGTGCGTGTCCTAGCATTTTTAGGATAGTTACGTTTACTTGCTCTTATCAAAACCCTAGTAACGTGATGCACACATATTTACATCACACAATAAAAACTCAAGACTGAATTCGCATACTACGATTTTGTGCATTTACAACTTAATTTCAAGTTTATTTGGAAGGTCAAATTTGGAGGATTTGGATACCTTTCCTTTTTAAACAGAACACATGTTTCAGTAGAATCAATTCATTAAAAAGTGACCGAAATAATGAATAGAGCATTTATTTTGCCTTTTATTCCTAGAGTATAAGTTACAGGGTATTGCACTAAATGAAATACAAAGAAGTGAAAGAAACTGAATCCAGCCCTGAAATTTTGACTTGCTCAACATTTATTAAACATTTAACTCAGCTCTATGCACCATTTTGTAAGATTTTGATAAAATCAAGTTGGAAACTTTATAAATTTTGAGTTTTGTCACATAAACTGATAGAAATGGCATATTTGAATAGATCATTTTTTAATTAAAAAAAAATCAAAACAGGCCGAATCAACCTCTTTCGATAAGCACCATTTGTGGGCTTATTTTGTACATTTCAATAGTTAGCTTAAAAATAGATGTACGAAATTGAGTCCAGTTCTAGATTATTTAACCAGCCGGCTGCATTTACGTTACTCCTAGGCAGCTTTGTTATTGTGCAAAATATCGGTTCAATAGTGCCTGATATATATCATTAAAGATCTGGCATGTTTAGATAAAATGAAATTAGACTTGTTTATTTTCAGAAACTGCAAAGTCCATTCAAGCTACTACTTCACTATGTCCATGAAAACACGGAACAGCCTGTTTAGTTGAGAAATGTACAGTAACATTGTGTCCAGAACCTATCGTTATGGGCACAAATTGACAATAATTGTTGATTTTTTATAAATCCTTTTATGATTGGCCTTAAATAACAAAAACTGTTGCATGCATAATACTGTCAATAAGAAGTAGTAGAATTATTTTGGACAAGCGTCGAGAATCTAGATGCACTTAGATATTATCTTTTCCAAATGCCCAAAGTTTTGAGAGAGGCTGGCCGAATTTGCATTTAGTGATGGACGTTTCATGGTACATTCACTCCCTGTACTAAAAAAATTTCATGCCGAATGTGTCACGGTCACGAGAAACATAATGACATATATGTATCTGATAGACGTTTTCTCGAAGAGTAGACTGCAGCTTCCCGTGTAATAAAGTTTCAAATAAAAACGAGACAGGCGAGGGTCGCAGACGAAACACATTAAACATATTCCCAGGGAGATAAAAAGAATCCATCATGAAGCTTCTCTTGCGATTTTTTCTCTTTACATGCCAATTTAATATTTAATGGGAAAGAACAAAAGCTTTTAAGATTTGTGGCACACCTTGAAAGTTTAATGATCTCGCTCGTGTACTTACCCAGTTTTTCTAGCTACATACCATCCCGTGCTAGTACAGTGATTTTCGGTTTTGTTTCATACATTTATAACTTGATTCAAATGCTTACTTTGTGCTACGAATGTGTTGTTCTTATCCTGTGGCGTATATAGCTATTTTAGGACCATTAATCTCAAGCCCTGTTGGATGCAGCTATACTATATTTTTAGAGATTTGCAAAATTTGTTGGGGGAAATCATTGTTTTTGAGGGTAAATGATCATTGAGAGGTTAAATTGCGGCTGGCCAGAGATGAGCGGATGTAGTCCGGCAGCCCATAGCTGAGGGAGTTTGCGAGCATTTGGTGGCCCAGACCGTCTGGTATGAGAAGGTGTGTGGCCTTGCCAAGAGCTATTATCATCTTACACGGAGACCGATTGATTCCTAGTAGTCACGCATTGAGACAACTGACCATCTTTTTGAACCAGTATACATCTCCTCTTGTCCTTAGCAAAACTTCGATTAGCTTCAAGCAGTAATGCTCGGAACAGTCATATAACAAACAGGACAAACAGCCACAAAAATCGTAAAACCTTTGACCCTCTTTGGTGGATTGGAAATCAGATCTGGGAGAGTGACATGAATTCAAAGCAGACGATTAATGGAATTCTAACTCTGATTTAGGAGACTATTTGGAGGCAACTGGATTAAATAGCCCTGGTATTCTTTATACAGGGTAGCCAATATATAACTTACCGATTTAAATTGTGCGCCATTTTTGATACACGCATTTCAGTAGGTGGCGCCGTAGTCGTGGTTTAAAGCACATGTATAAAATTCATATACTATATACACATTCAGACCCTGCTTAGAAAATCCGCCGGGTGGTACCTCCACATTCCTTAGTGCGATACCATCTACAACCTATGGAGAAACACATTATCCATAGCTAAGAGAAACATTCTCTTGGGACGGAACTTGAACGGGCGCAGCTCACTGCGACTGATTAGTAGAGCCATAGCGTCTACCACTAATCCACCACGCTGCCCTGACCTTGGGAAAAACTGGGTAGATATTTTGTAGGCTTATGACTGGAGCCCCAGATATCATTTTGTTGTAGGTCCTCTAAATCGTAGCACAAATACTCAGAATTTGTATTCATTCTAATTTTTATAAAGCCCGTTTTAACGTATTGTATGTTACCTATCTTAACTGAACTATAAGCTGAACCGCCGCAGGATTTTTACTACTTGCTTTCCTTGAATATGTGCATCTGCCAATTATACATTTTTTTTCTGGGTGAACGAAATTGTTGACCACATCTTAATTGATTGGGATTACGATCATTTTACGATGAACAAGTAGAGACAAAGGGTTTACCTTATTTGAGCTTAACGTTTAACAATTAATAAGAAGATAGTTGTTTATAGCTTGGGATGCCTTATTCTCAGAGTATCGATGAAAAGCGAAGCTTGTGACATATTATGGAAGATACAGTGGAGTAAACGAGAATGTCTAATGTGAGGAAAGGTAGAATAACAAAATCAATCTTAAGCAATGCTTACAAACAGCTAATATCAAACCAACGAGCATATTTTTGAGATTTACAAAGGTCGTAAGTCTTGATTGTAAGTCTGGGGGCACTGAGGTCAAGTAACATTATTTTATTATTAGTTGCTATGATAAAAAATGTCACTTACATCATAGCTATCATGTATTTAACAGCGTGTCAAGTTTAAATTCGCGCACTCCCCAATACGATCAGCCAAGGCAACTGTCAAATGAAATGGAATATGCAAAATCGATATTGCTTTGATGTATACAAAATTTATATATAATATATAATCAGGGAGGTAGACTGTGCACTTCCCACGCTTCGCTGCAGGCTCAACACTACCTTTCACAGGCCCAATAATATTTAACTGGCTAATTGAGGAAAAAGGGGGGGGGGTGGATGTTTGGTTCCAGCTCCCAAAATACAGCTTCATTTTCATTGAAACATGGTAGGGCTGCACGTGGGCGTACAATGACCAAAATTTGCAATGAAAATAATAGTAATTAAGCGTTTTGCAGACAGATAGACGGAAACGAGTGACATTTGCTGATGCACATGTCATATAACATTCAAAAAACATATCTCATTTTCGAAATTGCTCGCCGATGGTACGGTAACTAAAAGAATTGAGTTCATTACTTTTTCATGAACTAAGTTGGTTATATATTGTGACTTCTCAAACCCAAAATTCCCGAAGTGAGGGCCTTACCCCAATTTACGAATCCCAGGAGAAAATTCTCATTCATCAAAATTATTGAATCTGGAAATTCTCATAGAAATACACTCCAATGCCATTTCCTATTGCACTCAACAACTCGAAATGCTTAGAATATGTCACTACCGCAGGAAAGCATCATTGAAGCATTTTCGCATGAGAAAATTTTCACAGGTTTCGAGCATTTTTTCCTTCATATTCCTTCATAATGTGCTTAAACAGGGTCAACAACTTGCAAAAAAATTTGGTTTTCGTATATTCAGCTAATATGGTAGCAGATTATTTCATCAAAATAATATGTGTAACCTTTTTGTTATGAGTAAAAAGTTGGAGTTGTGGTATATTTATACCAATCCGGTTATTAAGCAAGTCTGGGCAGTATGAAGTGAAAATAGGAATTGATTAACTTTTATCAATATCATAAATATACCAAAATGTGCGATAAAATTCTATTTCTACTTATGCAATCAGATTTATGGATTTTTAGGCAATTTTTTCTTCAATTTTGCCAAACAATAGTAAGGTTTGTTATTTGCAAAACACACAGCAGCAAGTTTGACAACTTGGATCTCTTATACACTTTATAAGTATTCTTGGACGTTTATCTGATTGAGTTGTGCAACCATTATAATTTAATCAACTAGAATTGAATAGACGCTGGCATTCTTATTTTTCGCTACTTCAAGGAAGACCCACAGAACAAAAATCTTTTATTAGCTAATCTATTGCTGTGAACCAAACAGCATTTACCTGTTGAACGCGCAACTGTGTCATGTCATATTTAGAATGCATCGTATGAGAGAATCATCGGTTTTTACTTTGGCAAAAATTACAATGAAAAATAGTTTCAGTGGCGTCCGTTATGGTCATGAATTCTTTAAGGAAAGGTTGAAGGAATTATTTTCTTGCTTGTATTGTTCGTTCCATATTAATTTCACTGACGCTATCTATATACTATTATTTTATTTTCATACATTACCTTACTGGATTACTTTACTCGAAAATAATTGCTGAAGTTAAAAACAAACCGGTTAAATCATTGTGACAATAAGAGCTTTTAATCAGAACGAATTGATTTATATATATTTGTGGGTTTCGAAAATTTTGTGGAAAATGATCTTTTTTACTGATTGTGGAAGGTCCAGATTGATCTTGTATTTATCGTTGTGGATATAGCTTTCAAGCTTAGCATGGAAATAGGGTGAGTATGCCATATTATCGGAAAATATCACAGAGGAAAGGATAATAGGGCAACACCACTCAGTTTTTCTGCTCGAACGAGACTATAAATAGGTTTAAGATCCCATGTTTGAGAAAACAGAGCCCGTGCAATGCCTCACGGCCCTTGCTGGATATCAAAGTGGTGATTCTTTCTTCAGAACATTTATGTTGTAGATTTGTAATCAGACGTAGCTATCCGGTGGTTGGAGAAACATGAAATGCAATTATATCGAATATCAGATTATGGTTTGTTCTATGTCAACATTACTACAGTGTTGCAATAAGTTCAAGCGCACGAAAGGTGAGAATATTTCTTCGGTTGTTTCCCGTGACGTCTCGGAAGATCTGGTCGTGTCCACCATCCACCACCGCAGACCGCATACCTCCAAGCCAAGTCGCGCCAGCACCAGCAGCAACAGCACCGCACAGAGAGCGAAAGTTACCTTCGAACTACCGTCGGTACGACCAGCAGCTCTCCGAAGAAGTCTTCAGTGCTGGACATGCGGGCTCAGTGTGCGCGCGCGATACCAATTCTTCGTCTGTGAAACGCGTGTCGTGTGATTTGCCTCAGCAGTGTGGCACTCAGAAGGCCGACACCATTCACTGACATATACACATATATAGGACTGGGACTCAACCAGGTGCAATCATGAAGGGCTTCAGCGTGTAAGTCTACCTTCACTTTGGTGCTGGTTGTAGCGTAGCATTTCCCGGGATATACAGATACACTGATACATAAAATATATGGCTGAATAGCTGCCATCGATATATTCGTACAAAAATCTATAAAAGTGGGACTCAGGTATAATCATAAAAGGCTTTAGCATGTAACCTTCACCTATGGTGTCGCAATATGTTGCAGTTAGATGATTCTGTGGTACAGCGTTGTTCAATCATTATGGTGTTACTTTTTTATTAAATAATTCTTCTTATGTCCTATGATCTTTCCGAGATCATTTAAAATTCACTTATAATCAAAGATTATTATTATCTAGTACTACATCCGTTTAGCAACTTTATTTAGTGGACTTATGTCTAAATTATTGGGACTCGACCAGGTGCATCGCAAGGCCTTAGTCTGGAAGTCTGTAAGTTACTACTGCTACGACTCTTTGTAACACAGTCGTCGTTACTATCAACCCTAACTACATAATCACTCTCCTCTTATTTTCCTTCTGAACCACATTTGTTTTTGTTATGCCTTGTTCCAAATACAATCCCATAATACTGATGCATTTTTATCGTTTTTTTTTATTTCGATGCCATATTGTTCAGTTCACCCACAACTCATCATGAGGCTCAAAGGTTATTATTTCTTGATAATGTTCATGTCATAAACAACCGTTGCCTTTCCTCGAACGAAGAACGGGTGAATGGAGAAGTAAAATTCCCCTCTCAGTGTCTTGGGTGCTTCATTGACAGATGGCTTTCCAACGAAACAGGTCCCAGTGGGGCGGAAGTATACCCGGACGGCAAAGGCAGGAAAGCTACGCGGAGCCTGCACAACGATATTCCAGGCTGACATATTTGCCTCTTTAATAGTGGCATACTCAGAGGAGAGTCGGCAGTGCACCATATGCTTCGACAGTTAAGCAGCCGTGAAGGCGTTAGCATCCCCGAGAACAAGGCCACCCTTAGTTAAGGAATGTCCTACTGGCCTACAGTGTTTAGCCAGATCTGAAGAAGGGACCCACCCCTAGGTCTCTGGACACAGGGAAGTGCCGGGCAACAAAGAAGCTGATCGTCTGGATAGGGTGCGGGCTACAGGAAGCTGCATCGGTCTCGAGTCAAGGCTGGGCATGAGCAGAAGAAAAGTCAACACCCCTCTGACTGAATGGATGTAATAGAGACCTGGGAATACTATGGCGAAAGAAAGATGACTGCAGGAAGGCCAAAAAAACTCGTATCTACGACAAACGTTGGACGCGCTGGACAGGGGTAGAGCATTGCCCAACCTTTTGGTGGGGGTTCTTACTACAGACTGATCAGATACTTCTGCTTTTCAAGGGTGAGGAGAGATCCAAACTGTCCCATGTGCTGGGATGAGGACGAGACAGTTTTCCACTTTCTTGGCTTATTGTCCCGTATGTTGCAATCCAAGGGCTGAGCTATTTTGGGACATGGAGTTTGATGGTGAAGTTGCTTACTCAGTGAAATGGTCAGACATCCTGAACTTTATTAAGAGACCTGGAAGGTTCGACAGATTAGTGAGCTAACCATGTAGATTAAGTTGCTGATACAGTCGGGGTCGGCAAAAAGGTTTATTTTTCACCAGTTTGGTAAACAAATATGATACTTCTTTGCCTCACTACAAAGTGAATAGTGCTGCTCGTAATTTGAATGCAACTTTGATAATGACGTGGTACATCAAATGGAAGCACTTTAAAAACAGGTCATTTCTGGACAAGCACGTAATTACAGACGAAATTAAATATTAATTATTTTTTTATACTTGAACCACCAAGAAGACCTAAACACCCATGGGCACCGTGGGGCTATAGGACTCTAGCGAGGGAGGACATGTGCATGCAACATGCACACATTCTGGCCCCACCCTAGAGATCCGTCTGGTGGTACCTCCACGATTGACGCTCAAAGACCATCTACCACCTATGGACAATCACAACATCCATAGCCAAGAGAAAAAATTCTCTTAGATCACGCCACCGCTGCTGCCTACTGTGCATTACTTGAAGATGCATGGAACAGAAAATTGATATTACTACTTTCGCATGATCGTGTAACTATATTACATGTTCAAGCATTGACTTCTATCTGTGTTGATATCGATGGCCTCAATGATATTTAATATACTGTTGACTGGATCTATGGGTACAGAAAGGGCTTAGTGAGGCAGCGTCTTGTCTTTAAAGAGGATTTTTTTTTCACATATTCACGGAAACGCACAACAAACAGGCCAACAGATACATTATTGAATGTTTGCCAACATACGTAGTACGCGGTACCGTTAATTGGCATTTATATCATCTGAGGCTTTTCAGTGACCTTTCTTTCTCAGCCCTCTCACTTTTAATATCACCATTAGCAGAATATGTGGTTTCGAAAATAAATCATAAATGCTGAAGCAAATTATCTTTCACAGGATGGAATATAACATTTCTTTTTTAGTTAACGCTTTATTGCTCACGACGGATAACACATGAGTGCTGAATAGAAACAACGCGTTGACTGCGCAAGGTATTATTTGTTATTGGGAATCAGTTTCTGATAGCATGACTTTCCCTTATTGAGAATTTCAGTACTTTGCGGGTTTTGGATTAACAAATAGGTAAAACCAAACTCTTGAACCATCTACATAACTTATTAAGCAAATAAGATTCATATTTTGGAAAGTTGATCCGTTGAAGTATGAATAGTCTACCAAGTTCTCAAAGAATTACTTTCCTGTTGGAGTCATGACGGCAATATTTTCCATGCAGCCGTTTAATGCAATTGAACTGTATATAGGACAGCATTTTAGTCTTTACTATTCATTTTCCATCTTCTCATTTTCAATAAAATAAACATGAAGCAATTTTTACCGATGAGCCGTGATAAGCCACGGTTATTCCTTGGTTATGCCCTTGATTATTCTGTCATTTGCTCTTCTGACACAGAACATAGAACTGAGTGCGTAATTACGCGTTACTTTTTAAATTCTGTTCGAAATTAAATACCAACGATGACCCAATAGAAACTCAGTAGTTCTACGCATATTGTCGTCTTACATTGTTTGTGTTTTCATTGACAACTTTTCACGGAAAATTATAAGTCACAGAAGACACAAAACAATTACAACGGATACAAGAGAAATAGAAAAGAGTATGCAATATTCAAGCATTTGACATACTAGAACTGCATAGAAACCAACACCTGGGTAAGGTTGTTATTGGTCATAACTGTCATAACGGTGACGTGATAAAAGGCATCATTTGACAGCTGTTAGAAACCATGTCGCTTAAAATGAAAAAGTCAAAACCAAACACCGATCATGATGGGTAGATCGCTTAGAATTGCTTATGGTCGTACGCCTGATACCAAGCTACTGTTCTTTCGTGAAATTATTTGTGCATGCTAGGCAATACTCTGTCATCCATGTTCCACAGTGAATCTGCTTTTTCCACAGCTACTGCCTCTAGACTTTCTAATGGTAACAAGCTCAACACCAACAGCGCTCCTCTTAGTGTGGTTCTCACTGTAGCGTTTATTCCCAAGTTCACACTAGTTTCATCATTTAACGTTACTAATGTGCAAAGAGTCTGTCATATATAGCAATTATTGATAATGCCGAGGCACTAAAACCATGAATACATTGTAGAACCGTTGAATTGGTATTACGGTTACTGTTCAATGATGACATCTCTGCTACCTGTATATAGCATTATGTAGATTAGATTAGCTGTTTATGTAGTCAATAATGAGAATAAATTCTGCGTTATATTGTATAGTATTCAGATGTGTCATAAAATAACAATATTTATATAGTTATTGAGATACATGCATTTGATAGAACAGAGAATAAATGGAGCAACGACACCGTTATGTTGGAAAAGTAGTTTGTATAGCATTAGACTGGAATTTGGAAGTAAATTGAAATGAGTTTTCTACAACACTATTTATATTCTCATGATTCAGAGTGAATTAAAATAGGTCAAGACTGTAAGGTTCAAAAGGTATGGTCCAATGAAACATGTACTAAAAGACAATCATGGTGACGAACTTTATTGACCCAATGTTTAAAAAAAAACGATCAGAATCAGCAGATTTTCTAAGGAAAGATATCATACTAGGGAAAGTGTGAACTCAGATGTTTGCTGCTGGGAGCGAGGAAATTGGCATTTCAATTGCACGTGGTCATCCCAGATTACCGTGCGATGTCATTTTCTGTTACAAATTGAAGCAGCTGTAAAACAAATAATATAGAAGTACATACTATATTTGCTACAAGGAAGTTGAACATTATGTATTTTACTCTTCCGATAAACATACATTATTTCAGGTTCCTTCCCGCTATTTTTTGAACGGCCAAGTTAAAAACCTGAAATCAAGGCTAATGAAGTTGAAGTATGTTTCAGCGTAACAGTGGTAGTTGAAAATTTCAAGATGGCAGCTGAGTGTTATTTTTGAATATTTATTTAAGTGGAATGACGGGTCGTGTGATGCCCTAAATTTTTAAAAATGGCGCCCAGTCGCTATGCTGAGATTTTCCACTGCCACTTTTACGCTAAAACATATTATTCATGTTTAGATTTCACTGGCCCGAATTTAGCTTTTTAGCTTGACCCGTTGGAAAAATAAGCATGGAGGGGGGCTCAGAAGCACTGTAAGTATCGGAAACAGTGACTGCATGTCTTTCATCAGCTTTTCAGAAGCTGTAATTAGTATTGTTCTCTCAAGCACACTCAGTGTCCACATGTTATCCACACAAACTATCCGATTCAATAGGATCGGATATTTATTGTAGATAAAAGATTCACCATCACAATTAATAAACTGATTTGGTTATGTCGCCTTGAATTATATTGAACAGTGCAATACAAACGCAATAGTCTGGCGAAGTCGGTGGCTGGAGGTTCCAGGGTTACGTTACCGTTTGCTTTCATTTCCACTTTCTTGAAATCCTAACAGTGCCTATAGTTAATCGAAGCTTATAAATTAGCTTGTCATATAATCTTGGACATCCTAACGGTGAGCAGTCCAAAGGATTATATAATGAATGGGGACATTGATATAAATTAATCATTTAGCAACACAAGAAACTGTGATCTGACTATTTGGTTAGATAATAAAGGCTAATTAGCAATGTAGAGCCTTTATTGCTCACCTGCTACTTATTATTACCCAATTGTTCTGAAAATTCATTTAACTGTGTGGATTGACTTGCGTTAAATTATAGTATGTATATGAACATGACTGTTCTTAAATAGTGGTAGTAGTGGCAGTAGTAGTAGAAAGATTTATTTAGCACAAATGCACATAAGCAACTGAAAGTAATACATTAAAATAATAAATATTTGCATTTCTAACAAAAAGTTGCTCAGTGCTGATTTAAGTTTGTTTGGGCTATTTTGCGGTTTTATTTTTGAATCTGATTTGTTGAAATGTATTAGGCCTTAATGGAAAATCGATAGCGTACATATATTGCGTTTTTTGTGTTTAAATGGAAATCATACTCATTTCTGGTATCAAAAAGCGATGGTCGGCATCTACATAGATTAGTGCAGGTAGACAAGGTGGCATTATCTGTTTTAGTTTTATAAATAAAAATCGTGACTAGGTATTTAAAGAAATTTGTAATGTTAAGCCATTTTAACCATTTTTGATTGATTGGCGTATATTTATTTTTATTTAGTATTATTCCTATATTTATCTTGCTAAATCTGTAAACATTGGAAAACGGATTCATTAGCCAGATATAAAACATTTGCGCTACACATAAAATTTTCAGTACAATTGCATTATGAATGATTTTCTTACTGTATATAGTTAAACTATCGGAAATACGTGATAGATAGCCTACCTTAGTATAGATTCTACTGATATTTTCTCCATAATGTACTTCAAAATTCGACCTACTGTCAACGATTATGCCAAGTATCTGAAAGAACCTACAAAACCGATGTTTTCTCACTAATATTTATGTATTCATTTTTTACAATAATCGAAGCTTTTCTTTTGTCTGTATTCAATTTTAATTTCTTTGATATTAGCTAATTTGGTACAAGTTTTAAATAATTATTAATGAGAGAAATACCTGATTGGAATTTTTGAGTATTTACATAAAGCATCATCAGCAAAACTTTTGAATTTGTTATTTTTTAGTATATTGGGCAAATCATTATCTACATCTACAAGACAAAAAGAAGTGGTCTCAGGATACTACCCTGGACGATTGCTGAATCATTTTAAATCTTTGATGGAAAAACGCTATTTATCTCAGATACTTGCATCCTATTGGTCAGATCAACTGAAAACCATTTTAATACTTTTCCAGATACACCATATTTATGTTACCAATTTGCTGAACAGTATAGCCCTATCTGTGGTTTCACATGCTCTCTTCAAGTCAAGGAAGACCGATTTCAACACCCCATAAGTATCTATCGCTTATCTCCTGTTTTCAATCACTAGTTGCAGGGATGTTTCTGTCGAAAATGTCTCCCGAAATCCTGCTTGAGTTTCAACTAAAATTTGTTTTTTTTCTATTATATGAATTCCAATAATCTATCATGAACCGTCGATTCTAACATGTTCTCATCTGGTAGAGCATTTACTAGTGTTAATCCACTATACTTTTTTGAAATCTACGCTATGGGGGCAGTAGTTACGGCAGATTACTTCAAAATATGTAAGCAACCGCTCTACAAGCTACAGTTGCTTCGGTTTAAACAAGGATTCCCCAGTATATCAAAATAGCTTTTCATTATAGTTGATTGCTGCCCTTTCCTTCTTTTGAAATTTACGACTGCGACTTTTACCCAAAATTCATAAATAAACTTCACCACCTTGGATTAGAGATTTCTAACTTGACCCACTTAGAAAAAATTGAGGCTGAGACTTTTCTTAAAAGCATGTTTAAGTATGATAGATGTTGTCTCCCAAATCCTTTAATATATTTGCTTAAGGGGTAGGTATTTTTGCTTCGCCACATTTGAGCTACATTGTCCTGTATTCTGTACAGGACACACGGGAATCAGGAAAAACCTCAGCCCTTGGATTGGGGTTCTTTAGAAATGAATCATCAACCACGCCAGACTATAAGAAAAGCTTGTGGTATCGCCCAGCGCAATGCACTTTGCATAGGATAGGACACTGCTAAGCTATCGCTCTGTTCACATCTTTTACACAAAGAAGAAAGCTTCACTGACAAGTTAATCTAACCATAGACTATGAACTTTATACTACTTCTTCCTATGGTTTGTTATACGGCCCTAAATTGTGTAGGTATGTTGTGCAGTTACGTTGAAGCTCAGTTGGTGAAATGAATAAATCTTAACCTCAACATTAGGTATTATGTGCCAACCTAACACCCGACAAGTGTGTTTCATTCATTTTCTATAAAAAAAAAGGAAGAGAAATGGCCACATGGTTAAAAAATATATTGTCCATCCAAAAGCAGTAACTAACTGGACAAAGAACAACATACCATTTACATGCTGGTGTAGCTTCGTGTCCAGTTAAATAAACACATTTATTCATATTCAAATAGACAGTTACGTTATACAGCGCTAACGTGATATCCATTTTTCATGGGCAAGTGCATTATTTTGCATATTGAGTAAAGATGTGGGTGAAAGTTTTTTCGATCCATTCGTTGAGAAAGTTAGTGACTTATCAGGAGTTTATATAATTTCTGAAGCTAATCTCATAATTTGTTGGGGCTCACTTTTGTATAGCAGTATGCGTTTTTTGTTTTCGATGAACCGTGGTTTTCTCTGTGATAATCTATGAAAGCTTTGAAATCAACGAGCAGAAGAATCTTATTTTTCTATCAGAGTGCTGAAGGTGACCTTTTTCCGCACGTATTTCAGTTGTTCCTAACTTTTGCGGTTCCCATAAGTATTTAGGTCTTAGAACGTGTTGTTTCATGAATATATCAGCAAATTAATTAGATTTTATGAGAACGAGTTTGCAGTTCGCAAATCATGCTGTAGGAATGCGTGGTTGCAGATGTTTAGGCAAAACTGAGCCGCTCGCGACATATGGGCTTGTGGAGCTTTCGTGCAAGCCACAAATTAACAATCACCAAAATCAAATGAACTATCTAAATATAAATGCAATACAATTTGAACACTTCAGGATATGTATCTGTTATAGACAATATTATATAACAACCGGTAGCACTTTTTTGTTACTCAAGATATCAACATTATTACAGGATACTGTGTAAATTAGATACACATGGCCGCTAACAGAATTTAGAAGTGGTAGGCCGATTATTATGTTCTCACTTAGGGAAACCTTTGTTATGTATAATCTAGGTCGGCCTTATACAGTTTCAACATGAGTTGACTTCAATAGCTACTATTGCAACTGATTAACTCAGCTCAGCGTTACTCAAAGCACTGTAACTCAGCTTATCACGTTGCCAGTTCAAAACATTGTTGGAGACATGAAAGCGAAAAAGCTTTGTTAAGCCTTTTTCCATTAAGGACAACATACTGTTAAAAAAATTCATTTGTCGGTATTCTGTCTTTTTAAATTGTTCACCACCTGGACAAAACTTGGTATTACGCTGTCTTCTGGGCTACATATGTTCGTGGATAACAGAGTGTACTTTGTACTACTCTGTAACAATTTCAGCGTTTGTAGTTCACTGACGTACGTAGTTGTTTTGTTCTATGTGTGCGTAAATAGAACAGTGATCCTTCTAGAACGTCAAAAGTGCGATTTTCTTCCTCAGCTAAGCACTTTGGGAATAAGAGTATTGTCACTTGTCATTCTTATGGTACACTGTTTGTTTTCTCTATTTGTTTATCAAAAAGTGCTCAAAACTGCCATATATATTTTTGATAATAAATGGGCTGCCTCGTATCCACAGCGCTCATTATATCAAAAAAGTGGTCTCGCAGGACGTGGTTAGAAATTAGGGGGCTGCCGTCAAGTGTATTTACATGACTGTAATAACTTAGGCATTCTAAAAGTAAAGTTACAGAGTATTCTAAAGTAAAATTTCATCTGAAAATCTAAATTCCATTACTATGTACGGTATTACATTACAAAGTAATTTATAAACGTATCCCAATGCTTCGTATACATGGTGGTAGTTCTAATGGATGGTCGACCTTCATTATGTTTGTTCAGACTTGAGGATAGAGGGGGGGGGCTAGTACTACCGAATACATGATTCGCCATGTGAATGACCCGTCATTTGTTTTGCTGTTCAAATTTGAAACTTGTTTCCACCAGTAAATCTTACTCTATACAAAAGGTAGGTAAGCTGCCCCTTTCAACTCCATGCCCAGTTTCTACCGAGTTTCTTATATATTATTATACCGTACTGATGATTGATATGAAGCCTGAAATAACGACGTATATGGTTAGAAATAGGGATGGGAAGCAAACACATTCAATTCAGTGGACCTGTTCACTACGGGGAAGGTTTTCTCAATTCATTGGACCTTAACCAGGTCAAGATTTCTATAAATAACTTCTCAATCTCATTAAAGGAATGCTTAGACTTTGCCTTTGCGAAGCTTAAGTATAAAGATCAAATCCAAACAATAATTAGGCATGACACATTTCTTTAACTATGGTATGAGAGGAAAAGCACTGTTCAACTTGTTTAACAGTATCCTCCACATATACCGACACATGATGACATTTACATAAATCTTTCAAGGAAAATGTAGGAGTGCCGATGATATAAATAAAGTCAATGCAAACGCTTGCGCTTACTGGGAGGATTATGTCTATAAAGCTAAATCAATAATTTACATAATATGCTGCTTAGGCGGTGATATCAACATTTTAGGAATCTCATTGCCTCATTAAAATGTATTGAATTCAACAACTTTCAGATCATGCGTACAAATCAAGACTCATTTGACCTCTCAGCTATCGCCTTCTGAATTGGTTTCTCTAAAAATTACTACTACAAGTCTATAGACATTCTGTCGCCAAAAAAAAAAATGTACTGCACCCCCTACTACCCAACAACCCACTAACCTCCAATTTTTTACCCCTAAAGATTTCTTCAGAGACGATCCGATCCGTTGAAACTTAAAAACAACGAATATTTTTATATTTTCGTTATTCACCTTTTTTAAGCCATCACTAGAGCCATTTTGAAATATTACTATGGTTATTCCACCTTGTCATAATAACAACCTTGTATTAAAATTTCATTAAAATCCGAGCGGTGCATCCCAAGTTATGGACGGGCCAAGGATTAGCGGACATACCTCGCACACAGACCATTAGAGAGACCGGCAGATCGTCAGTCAGACCGACGAAAATGTGTGACATGGTTTTTCTTGATGTAGATGTCATATAACATCTAGGAAACTTAATTAATTATTTTCGAAATTTTCAACGATTACAATATTTCTTCGCCAGTGGCGTAAGAAGTAAAATACATGCTTCTGTCGCTGCGTAGCTATGAATGACCCTGACAGAATGGCATATTTATTATGATATCTTTCATAATAACGGACCTATCAACCGATTGTACAATAAAAACTCACCCTGAACATCTAGACCGATGCTCAGACTTCGTTACTCTTCCTTGATGTTGCTCAGAAGAAAACTGTGCGACTAGTTGGTGACTGTCCTTCAACACACCAGCTTCATTCATATCTATGGACCGTCGACGATCTGGTTCTTTTCTACAGACATATCAATGGAATTCACTGCTCTGAACCTTCCTCCATGATCGCCGTGCCTTAGGCCTCCATTCGTCGGATTCTCATTATAACTTGGCATTCTAGGTTATCAAGGATATACAGCAATCTGCTAGAAAAGGCTTTCCATGGTACTAGCAGCTTTAGATATATCGGTCTAGTGATCTAGTGGTCTGAAATCAAAGTGTGACAAATTCAAAGAAGTTAATTAACCTGCACTTCACTTGTATATTTAAGACGATATGACCTTTATATACACTTAGCTCATACCTTTGATTGCTGCTGTCTACCTCATATACTACGCCGGTTATGTAATAGATTGCCTATCTCTCTCATTATATCTCTTGAAAGAAGAACATCGAAGATGGGGCTTTAGTTCCAACAATTACATCGATAATTGCCTACATTTGTGAAAGTGTTCATTTTGATAGGTTGATTTGTATATTAGGATATAAACAGATTGATAGGTGAGTTATGAAATTATTTTTTGCCAGGTGCCGAAAGGTTTTGTATAGCCTATTATTTTTAGCAACGGCTTGTGGTTACAATAGTATGCAAACATTCTTGTCATATACGCGACATAATTGTGCACATGGAAATGAAGGAAACAGTAGGATTCCCATTTAGATTAATGAATAAAAAAGTATTTACCTAAATATAGAGCCATTATATTAATACAAAGGTAGTTGCGAAGATGTTGACAACTATTGTTGTGGTCTTATAAAATGTTAGATATACCTTTTTCATTCCGAGAACTATTTTAAAATGTTTACCACATCAAAAATTATATTTCTTTATGATGGTAAAGGATTGAAAAGCGTAAAGATAATTGTTTTAAAGAAAATATTCATCGACGCTCATCGTATGTTTCCATTAGATTTGAGTAAAAACGATACAAACGTCATTGATCTTGTTGTGTAATCACAAGATGAGTAGTGATAAATTTTAAAATTTCAAGAGGGAAGGACGTCAAGTATGAATAAAACATCGTTCCGATAGTGAGTATCGCGTTAGAAAGTGTGAATCTTATGTACGACGGAATCCTCAACATATGCTAAGAAGAGGCTATACAGGCAACCTCGAGTAATGTGACAGGATGTCTATTCCATTTTTTTTAAAGGTGTGGTAGAAGTTATGGGTCTACTAATCAGTCCCCGTGCGCTGCGAGGGTTCGAATCCCGTCTCAAGATATTTTTTTCTCTTAGCTGTGGATGTTGTGATGTCCGTAAGGGGTAAACGGTTTCTGAATGCCGAACGTGGAGGTACCACCCGGAGGACTTCTATGGCGGGACCAGAATATATAACGTCTCCCCTTGTCCTTGCATCTCTTATAGTTCCACGGTACCATGGGTGTTTAGGCCTTGGGCCTTCGTGGTGGTTCAAGTATAAAAAAACTAGTACTTTATTGCCAACACTTCCCATGACTAATTTATAAAATTTTAAGATTGTGTGAAATTTGTATTCAACTACAAGTTTTACTCACTATTCTCCAATGTACAAACTTGAAAGTATAACCTGCCGAATTTGCATTCGTTAAATGTGGCGTTGTTGCAATTTCTTAAGCATTTGAAAAACAACGAAGTTATGTTGAGACAATATACGTTTCTAAGGGATACGTTTGTAGGAAATAAGATTTGTGCTTTTTTGGTTTATAACGGTATTTAGAGACATAAAATTATTCATCAGTGTTGGTCCACAAGGTACCCAGTGCGCGAAACGGCAGAATTTATCCATATAATTATGACATTGTTGATAATGAATTTCTCTATATATTCATTGACACAGATTAGCTAGTTGTCTAGAAAGTAGGCAGTTGCAATAAAATTCTCCAATAATTATTTAATGTATTACGTAAGAGTTTTATTACGTTTTAAAGTATAATTGTTCAATTGAATATTCATTCATGCCCAAAACAGTTTTGGCATTTATGGAAAATTTCAGTTAAGGTAACAAATGCATTTAAACATCCTATGCGCTCCATGTACCATTTCATTTGTTCCTAGAGAATATGGAATAATCCACAAGTCGATGCTTCTACCAGCTTTGTTGACCGTAATTCGTTCAAAACACCGATCAACAAGATCTAAAATCCTGCTATACAAGGTATTACGGTATCTATGCTTCACCCTCGTGGCTGCAGTATATAAAAAGGTTTGAAGATTGACAATAGAAAACAATACTAGCAGATTTATACACTTCGCTTAGTTATGACGAGTAGAGTACTTAACACCTGCTTAATTCATTGTAGAGTAATCCAAAAACACAGGGAGTGCTTTCATTTTAAACGTTGTAAGGAGAAGTCAATGACATTCGATAAAACGATGCTTAAAACACTAGATAGATTGTTGCAAAACCTATTACATTTCTACGTTTTAACATTGAAGATGTCACAATAATGTGTTCGGCGTATTGATACAGATTTGCACATCACATACTAACACTCTATTAGATAGAAATATGTGTGTACTCCAAAGCGAAAAATATCTAAAAGCCCCTATAATTCGAGACATTCAAGTCGTAAGATATCTATACTGATTTTCACGTTTTCCTCTTCGCCTATCTTAGTCTTACATCTATTTGCAAACCTGGACAACTGTTATTGATTGCTATACTGATAGGAAACTAGGTATGAATGGTTTTAACATTTCTCTCTAACAATATTGTGACATTCGATTTTGAGCGTCAGTTATCTAAACTGGATTTTCTTACGAACTACGCACTTCTAAGATTCAATAATGTTTCTGAAAATTTGGCAGATGACCTATTCTTGGCATCGTTGGTGTTTTCAAAGCTCTTGACTGAAATAGACTTAACCTCACTAGCGGGTGAACTGTTCCAAGTGTTGAATCCATGCTTGGGGAAGAACCACTGGCACACTAATCACGGCTCTTTTTGCAAATTGAAGCTGTCGCCATGGAGATGGTCTTGAAGTCTTCAGCCTGAGGACGTGGTTAAGTGGAATAATTTAAGGTAAAAGGTATTCGAGAAACCTATCTGCATATATAGAAACTTCTTCTGGCCAGGATTAACGAGCATTGACGGTAATATCAAGAACAATTCAACTGGGAACTACTTCAATGGTGCGATCATGTTCGAGCCAGATATTTCCTAAAACTTCTCCACAGTTCCAATTAATACCATGCAGATCAGAGAAAGACACCTTTGTGATGAGAGCTCCCAAGGTTATCACTCTCTGCGGCCGCAGGAGTATAATGCAGTTTAATAATACTCTGACGCGATACCACGTGTAGCTAAATAAATAAGAGACACCCAAATGAAATATTTCTTACTGTTCTGCCAATGGTTGGAAGAGTAAAGAGTCGTAAGATGGTTCATCACAATTAATCATTATTACGAATACTTTTTAATATATACGTGGAATAGATCTTTTAAGTGGCTCTATGACAAAGTAGAGGAATCAAGATGAACAGAGTCCCAATAAATAAAATACGATACGCATTATACACGGCAATTCAACAGCAACTTAAGAGCATCTCCAGGAAATGATAAAAATGATATGCGCAATGAGTAAACGCTACGAAACTAAACCTAGGGTCATAGTCCGCCAACCAATAATAAATACCAACTTGACGGTCTATGAAGATATTATACACCTACAGCGAGTATTACCATTTAAATGTCTAAATGCCAGGATCAACGGAAGATGGGACTGAAATAGAGATGTTAAACTTAGAATTAGCTCGGCAAAAACAATACTTTCCCAATAAGAATATTTTCACTTGTCATTCTTATGGTTCACTGTTTCTTTTCTCTATTTGTTTATCAAAATTGGCAGAATATATGTTTTTGATGATAAATGGGCTGCCTTGTATCCATAGCGCTCATTATATTAAAAAAGTGGTCTCAGAGGACGTGGCTAGAAATTAGGAGGCCCGTCTCATGACTGTAATAACTTAGGCGTTCTAAAAATAAAGTGACACAGTATTCTAAAGTAAAATTTTATCTGACAATATACATTCCATTACTGTGTACGGTATTACATTACCAAGTGATTTACAAACGCACCCCAATGCTTCTAATACATAGTTTGCAATCTGTCAAATAAGAAGCACCTAAGTGGCATGTAGTTCTAATGGATGGTCGAACTTCATCGAAATAACGACGTATAGGGTTTCCAAGGAAAAATAGAGGGCTACATTCCTAGCTGATAAATACAAGGGACTGATGCAATATTAGCGACGCAGCCCACCATATTTCGAACAGCCGAAAACGGCACTCTAGGCATTGAAAGAAAATTACTGACATCCACTAACGTGCCACAAAGCACAAGAAGAAGAAAATGAATCCTCGCAAGATAATTGTTCCACGTATTCGCTCTTATAAAAACGAAAAAGGTTAAGGTTAAAGATGAACACATCAGTAAGGAATTCCGAATGTAAATGGTTGCGGCGCCTACACAGTATGGCATGGTAAGTCGCATTGTAACTGGCTTTCAGGCATCAGCTAATATCACTTTGACATTTACTCGTGCCAGGCAAATTAAGAAGACACACCACACCATGCGGCCGATGCCGCGCCAACTGGTTACGAAACAGCACGGATTCACTTTCTAAATGTCACAGATTACACGTTGGAGTTAAAAAGTGAAGATGCTGGTGAAAAGTAAATCCTCCACAAGGTCCATATCGTATAATTATTGAGGGTTCTTTATAATCGGACCGACGGATAAGCCAACATACCAAATCATACCACAGGTTATGCGGATGCGGCAGCTAGGCACTGTCAGGGACTCTGGTCTTGGTGTGACTATCTTTTTTACAACTATGGGTATCCGGTGGATTTTTTTCTAAAGCAGCAATTAAAAGACATATAGGTTTGCTGAGTGGCGTATATAAGCGAGGAGGGTGGGTGGGTGTCGGACCCCCCACCCAGATTGGAATAAGACTCTAATCAATTTTTGGGAAAATTTGGCAATTCTTGTGTGAACTACAGTATATTCAGATAAGAGATAGACCGGACATAAACAAGACCACGTGATCATCGAACGCTGTAACATTCGGCAGGGACGTATTAAGAGTCACGCAGTACATATTTTAGATAGTAGATGCTGCTTTGCGTAACTTTGTAGTAAATTAGCACAATTCGGTGTGTATACGATTGGTGATGGATATAGGATCATTTGGGGGTGGGGTAAGAAATAATAATGATGTAAATATATATAAGGGTTTCCAAATTTTCGCTTCGATTTCCAGCTTCGGATGCCGCCTGATGTTTGGTGAAATACAGTCGAATATAATCTCAAAATGGCGTTTAAATTAGCCTAAATTAAAAATAATCGTATATCTCTTAAATTTGCTTTTAGAATATTGATTAGTATATTTTTTGATTTCTAGGTAAATATGTAACCAAATTAAAACGTTCAAAACGTAAAAAAATGTGCATGGTTGAACATTGTCAGAAAGTAGATTCTTGAATAGGTTTTGCCAAAATGGGTTCAAAAATGTCAATAATTAATTAAAAAATACAGTAGCTTTATAATTACTTATAACTTACCGAATTTGATGAACGACATCTTTTATTGGAAAGATGAGCTTGATGAGCTTTCATCATCGCTACTGCCTGAAGCACCAACGTCAATAATGAATGGCTCGACTTGTTCCTCTAAAATATTGTCCAGTTCCCACATTCTCTTTTCAACTTTGTCTTTCACGTGCTTAATACAGTTTTCCCATTTTTGCGCTGTTATTAATTCTAGTGCTTCTTTGAAAAGTCCTTTGAGGTCACAAAATTTAAAAGTTGTATTGTGCTTAGGTATATGATTTTTAACCTCTGCTCATATGAGCTCAATGGGATTGAGCTCGCAATGCTATGGAGGTAAACGGAGCACAGTTTTATTTTGACTTGCTGCCATTTCGTCAATGGCGTATTTTTGATATTCCGCCTTGTGATCCTTGACAATTCTTAATAATTGTACTTTCAGCATTGCTTCTTCAAAGTTGATATTTTTCGAGCGGAGCCAATTTTGAACATCAACTTTCCTTGAAGCCGTTGTTGGGACCTTCTCCATTCTTCGCGAATGATAAGGCGCATTATCCAACACAATTACTGCGTTTTCCTCTAAGTTCGGTAAAATTTTTGAAAACCACTGTTCAAACGATTCGCCATTCATTTCCTCGTGGTAATCTCCAGTTTTCTTAGACTCAAAGCACCACAGACCGTCAACAACAAATCCATCCCACTGCCAATATGGCAGATAATGAGCCTTTTCCCTTTACCTGGAAATCGAAGTACTAACTGGTGTAGATTTATTTCAATAAGCGAACCTTTTTCAAATGTTTTCATCACATTCAGCGAAAAAACATTGAGACATGAGTATCAGATTGCGATAATTGGGATTATTTAGTCATATTGAAAGAAATAATATTGAACGTCGTATGATTACTCAGCGCTTCACAATTTAATTTAAAGTTATAAACCTTTAAAAAATGAATGATCAGGAACCTGAAATACGCGCAAATATTAATATTAACAAATTATAACTTTATAAAGCTTAAAGTATGAATTAAAATGATTAGAAATATTAGGAACGGTACACAATATAAAACTTAGTAACTTTTTTTAAGTTTATAATATTCGACATATTTTAAGATTATATTAAAACATTATTGAAATATCGAAAACACATAAAAACATGGCTTAAAAAAGTTCTAACAAATGAAAATGACAATAAAACATCCACGCATTTTATCGAAAGTTATAAAAGTTTTGTTACTTGTATATGTTTAGAACCTTGTTCCCAAGGTTTGAAAAACATCCGATTGTTGTGTATTACTCGTATTTACCTGCTGGATTTTTTAATCCGGTGGACAGTCCATCTAGAAAGGCCCTCCTGGATGAAGTTACAGAATCATCAACCCATACTTTACTTGTAGTGTGTCCTGCGTTTACCCACGTTTCATCAAGGTAATAAATCTTCCTGTTTTGATTTCTATATTTCCCAATTTTTGTTAAATAATCCCTCCTCCATAGCACATTTTATTCTCTATCCAGTAGTAAACTATTACGACCCCGTTTTTTCCATTTGAAATTTAAATGCTTCAGTAACGCATGGAAAGTTGATCGTTTGAAATTTGGCAACGTTGTATCTCCATTTACCTCCTGCAGTACTTTATCTATAGTAGGTATTTCATTCCTAAAGAAGAATTCATGCACTTTCCTCCTAATCGCATGCTTATCAGCTTCATCCAATGATTTAACAATACTTTTGCGATGTTTACTGGTCATTGGCTCAGAAAAGGTGTGATTTTTTTTGTATTGTCTTAACACATTAAACACTGATGCGCGACACACCCCAACTTTGTGAGAAACCTTCACAACAATTTCTTTGATGGTTGATGCCTCGTTCTCCTCGCGCTCGATCTTATATAATTTCAAAATGACCTCTTTCATTTCTGCACTCAGGTGTCTTTTTTTAGAGCGTTTCCTAGGTGGACTACAGGAGTTTACAACTTCATCGGCAGTATCTGTACTACTGGGCATTTTGCGCAAGCAGTTGATAACAATAACAATCAATAACAAGGTATAACAATAACAACGACAAACTCAACAACTTAATAAGATAACAAACGAAAACGTCCAAAGAAATATCAAATTGCAATGATGCACACGACATACGTAACACGTCTGAACCTGAATGTGACTCTGCCTTGATACGACTGCTCTGCCGCTCGGCATAGGCATTTAATTGCGAATTGACCAATGAGGGCTCCTGTTTTACGTCGAGACGGCGGCGTTAGCGTGAAAATCACCCGAACCTTTTGTTTACAATCTCTTATCTGAATATACTGTAATACATTGTCGTGTTCGAAATACGGTGGACTCGCATGATCTATAGATTATTTATTCATTCCAAAATTTGTAAACCAAGTTTAGGATGTTCCAGAATTGAGGGATACCGATCGTCGGTTTCTTTGTCATGTCATGTTTTAATGATGAAAAGAGGACTTGGATGCCGAATCCAAGAAATGTATCATGGGTGGTGCTCAGAAGCACATTGTAATATGTTCATTCTAGCTTTGCGATTGGGTATCGAAATGAAAAGGAAATTTATTAAGAGATTATGCATGGCAATCTATGTGTATGTTTTTTTCATAGGTGCTAGCCTCAAATATCTTTAAATTTGTTGTTAAGTTTTAGTAGCCATTTACCAACTGATCGTGATATATTATTTTGTACTGTAATTTTTTGAGTCACATTGATACAAAAATACTGAAAAAATCACGATGTATTTGTTCCGCTGTACAAAATGCAGAAATAAAATGTTGCGTACTTCCTTTGAGAAAGTACGCTGACGGTATTTTGAAGCTTTTTAGGGGGTAAATAATAATCTTGTTCCCGATTTTTTACAGGCAAAATGACATTTCTTTCAATATTCTATATGGCCCATCACTTCCAAGTTCGGAAAATAAGACTAAAATTTCATATATATGCTTCGCAACGCGTCCTAATTCCAACTGAAGATTTAAATATCTGTTTCCGTTGTGTTGACCATTCAGGAGCTTTAACAAAATAATAATAATAATAATTAATGTCGAACTTTTTTTTTTAGACTTCCCTCAATTTTCTTATTTAGTCACAATATGTGCGGTATCACCATCAAAATAGAAGACATTCGAGCATTTTAAAGGAGGGTAACTGCACCACTCATAAGCTCTGATGTTATAACGACTAAGTATACGATCAATACCTTTTTTTATCTTCTACGAGTGAAAATTTGCAACTATATTTACTTTATTTTCCTTCATATTCTATTTCGAAAGGTAGTTTTTAGATAATAGTATTCTGTTTGGAATTCTAACACCCCTCCTCCTCCTCAAGACCTATGGACCAGCATGAACTCTAGCTCTATACAAGCTGCTGGTTGTGCCCCCAAAACCATATTAATTATATCATAGATTAAATACTGAATAAAGTTACTTTTGGTGATTTCTCAAGAAAAACGAACCCAAAATACTGCTCGGGCAAGCTTTTATTGCGTGACATACCTTTTCAAAATAATTGTTTGAATTTTTTCCAGTGACTGTCAAACCCAACACACCTGATTTTTGACAGGCCATTAGCTATCAGGTCGAGTCAAATACGCAGAAGCTCCAACACCATATATATGTACCTACGAGTACTCTAACTAATCGATGGGCTTCTAAGAATGATGTGACCTGTATACATATACTACATAAGTATGATTCATAAAATATTCTTTACCCCGTATCGATATTTGGTAGTCACGGTTGTTAAATATCAATTGAACAGAGTATTGTTCTAAGCAAGCTAAGTACCGTTAAGTGTTAAATAATCGTATAGCGTTAACGGCTTCACTTCCTCTTCATTGGCTAAAGTAAATTGATACAGTAACAATTACGTGAGTAGCTTTATGAGTTAACCGTGGACAAAATGATATTATTACATATTTAGGGGATTACAAATTCAGTAACAGTTGTCCATCATACTGCTGCCATTGTTTGCAGAACAATGCCTCGCATGTAAGCTTTCTTAGGTCAAGTTTGAAATATGGTCAGATAGACCCAGTACATATGTTGAACAATCTATATATTGTAACTCCTTAGTTTAAACTTTAAACGGTTTCTATGAACACCACTACGCTGATGGTATATACAGGTCAATATTGAAGTTTGAGAAAAATGACCCCATATATACTTCTTTAAGAAAGTGTATTTCCTAAAAAATCATTTCATCTTTTCTTGGGCTTCATCATACGTTCACCTGGGCAGGTTATTCTATTACTGAGCTCAGGTCTTTTGCCCAACATACTATGGAAAAGCCTGTCGGGACAATACAAACTGCGATTTCATTTAATGTCCAGGATAGGAAATTAATCATTTAAAGATATGTCAAGGAAGCTTGAATGTATCAATATGTACTATTATACTAATATGTTAAATGAATTATATCTCAAAAATTCGTTTATTTGCTATTGATCTACGCTTCACAATACTCAAGAATTTCCTTAACGCACTTGTCATGGTAACCACATTTAGTAATTCGTCATCCTACCTGAAATTCTGTAGCTTGCGAAATTATGTATAAAATAAGAGCGTTTTGAAGCCCTCATCTTCCAATGTAACACTACTTTGCATCACTGGTTATTGCACGCCTATTATTGGTGTCGGAAATAAAAGCAAAAAACATGATGTTTCAACAAAGCATTTGGAGGTAGACAGCAGCAGACATTTGGCGAACATTGTACGATTTATATTTTAATGAAGCCATAGGAAAGCATATCCCTGAAACTGAATTTTGCATAATACCTGAAATATCCTGTTTTTTTAAGCAGATGTGATGAACCTTGGCGGTCCTGGTTTTGCGCGGTGCCATTTAAAAATTATAATAACGGCTCTTCGCGAACTCCACGTGGTACAGGCCCGTTCAGGCTGCTATCGCAACACACTGTATAGTAGCGGAGAAAAAACAAATATATTAACTGTCACCTGGAAGTACATAAAATATACTGACATTGTCAGTTGTACTTCAAAGAGTCGCATCATGTAGGTTGTCTCTGCACTTCTCACGCAAGGTTAACATTCGGCACAAGTTAGTCCCTGTATCAGTCAGCCAAACAGGTCCATACAATTAGTCCATACTCCGTAGCCCCCGTCCACACCCATTTAAAGACACTAACGCTAGGTTCTTTCCTGCCCTAAGTATCGATCATCTGGCGGCGGTTATAAAAGAATGACTGACTTTGAAGGTATGTTTGGTAGGCAGCCAAATAATCTTATATAGTTAGTACGGAGTACAACCACAGAGTGGCGCTGATGCTGGGATTTCTCCGTCGTTCTTATTGACAGTCCATTGTTCAATGCTTTGACGTTGATGTATTCATAATCTTGAGTTGAAAGTTTTTGGTGATACTGATATCTATTGAGCATTAAACTGTATTTAAATTTACAAACTTAATCTTTGTAATGGAGGCTTATCGGAAGCGAGGATTTAAAAAGTGCGTGGTCCTGTGATAAAATCAGTAAAAATCATACATTTCCAAAATATGATGCCCCTCTCTTTCACAAATGGAGCGAGCAAGTGCGAAATCCAGCTTTAGGCAATAAAAGTCACGAACAAATTTATAAAAGACTGTGTGACTTAAATTTTTCGGAAAGTGATAAAGTGCCTGGAACCAAGAGAGGTCTGAAAAGAACAGCTTTTCCTACATTACATCTTCCTGAACATCAATCTTCAAGTACGTAATAACTTTGATTACTATATAAACCAGGTACATGCGTGTTACCAGTGAATAATCAGGATTAAATGATTCGAACATTTTGGTGTCATAAAAACTTTGACAGTATTTACGGTATGGTATGCATAGTTTTTGGAAAAATTTACCTAGCTTAACCTAATAAAATTCAATTCTTTGTTTAGGTATGGTTTCGGAAAATGTTCAAAGGGGGTAGAGAAATTGCTAATTATAACTTTACATGGTATATCAGTAATACCGATATAATTATTTTTATAACTGTTACTTTTATGTATTATATTAGAAAAATACACATTATAAAAATAAAATCAGGTTGAGCCTTATTTTACTTAAAATATCTTGTATAAAATTTGACTATTTACTTCAAATTTAGCTCCACAGTGTAAGATGGCGCTAGGTATTCTATATTTTTAAAGGGTTCTATAAAAGTTCGTATATGTTCTATAAAAGGTTCGGATCTTATCCCAGGGTTGGCGCTACATACTTGGTGACAGATTACAGATTCCCTTATAAAGTAGGTGTTATGTGGCTGAATCACACCAGTCAACCATGCCATAAATGACTATAATCAAAATCACGATAGATGACTATTACGTCATAGCATAAATTGTACTGAAGTAATCAATGGACGTACGTCGATGATAAAATGACGATTCAGGAACATAATGACAACAATTTTATATTATGATTTTGAGAAGTTAGGTTGTTTCACTGATTATTTTTATTTACATTTTATTTCATGGTTTTTTGTGATACCTTAATAATAATTTTAGTGGGGAGTTTTTGTTATGAAAAAAACAGTTATGAGTAGAATACCTTAAGACAGGAGCACCAAAGACCAAAGTATTACTTGAAAACAACCTCACCTGCTTTAACAGAACCTAACTATTCATCTTTCAGATATGATCGATCATGCAACATGAAAACATCGTCTATCTTTGTCGGATACATGCAAATTAGTAATACAGTTTGTTTAGACAATAAAATTCTGTTTGTCTCTGTCTAACATACATATATAAAACTTCATTAAAAATATTCACAAATCGCTGTCATTTGTCTTTACTACAGACTAGTAAAGTATCGACTATATAATGATATAACGCCGGTAATGTCGTCAGATGCACACAGAGTATGAAAGTATGAAATGTATGAATGGCGCCATCATCCCGATCGACCGTGTGTCGCGCCTGTACGTTTTAAGGGCAAATGTGTGTGAATTATATACTGATAGGAGAGTAAAATCACCGAGGTTGGCAGCGAATAAATATACTGCCACCAAAAACTCTCAACCCTCGTTTTCTAACCTCTGCCAAAATTTTTCGTAAAATGATTAGAAGCCTCTAAGACGTTAAAAACGAAGTTAAGGTGATCATAATCTTTCTGTTTTTTGCCCTTCACGCTGCGCCACTGAATCGATTTTCAAAAACTAGAAAGCTTTTTTATCCCTGGCATAGTAGTTATCTCGGGTAGAAATTTCATTAAAATATAGTAGATAAGTTATAGATGGGCCAAGGAATAGCGGACAGACAGACCGACAGACGGGCCAAAGGAAATGGATGACATGGTTTCTCTTAATATACATGTCATATAACGTCTCAAGACATAATCTCATTTTCCAAATATATCGCGATTACAATATTTCCTCGTGGGAGATAAAATGCTACCGTGATCGCGGAAATGTCAATAAAGAGGTAATTCACGCATAAGTGGTTTCATTCCGACAGAGAAACATGAAAACTATAGGATACATTTCAGCTATTACGTTTAGAAAATCCTTTCAAAAAGATGTACAGTGTAGAAATTTTTAGTGGACAGAAAACGACATTAAAGCAAGCGCCTAATTAATGAGACTAGCGCTTGGCGTTTTTAAAACTCTAAGCAGATATGACATTTCTGGCAATGCAACACAACAGAGATGATATATTTATCGACCGCTTTCAAAATGGTGATTGTTTTTAAGAACAATGTGGCTTCTCAATCTTTAAATATCCCTATTCGCCATAGCTGGTAGCAAGGTGAACATTCAGTATGGCCTTAAGTGACGAGTTTCATTATCACGAGATCTTGTTCAGAATTTCGGAGTGCCAACACACAAAAATATTTAGGTGAATACCGTTTTGCCCTTAAAAGCGCAACTAGTCTCTTTATGCTTTTATGAAGGGATTTACGTAGTTTTACACGCTTACCTGCTTCTGGTGATAAACATACAAGTACCTCCTTTTATACAGGAAATGCAGAAGAACTTTCAAGGCCTGCTTCAATTCCCATGTTCTAACTAGAAGAACGGGTAACAAATCAAAGGTACATTTCCAGGAGGTTGGTCCGAAGAATTACGAAGTTTATTAAAATCCTGTTAAGTTTTGAGCTAAGTAGAGTATAATGCACCTGGGGAGTGATCACAAATTCCGATGGCTGTTGATATTTGTGAATACATTCAGACTCGGCTGAATAATACGTTCCTAAGGTCTTCAAATCATTCACCATAAAGCAAATCTATTTAAACCATTTTAGAGATGATACTAGCTTACGATGGCGAGGTTTCAGCCCTTTTTCCCAGAGAGCGACTCTTAGTGTTCAAGAACAGAGTTCCCCGAAGGGTAAGAAAACCACGTCCACTTCCTCTTAGTTATTCTTCCCCGATATTTCAAGAATTAGTTCCTGGAAGGGATCTCTATTGAATACATGTAACTGTGGATGGACAACACGTATCATATCACAGAAACAGCTATTACGGAAGCAAATTCCAATCCCGTACAACTGAAAGGTAGTTGGTGAAAAATTGCCGTGAAAAAATTATTCCCAAAAACTTTACATGAAAAAATGTGAATCAGCACAAATAATAAGTTTAACTTTCGATATCGTTTGCTACGTATTGCAGCATCGCAATGTTCGGCGACCGACCGGCCAGATCTCGAAGAGTCAGTGACACCGGCGGGACAAAGATTCGTATAGCCCTGGGGCACCTGGGCCTCGGCCGTCACGTGTGGGTAGCTCCTCCGTGGTATCTCTCAACAAAGTGAAAGAGTCTCCGGGTGAAATTTCATCTTCTTCAAGGTTACTCGACGACCTTCCCAACTGGCACCGGAGAGAGAAGAAAGTGATCGCAACATTCGCGTCAGATGATGTTGTTTACTACTTGCCTAACAGTTATTACATACACCCTGAAATTCACATTCTGAAACTTACGAAACTATGTTTCTGGTTTTCCATTGTGGAAGTTACAATTTTACAATCCTACGCAAGATATTTCATATTTGTTTGTCTTCCAGTTGATAGTTCATTTGTTTATGCCGTTACTATATCCAATGCCGAGAGAGTGCTAGGCAACCATTACAGTTTTAAAATGGCACCGTGCAAACCAAGCAAAGTCCAGTACCGCTTCGGGCAACCATTCCTGCTTCGAAAAGATATCCCGCTTCTCTAAATTGACAGGCGACCAGCCTCATGCTCGCTTGTTTCTTTTGGACGTACCAGACACTTCACCCCCGCTTATCGCCCTGAAAACGACAAACAATTTGAGAGCACGGAAACCACACTGGTTGACTGTTGTGCAATCTTCGACTACTAATGCTGCTTCTGCACTGTTCATGGACTTAAATTTCAAGAAACATTCGACCGGTCAAGAGCACCACGATGCCTGTCTTGTAAGAAGATAATATGACACACCAGTTTGGCCTTAAGGCGACGAAACAAAACATTACGCATTTGAGATCCAATAACAAACCATACGTAAATATATAGATTTGAGAATATCAGTTATATCTTTTGTTTAAGGAAAGTCAACCGAATTGGGTCGCAATCTACAGAGCAGCTGGAAAGACAATGGTTATTTAACTTTTTGTAGGATGGATCCTTTACATTCCTTTTGTAATTGGTGTGCTTTTCGAACAACATGCTGACTGTTACCCATTTTATCTTATGCCTCCTTCCATCCCATGTATCGGAAGAATGCACGTCTTTTGGAAGCAGGAATCCCCACCGTGTGCTTGGTTTTCTCGGTGCCATTTTAAAATTGGAATACATTGTATAGTAGCGGCATAAACAAATGAGATATCACTTGGATGATAGATTAAGATAAGATATATTTTCATTGTTTTTTTTTAATTTCACTTAGAAAAAGGCTGCCGAGGTGGTCGAAACGTTAGTAAACAGTCAACCCTACATATGCGATTTTATTTGGCAGCCAGAAAAATAGGAAGACTTGTATACAAAGTTGTTAAGGTAACGTTGCTTGATCTTACACATCGATACCAAAAATTTGCTTTTAAAATTTTAAATGATAAAGTAAGGTAATGTTGAAATCACTACCTGCAATAAAAATGTGGAATGGTCTTCAAGGAACCTTATTCTATTCATCTTCATCACAAGCCCAATTCTGAACCTCTGAGTCAGATTAAGTTAAGTTCATTCTTGCCTAAAATGAGGTTTATATGTTAAGTTCTGGCTCTGAGGTACAAAACATAATTGAAAAACAAGCGGGAAAAATTAAACCCGGACTGACTAGGTGCAAGCATGATAAAGTACTTATTTCGGGACCATACTTGAAATTATAGCAGAATTGTTCCTAGTCATCAGAACTCAACTATATACCAATAGCAACAGGTCCATTTAACGAATAGAATCGTATAAAAAGTCAGCTGCATATATAGCGCTTTTTGATATAGGCAGCTAACCTACAAATCTACAACTGTGAGTAGGGTGTTGAGATCCCTCATGATCAATAGATGATCCACTTCCCGTATCTGTGCAGTATTTTGCCAGTGGACTGAAGGCTTGCGTCCAACACGGCTCAAAACACCAAGCAATGGCCACGCTATGGTTGTGAAACTGATTGCTTAACAGAACCTCTTCCTAGCAAACTCGATTCGTAGTTTCACACACATTGCACCACATAATTCAGAGGAGGCCAATGCGACGTCTTTGGCATCCAAAGATGGCCGGTCAACTCTCCTCTATCAATAACTGTTTTTTTTACCGTTTTCAAGGTACGGAGAATATGGAGGAATCCATCAGTACTTGTTTCATCGTTAAAATCCTTTATTCACGCTTCCCCTTTGAGGCTGCTTGAGTATCAATAAGATCATCTTTTTGAGACACCAGATTCAAGAATGCGTGCACGGCTCTGACTAAATTCCCAGTATTCGTTTTTAGGCCCGCATCCGGTTGGAGATCATTTCTCGATTATATTAACAATGTTGTTTGTTCCTCAGCGATGATGTCTTGAGATAACCTATAGATATGAGTTATGCGATATCTGTTATCTCGAGGATGCCTATAAAACGTAACGAATAGCTTTTTTGGTGTTCGGTAATTTAATTGACAATACCTTGTTGTTCACGAGAAAGTTGTCTGAATGAAGAATGGGTGATGCTGAGATTTTTGGTTACATCAGAATTGTGCAAGTATGATGCTATCTCTGAATGCCTGAATCTGTCAAAGCTAGAAAAGACGCTACAAATGCATTTTAATGATGAAATCATCACGAAGTACACCTAAATGTTTTCTTTCTTTACAATAAATAATAAATGTTACTTGAAGGAAGGCTTGAGGAAGTCTTTCGTCCTTGGCAGTAGTGTGTCAAAAGCTCGAGTAGTTACGTTAGGTTAGGTTTCTTGTGCGTGCATCAATAACGATCCTACACTGCGACTATTTGGTCTATTGTGGCTCACACCTATTTATATTTCGCCCAGTAGCTCCGACCTCCTCAGGAAGTAGATCAACTTGTTTGGAGAAATATCCTTCAGGTCTTCTGCTTGGAGTACTACGACTCCAGGTATGTTGTACCTGATTCTGGCAATTGCAGGGCATCTGCATAATACATGCCTAATCGTTTTATCTCTCTCCATGCACAGTCCGCCCTCAGCGTCTTCCACCATGCCCAACCTGCTCATGTGGTGACGCAATTTGCAATGACCAGTATACAGTCCTACCAGACCTTTGAGGCTATTCCTGTTCAGACGTAGCAAAGGGTCTGTTACCTCATTTGTCAAGATTGGTATAGCTAGCTGCCTTAGCATGGGTTAACCTTGCTAATCCCTCCCAGTATTGATGGATCTTTCTGTCCATCTCCGCAGAGATCATTTGTTTAGCCCTATTGGATGCAATCCCAATCGCTGGCTCAGGCCCTATGAAGGGTGTGCTAGCCCCACTCTTTGCCAGAGTTTCACCTGTCTCGTTTCCCAGTAGACCTGTGTGTCCTGGTATCTATATGAGATGGACTTCATTTCCCTCCCCTGTACCACCGAGAGCTTCTTTGCAATTTCACACTAATAATTATAGTTCTGTGCCTCAGTTGTCGTTCTGCGATCATTCTGGCACCCACTTCTATAGCATATGGCCTGGACGATCGATGTCCAGGTTCCTACGCTAACAGATTTTTCTATCTTTAGCTTTGTCACGAATATACCAGCTCCACCACCTACCTCGGTCTTGGAGCCATCTGTGTATGCATAGATATCATTCCTTATCAGGTTAACTTGCTGTTCCCACTCATTCCTGTGAGGGAATTGTCACTGAGTAGGGTTTAGCATATCTTGTTGTCTTTGGCATTATATCAGAAGGCATTCTCAGACTGTGGTGGTTTTGTAAGTCCACCAGCATGTCCGCCTCCTCCATAGTGATATTGTCCATTATACCATTTGCCACATGATGTAGTTATAAGATGTTTTTCTTGCCTAGCCTTCCAGGTATATGTGCAAGGGGGGTAAATTAAGGAGGACCTCCATAGCTGCAGTTGGTGTGGTACAAAAGGCACCAGTGATCAACATACAGGTTTCTCTCTGTATATTGCTCAGTTTGGCTTGGATAGTTCGTTGTGCTGCCTTGCCCCACCAAACTACAGATCCATAGGTAATCATAGGTCTAATAACCATGGTATAAAGACAAAACATTTGCTTGGGCTTCATTCCCCCGTTCTTTCCACAAACCCTTCGGCAGTCCGATAGCGAGATCCTTGCCTTCTTAAGGACTGCTTTCAGATGCGAATTCCAGTTTAGTGTTTTATCTAAGATTATTCCTAGATATTTCGCATCTTTTGCAAACGATACATTTTCACCTTGTGTTGTAGGAGGCTTAATCCCATCCAGTTTTCTCTTTATGGTGAAAGGTACTATGACCATTTTTTGCGGGTTGATTGACATTTCTTTCCCTTCGCACCAATCCGCTAATGCGGTTAACACCTCCCAGAGTGTTCCCAGCTTGAGCAGTACTTTCAGAGATATAGAAGGGCCAAGTATCAGTAGAGAGACGGATAGATAGACAGGCTGGCAGACAGACCGCAGGAAATGAGTAACATTGTTATTCATCATGTGCACTTAGTGTAACACCCTAAAAACATAATTCATTATGGACATTTTTCGTTATGACAATATTGCCTTGCCGTTTGATGTAGGAAGTAAAAGCTTTGGGGATCCATCTGGACATGGAGGCTATACTAGAGGAATCAATTCTTGATACATTGATTGCTAGAATTGACTTTCTCTGAACCACACCATGCTAAAGATAAAGAGGTTTACTAGCGAAAATCCTTAGGTCTGACAGGTACCCCAGGTACAAATCATGTTCTTGGTAATCTTGTTCCCATTAACCTAAACGAATGACTTTCTGTAGAACTGAGGTCATTCATTAGAAATTATTTGACTGTTTGTGCATTGTCAAGTCTGAAAAACATTAAATGCACCAATAGCAAGGAAATTGCAGCCAGTCTTCTTTTCTCTACGTCATTAGCAGAAGTCTAGTACCTCTTTGAATGTCTGTATGCAAGATAAATCGAAAAAAATCAAGTTGAGGTCGGATCTCTGCGGAGTTTTTATAAATAGTTTACTTTGAGAACATATATTTCTGGATAATGTTTATGAATGTCGTCTCATAAAAAAACATTTTCGAACAGCTGTACCTTTATTGAATGTAGACTGCGTCTAAACAAAATCATAGTTCCAAGTAATTCTAAGAAGGCAAAGAAGCTGGTTTATATGGTGGATGACATTGAATGTAAGCTTGCGTTATTACGAAACTATGTTTCTGTTACGATACGGAATGATTATTTTTACAATTATATGCGCCAATACAACAATATCGTGTATGAATGTTACACAAAAACTTGTTGCTTGCACTTTCTAGAGCACAAACCACAACTTTTTTTTCACACAGGCGTGTATGGTGACAAATTGTGGAAATAATGACTTTCATTGGAATTGCGGAATTATGAAATAATAAACTAGTAGTATTTCAGCGATTATGGTACGTGAAGTAACACAGAAACATCGCGGTATTTAGTTCTCATAATATTGTATGCAAGGAAGCCGTCCAGTACGATGCACAATGTGATTTTTTTGCATTATGGAAGTTTTAAGTTGAAAACACATCGTGGACAGGTTATTGATTGGGAGTGATACTAAACTCTTTCAGGGGCAAGTAACTTCGGTTGAAAAAACCCTAGAGGAGCACACATTTTTTATTTACTTTTTCAACTTGTACAGGTTACTACATGAACAAAAGTAATAAGAAAACTAGTGAAACAGTTTTTCTTTGTACCTTTTTTGTATAATTTCCAAAAATTCAGGTGGTACGAATAATGTACCAGCGTACATCAATGTAAATTATTGTTGATTATGGAAATGCTGAAAACATGTTTTATTTTTTCCTAAACATAGAGGCACCTTGCAAACAGTACACATCCAATCGGTCCGAATCTGTTTTTTTTGAGGTGCTGCAGTAGGCGCAACGACGTCTGGTGGTTCTTTGTGGTTGATGAGCACTCTCGGTTGTACGTATTTCAACAAGCACGTATGGTTTTGACTTCTTGACAGGAATTGGTTCTGAGCTAAGTGATGTTCTTTTCAGATTAACAGTGCGATTGGCCAAAAGATAATTCACTTCTTGTCTTCTGTAATCCTTCATCGATACTTCTGGCCTTCAATTCTTTAACAAAACACATGAATTTACAAACGCCATATCCAATAAGTAAAAAAATATGTGATGCCACCACTTCACTGATTTGCGATCGATTTTACAGACATTAAGATTTTGGTCAAACGTGTCAACGAAATTCATGTTTTTGTTATAATCCATTAGAGCAGCTGGACAAGAAACCTTACAAATGGCTCCAGTCTTAGCTCGCCTATCAACCTCAGCAACAGCGGTGGTCTTGTGAAAATTAGATAGCAAGTGGACACTTCGTTTGTCTCGCCATTTTATGGCAACAACTTCTGTGTCAGAAGTGAAGATTTGAGATTCGCCACGGTTGAAGGACTTATCTGGATTGAAAATAGGAAGAAATTTCATTTTCATGTTGACTGTTCCACATGTGTTCTTTCGATTTCAGATATTCTAACTATGGTACACCGTTGAAGAAATTGCTTCCATACCTTCTAGTAGGTTTTTTACCACTCTGGCACCCAAGCCTTTTTCTTCATCATTAGATTTTCCTGTACATATTTGGAATTTTTGACAATAGCCATTCTTATTAACCAGTATCCAGACCTTGTACCCTCTTTTGATTGGCTTTTTGAGAAGATATTGTTTTAGTGAATGCCTTCCTTTAAATTTAATCACGGACTCGTCTATGAACACTTCTTTGGTAGGAGCCTTGCAACTTGCAACATTTTTAGTCAGGCTACTCAGAAGTGGTCTTAGCTTATTCAGTTTGTCGTAGTCTTGCGCTCCTTTTGTAGGCATCAACAAATTATCATTTAAATGAAGGTTTGACAGAAACCAACAAAAAAGTTTCACTGGCATTATCGAACTTATATATGCATCATTCAGATCTGGGCAGCTACTCCAATAATCTCTATAGCTGGGTCTTCTTTTTATCTCCATCAATAAATGTACACCCAAAAAAGCTTTCAGGTCCGATATATCTATGTTTCTAGGCTTATTATATGTTTGACGACAATATAAACTAGTTTATATAGCGTCGGTGAAAAAAAGCTGAAACAGTTTTACCGGATTAGGAGAATCCAAATTCTTCACTATATCAGTTATTCCTGCGTCAGCAATGGGGCCTTTTGGTTCTTTTGGTACCTTATCTTTGGACCAATCACGCTGTCAAACTGCAAAATATTGGTGAAGTCGGTGTCGATATTTTGTACTTTATCTTCTAACTGGTCCACGATTGATCCAGATTCTGAGGGTATCGCCTCAGCATCAACATCATTAATTTCGCACATTAATTCATCATAGGTCATATCTACTAATTTTAAAGGTAATGAATCCATTTTCACTCTCTGAAAAGAGAGGGGGCGGTGGCACAAATAAGGTATATCAACAATACGTCAGCTTAGTAACAAAAAACTCAACAAGTTTATAACATACCATGAAAATTATATGCTACAGATGCTACTATAATATGTTTATGACAAATCTGAAACAGTTTCGTGTTTTTCACATACTTTTCATCAATTTCTACAAGAAAACTCCACTAATGACGGTTCGCAAGACTTAATCTAACCTCATGTTGTACATACATACGTACTGAAATGTACCTCTTCACTATTACTAACGAATACACCTTACAGGCAACACACAATACACCAGTTCAGAATTTGGACTGTCGCCCGGTATTCTAAAATTATTTAGGTAGTCTATTTTATGTACCCCTGCCCCATGACATGCACATTTATCTGGGTACATTTTATGTGCCAGGACCCCTAAAAGAGTTAAACTTGTTGATCTTTGTCATTATCAGTTTTTACTCAAATGCCACCGATGTGAGTGAAATATCACTAAGGTCATGGGCGCCCGCAGAATCTTTTCGCAGGTGGGGACGATCATCGGAAAGGGCGAACTTTTGTGAAAGTCAACCTTGCCTCAAAAACTACTGAAGAACGAAGGGTAGCAAATTTTCTCAGAGGAAGTGGCAAATCCTAAAAATCCACAAACTTGAAACACAAAATCATGCCAAACATGTAAATTTTGACATATAGCTAGATTTTCTCTTGCTTTCATAAAAATATACGGACGGAGTATTATTATTTCACTTCCAAAAGATGCACCACGGGTGCATTCACGTTTTTCTGTGAACGAGAAGTGCCAAATCTTGACATTCGAAGGTTAGACGTATAATTCCGCACCAAAACAGTAACTGAGTAAACTTTAGCATAATGATTGAATATGTTTTATACTATCTGAATCATTCACACCTTTAAAAATGACCTTACTGTGACTTTGAAGTCTCATTCGTAGAGCATATTTAACTTGAACAGAAAATGGCAACATCGGTTTGCCATCAGTTAAAATTATTTCCATATGGAGTGCAAATGGCAACGTTGTCCTCGATGATTTCAGTGATTGATGCTGTGAATGATCGTAGAGTTACCAAGCTGCTGGTTGTACGAGCAGCAACCAGTAAAGTGTTACCATTTTGATCTTTTATTAAAATGGCTGTATAACCTTGATCGAAATACTATGTATTCTGCTATTTGTCACGTGTATTGTTTTGTCCTCCAAGTGGTGACTTTCTTTTACAGCGCGTGTAGGTTAGGCAAAAATATTCCTAGCAACACATATAGCAAAGCCTTAAAATTACCGATATAAAGTCCGAAAAACTCCGAATGTGCCAGTCTGACCCTGCATCCTACGCCAAAAGGTACTTTTGTGGCACGATCTGATTAGTATCCAAATTAGGCGCTGCGCGGTGTGTATGCTAATCAAGCTTATAGAATTTGATAAGCCAAATTGCTGTCCCATAGAAAAGACAAAGTTATCGATTTGATTTGAGTTAAGGCTGAGTCTCTTCAAGATCCTACTGATACTTCGCGAGTATAGTCAGATCGCTCCGCCTCGAGCTGAGTAGATCTGTTCATATAATTTCAAGACCGCAGAGCGGATACGGTATAATATCTAGACATGTTGCAAATTTAGGAAAAAGTCAAAAAACCTGTGATTTTGAATCAAACGGCAACAACAAATCTTATTTGCGAGCAAGGCAAGTAACAGGGAGCATTTAAAATTCCTGATCAGAATTGTGAGTACTTTTTTTCAATTTATTTTAAACTATTCCGCTGTTTTGTTATTTGGAAAGTAGAAGCTTCTGAAAAGAAAAGTCCCAACTTTCAGGAGACCCTGTATTGTTGGTGTTATAAGTAAGACTATCTGTTTTTTGATGGTTGCATATATGACACATTCACAAAATGTATTCAGTAGCAGTAGCGCTGGCCTTTGTGAATATGCCACTTGAGTAACAAAGTTGATGAGTGTTTTATAGACATTCCCCTTTAAAATGAATAACCATTTGACACTAAGTTTAGAGTTATAAATATTACAACGGTGCATACATACAACGTGGCACATCTAATAGCTGGCTGATGTAAGCATTAACATTTTTATGCTTATGCGTACATACAGTACCTGAAACCAGGATGGTATTTGAAGTGCTAATCGAGCACCGCTGTCTAAGTGATTATCAAAAATCTGAATGTAGTAAGGTGGGTGGACCATGGAAGACCATGCTAACAAACACAGTTATTATTTATTTGTTTACTCATTCAATGATAAAAATAAATTATTAATACTATTATGGAACTTATAAAATATTTTTCTTTATTGCAGAGCTAATCATCATTTACTTAACTTAAGTTGTAATGAACGCTTCCGAATGGCCTTGAAAGGAACAAGGGTCCATAAAAGACCAATATCGTTTAACTACATATAAAGGTCTCTCATTAACATAGAATATTATATACGTACAGTAACATATTCCCATAAAAATACTCAGTGAACATTGCTTGAACTCTATCATAAAACTAAGAATATATTAATGAATGTATTTTTAAAGAAATGTTCAAGAGCTTTATATCGGTATCAATATAATTCTGATTTAAAACAATTTAAGATGACCAAAAGTGGCCTTCTTATGTAAGGCCTTAATGTTGCAGACAGCGTTAGAAGTCTACGATTAAAAAATAAAGGAAATTCAGTTCGTTGGATGTAAGTGTGAGTAGAAGGCCATCCCATGACAACAGTTTTTAAAAAAATGGGCCTTACAAGGAGCATGACATTCCATGGTCCACCCACTTGTTATAGATCGAAAACACGCCTATAATTCAAGTTGTTGGAAATATCAATAATATATAGACGCAGACTTAAAATACCGTGTATTCAATTTTAGTTCTTCCAGGGCATCTCACCCGTGTATCTCACTACCCGTTTGACATAATATAATCAAGGCAGATTGCCTTTGATAAATTAAAAAAAAACCGACCATTATCGTTGATATTTATCAACTCGTCATATGCGGAGCTGTCGATAACAACTTTATCACCTGCATATAAGCTATACTTCGTTCCGATAACTGTGTAGCTCGTTTCTCCACACCCTTAATGAATTGATAACTGACCATCAAAATAAAAAGTAATTTCCAAGCACTGTTCAGCGAACACGCCATGACGGGAGCTATGTTTATAATACTCTTTGAACATATTTAATCAAAGTCGGTTTTTTATCTCTATCTCAAAACAAACATGCGGCATCTGGTGATTGCTATCGCCAATCTATTAAGTATATAAAAATGCAACTGTTTAATTAAACAAATATTTGGTTGTGCTTCACACTGCAATAAGTTACAAAATTATACTAAACCTCTAATTGTTATTAACGATTTCACGGGAAAGCCAAAGAGAACTTGAAATTAGATTTGAAGAAAGCTACTGTAGATCCTTTCAAGGTGACACTGAACGCTCATTAATTTTTTCGATTCATAATGATCGTAATTGTATTTTTTCTCATGCCGTCATAGTTCAATATGTTAATATAAAATGTATAGGGAACATGAGCTTTCTGTACGTATTCTAACACCTACTCATTTTAGCACTCAGGCGTATTCATGGATTGTAACCAATTTAGTAGCAATACGAGTATTGTGTCAAATTTTCACCAAAATTCTTGTGGCACCTTTGAAGTTACAGACCGATAGAGACACATACTGTGTCAACGAATTACATACTTTTCTATGTTGTATATATTAAACAACATATGAGAAACTTAATATCTCGAAATACCAGTAAACTATACATTTTAAGTAACGCAAAGCGGATGATCTAATTCGAATTTGTAAATTTTACTTGCGTCGGCGTTCTGCAAACCTCAGTAGTACCACAGTTTCTGGGAAGGTCCTTAGTTTTAGGTCCTACCGATGATCAACTTTTTGGTCTTTTTTGGCTGAAGTCGAAGTCGATTGTCGGTTTTTACCACATCCTTCGATTGAAGCAGAAGCCGAATGCTTAGGTAATCACAGATTTGGGTTGTGTTATCGCAATAGCCTGGTTGTATAACGAACGTTTGTGCCATTGGCTCTGTTAACATCTGCTTTAATACAATATTGGCTGGAATCTCTTGAAATTGGATTAATAGTGATTATTCATCCCCAACAGAAATGGTAAGAGATACGAAGTTACTCAAATTGGCAATTGCAAAGCCTCTTGGAATTTTTTCAAAGTTCAAAGCTGCGATTAAGTCAACTTTTAACAAAAACTGATCATTTGAATGATTTAGTTAAATAGATAAAGTCAACCTCAACGATAATTAGCGAGTTTAAAATTAATAGGCATCAAAAGGCAAAAACAGCTCACAAATACATCGTCGTATGTTTGTCTTGCAGGATTGAACATCTGACAAAATAGTAAGCTAGTACTAACTGGTAGCCAAAATATATTTCAAAGTTCCTAATCGGTTTTTACAAAGAAGAGATGACTCATATCCATATTTGGCAATGGTCCTCAGGACAAGTTTTTTATTCTTGTCTCTAACTTCGCTGAACAAGAATATATCGATTTTACTTCTTCAGCATGCAATATTTTCTCGTGAGTTAAGATTTTTCGAAACCTTAAATGCCGGTTGGACCCCAGCTATTTTGTGAGAAAAAGACTGATGTATTGCATCAGCAAGTGTTTTCTTTTTAACTCGCTGAAATTCGCGGTTTATTGGGCAAGGATTTATATAAGATGCACGAATTACTTATTCTTGTTTCCTATATTTACACTTTTAGTTGTAAAACACTTAAAATTTGTAATAGATTTGTAATAGAGAGGCGCCATTTCGCAATGAACTGGATTAATTGATTTCTATATCGAGAATACACATACATCAGGGAAATTAATATTACCTTTTTTGTTTCATCACTTCATTGATTTGCAGGAATGTGGTACAAAAAATTATAGTCCAAAATCATATGCCATCGGCCGTACTAACAACGTGGACATTCTAATGTGGCGAGAAATACCGCTTGAAGTTGGTGCAAAGCTCTTTTGTGACATATTTCTACCAGCAAACTCTAAAACCTTGATGGTGGACCTTCCGGAAGGGGGTGTAAGTTTCAGTAACTAATCAACGTGTGAGGAACAGAAAAACATCAAAAAATTGTGTTTCATATCGTTGAGACACCATTGTCAGAAGCTAATACTTTTTCATATTGAAGGTAATGGATAAAAATTGGTAATTGCTGTAATTATTCTGCTTTTTATCAAGCGAATTGCCCTGTTTCCTTACAGACTCTTTGGAGGACGTAGCTTAACTGTAATTGTGTAACTGGAGCAAAGAGGTCTCCAGCCGATTGCTGGCTGGTCAGAAATCATTTGTTGCCAACCAGGCTGGTCAAGATACAGAGTGGGTTTTTAGTGCTTGATTGGTCGAAAGTTCTGTTGTTACAAAATATATTTAAAAAAGGTATTTATAAAAATCTTAGGCAAATATGCTTGCAAAACTTATCGCTCTCTACAGGGCGATTCATAACTCCCTGGCAACACAAAGATACTTTTTTTTTAAATGAAATGTCCTCTATTCTTTAGGATACCCGAAAGGTGTCTTCAAAGGAATGAATTTAGTACAGCACACTGTAGGAATTTTTATAAAGGTAACAGCTATTTTTTCCAAAAAAATAACACACTCAAACTTTGATAGCTTGTAAGTCAGAGCAGTAGCAAACTCCTCGTCAAAATGAGTTCCATATCCCACAGTTTCTTGTAATTTCAACGCTTTTTTAAAGTAGGTGCATCATCTATCTATATAGATCGTTTATAAACGCAAAATGAACTTTTTCTCTAAAAAAAGATTTCCTATACTTCAGTATACTGTAGAAGACATCTTCAAAGGAAGAAGTTTGATATAGCATAATGATTTGGATCGCTCATCCTACAGCTAGAATAAAGTGCTTTAATAGCTTGTAGGTTAGTTACCTTTGCATATATAGTAGCAGACTTGCCGTCAAAATGAGTTTCATGTCCTATAGTTTCTGGTCATTTGAATTCTATAAACATCTATAAACACTCGGTTAGTGCAAAAACTGAAATGCCATTACGGATTTGGATTATTATTTTTCTAAGCTTTATTTTGGTATGAAATTTTTTAGGCGTTATATTACTAAATTTTTGAGTTACTTGTAGCTTATCAGAAATCTCATATCAAATTAAATATACATATACAATATTCTTCATGAGAAGGGAGGACTTTTAGTGGATATTTTCAAGCCTTCATTGGAATTACTTCGCTACCACTAAAAATCCCCAATTTTCAAAAATAATGTTATTTATTTATTTTGGATTAAGATCGCTAAACCATTGCGAAAACCCAAAAATTCAGTCACTTAACTTCTCAACAAATGTATACCAAAGTTCAGATTTTAAAAAAAGCTTCAAAGTTGGTTGATTTTTCGTACCCTCAGAAGTACCGACATCAAACTTCTTCTTGAAGGGTCTTTTTGGAATTTACTACAATATATACGCTTTGAAAAGTGCATCTTTGTGATGCCATGTCGTAATGAATCACCCTGTAGAGAGCGACGTATCTTTCGAGGGAGGAGCGTATAGTTTACACACTGTTGGGGGCTTAACCCTCCGGGTGGATTAAAGTCACGTAAAAAGTATTTTAAGAATTCATTCCCAGTAAAAGGTGAACAATGTCTGTTGAAAAATAGAAGTGTATAGTCTTCTGCTGTTACCGTATATCGCCTGGTGGAAGCACTCAGAGGGTGATGATGTTGATGGTGAAAATGTACTTTTTATGGGTCAGTCAAAATTTGGTCGGAAATGAAAGTTTCCTTAGATCTTTTTTATTGTATTTACTTCTACCTTTTCTGTGTTATGTTCAGAGCTGTTGCTATTGAAAGAGATATTTCCTGTGTTGTTATTCCGCATTGCATCAGCATATGTTTTCTTTCAGCACTCTGAAATTCGTAGTCTATTGCACACGGATTTATATAATACGATGGAATTATTTATCCGTGCTTCATATTGAGGACATCAAAACCATCTCTGGATATAACATTTCTGATACTAATTGAAGCCGAAAACAAAAGCAGACTTGTCTAAAAAAGTGGAAACCTTATAAATAGATGGTACGAAAACGCTGCAGTGGACCAACTGTATCGCGACTTTGACCGCAGTAATCACGTGAAGCCATGTAAATACGTATTTCGATTATCGACTAAGTGATATTTTGAACTCTATTGGAGATAGAGGAAGTTGGACGGCAGAAGTATTGATAATTCTCATGTCCAGTGTTTTGCAGATGATACGCAATATATCAACAATTCTATACAAATTTTACAAAATCAAAGATGTTATTATTTTGCGGCCACAGGAAAAAGGCAATGTATCACAGCTCTTGAACATTCATATAACTAACAAAATCTTACAATTTTTTGCAAACATTCTTGGTGTTGCTCTTGATACAAAATTAAGGTTTATTGGTCATGTTAAAAGTCTTTCGCAGAAAACCTAAGGCTACGTACCCTTATAGCAAACCGACAGCTACTAAATTTTTAATTTCGTAAATACACTATGTGAAGCGTTGTTCATATATATTCTAAATTAATCTCATATCTATACTAAATTAATGTAATATCGTATACTGCATATGTGTGGACACTCTTACCAAAAACTTTATTCAAGTAATTCAAAACAACTGTGTACGTTTTATCTTTGGCTTACGTGAATTTGAACATGTATCAGAGAAATATCTCGTTCTAAACTGGTTAAGACTTAAAGATTTGGTCAAGGATCACTATTTAGGTTTTGTTCACAAATACTACTTGATGGAAAACATTTCTTTTAACACTGTAGAATCCTGAGAGAAGTAAATATTACAATACCCCAGCATATGTGTACACTTTTTAAACGCAGCTTTTCCTAAAAATGTTATTATTTATATTGACCTGTCTGAAGTATATAAAGGGCTTTTGTTACCTGTATTTCGACAAAACATTACCTAACTTCGAAAACACATAATTTACATAATCATTCATTCATTTTTTCAACCCCTGACTTACTCAGGTTCCCAATTTTTGGTGTACTTAGGTTTCGAAAGTGTGCTTTTTTTTACTTTTTACTTGCGATGTAACTAACCAAATCTATTTGTGAACAGTTTATTGTTATGAACATCTGCTAGCAACTATATGGTTAAGTGCAAGAGTAACATCATGCTAAACTTCGCCATATAAGTCTTACATTTGGATAAGCCACAATGTAATTGTAGATAAGTAAAGACGTATATTATTAGATATTATAATTATTATTGTTATTATTATTCTTTTTCTTTTCTTCCACTGTGGAAAGTGTGCATCAGCTACATAGGGAAGAAATTCCTATTACCAGAAATTTCCTTACGCCTTACTCTGCTGCTTCAAGAGTAGGAAAGCGCTTCATTTCAATCTCTAAATCCTGAAACTTCATTTTCTTATCATCATCGGTTTTTTAGGTTAACAGTAAGGGGAAGTGCTATATCTATTATCAGATCAGACATCTCCTTTTTGTTTATGTATAGGATGTCGGGCTTGTGGCATTGTATGCGCCTATCTGTTATGATTGGGCGAACCCAACAGAGCAGTGACGTATCGTTTTCCATGACACCGGAGGGTACGTATTTATAATTAGCCTTTACCAAGAGCGCACTTATCATACCTATTTTCTGACGAACAATGGCTGTAACAGTATGATGCCTAAGTAGACATCGTTTGCTAGACTAGAGCATCCGGCTGTTCCGTGCCCGATTGTTTTGCCTATGCAGTCGCATCTACGACAATGATCCGCAATATTTGTTTATACGAGTAATATGTGTGTCTCATAATTGTACGGATACATTTATCTTGGATTGTATTTATATGGCCTTCTGTTTCTGGATGTAGATATCCCTATCTGAGATATAAGACGAAAGATACTTGTCTAACTGGGGATGTACCACATCTCTAGGGTCGAGAATCAGCCTAAAGTTTTTCTTATGATATGTGGGGCACCATATATTGCTGCTGTTTGAAGTGGTTGCACATTCATGATTTTTGATATTATCTCCAGATCTTGGTGGACAGCTCCCCTTGCCGTTTTATTTAATAATAATAATAATTACTGTTATCATTACTATTATTACTATTAATAATTTGAACCGTTCTCTGAAGACGATTAGGATTTTGGAACCTTAACCAGTCATCTCCAGTTTTGGATTAAATCTAAAGCTGCCATTCAAACTCATTTCCGAGGGACTAATATCTGAACAATCCGCTCTTTTTCTTTACACCATTTTCATATGACATTTTATGTCAGCTTAAAATGAAACCGTTTAGTGGTTGGTATTTGGACGAAGATCAGATATACATTGTTTTTCAAAAAGCCGCTCTCGCTACTTAATTTTTGAATAGATCAAATCAGAGAGCTGGAATTCGGGATGATGAAACTGACGCATGAATACTATATTACAAAACAATAATAATTGCAAATCTCAAGATAGCGAATGGGCGCCATCCTGAGTAGAAGAATGATATAACATATGTTTTCATGATAACTGTTAAGTTATAACCGAAAACGCTAAACTTTGACAGGCTGTCAGATCATCACCTTGAAAAATAGTGACTTTAAAGTTCAAGGTTATGCAGTTCCCATAATGAGATTAAAAATAAGGTATAACACGATCCCTCACTATATTTGAAAAATGTTCCAAATTGGCGCCCAGCTGCCATCTCAATGCTTTCACCTGCTACTTTTACCCTAAAACAATTCCAAAACAATAATTTCATTACTCCTAATTTCAGCTTGCTAACTCAACCCGTTAACCAGGTTAAGTAAGAGGGCGGAATGTTTTGTAAAGTACTGTATTTAGTTGAGTAGCAAAAAGTTATAATACTCACTGCAGTGTTTTTCAATTCTGCGTGAAACCTGCACTGAAACCTGAACTTGCGTATATAACTACGCGCACCATTTTAAGAACATTCATATTTATCTTTTGCACTCTCTGTAAGTATGCAAATAAAACAACGGTATTTAACGCGGAATCCGGGAGGTGTGTCTAACTAACTGTCATTGGTGTATCGAACGGATTATCGATGATTGAACGATTCCAAAGTACACTAAATGCAAGCTGAACAACCAACATGCTCGTTTGAGAGGTCTAGGACACTTCCGAATACATAAGATGTGCTGAAAACTGTCGGTGTGTTGAAAATAATGTTTTTCAAATAAAGACATGTGTCATCTTCAAGCATTGTTACACTGCTTCTCTTCCATTTCATCACTTTGTATAAAAGATCTATGTAAAACAAACTGAATGTTTACAGCATTATGCTCTTTTATAAATTCCACTAGACGACAGTAATAAGTCGCAGCAGCTGCTAAATGTTTCATTGAATTATTTCAGTTATTGCTATTTCAAAACATCAGTGTTATGGACATCATTATTACGCTCGAGGTGTGTTTTGTACTATACAAATACTGCAGAGCTTAATGCAGCAGTGGTGATGATTTATTTGCAAGCCATATGATTCAAGGTTCTCTGATTTTTACACTTCAGACCAAACACACTTTCTCTCTTTCAAATAGAAAATCTATTCGTTTTAATAGATATTGCGATGAGAAGATAAGCTCTCGTGATTGTTCACCCAATATCGAACATAAGCTGTTTTTATAAATTGATACTGAGCAACAGCTTATTGATAAGTGCCCTTATATTTTAGATATCTTTCATCTTGTGCTATTTGTATGTTTATATTGTATGATATAATGTGTACATACGCGAGGCATGTTGTTCATGTGTAACTTATTAATTTAAATGTGACGAATTTTATATGTCTGAATTTTATGTTTTCATTTCATCTATTTACACCATTTAACTAAAGTATTTAACTTTTTCTTATTCTTAAATAAATAATATGTTATCCTTATTATGCCCGGGTATTCTTACTCATATTGGAGATCTGATTCTTATAGGACATACATAGCAAGTTATATGTATGTTTTGGGAAAAGTAGTATTATCCTACATTATTGGATAACCTTAGGGATAAATAAACAATTTAATCCAATTTATACAGAGTGGCCTATCCATGTGTGGACGAAATATTACTCATAAACAAATACATTTTAGGAAAATCTATTTATTACATTTGAGGGAACATTTCTAAAATGTTGGCCATTATACAGCGCATCCCAATTTCGACCCACATATCAAAGTTGTAATTTTTCAAATCGAATGCCTCAAATTTTATTACATATTTGGATAAACCAATTCAAAAGACGAAAATTGATGGGGTTTTGGTAATTAGCCACTGAGATATAAGTTGTTTTGTCTAGAAAAACCCCCCACTTCGGCAACCCTTCATTCCGCCATTTTGGAGCTTTTATCTTATTTGTTACTGTTTCAAATTATAATTTTTGCTCATACAGGGTGGTCAAAAACGCAAATTGCAGTTGTTCCCAAAAATTTCAAATGCACGTCCTTTATGGAACGGCTTAATTTCTTAAAATATCGCATCATCCTTAGAAACAAATAATTTGTTGATTAGTTACAAACTGGCAAAATTAGCTTTGTGAACATTTTAATAAAAACGTATTCGAAAATGAATTTTTCTAAAGAAGAAATGGTAAATATGGTGTTCGTTTTGGGCGAAGCTTATAAAAAATTGAATCCAAACTTGCAAAAACATACAGGGTGATGCATTCGAAAGTTTTGAGAAAAAGTACAATTCGCGTTTTTGACCACCCTGTATGAGCAAAAATGAAAATTCCAAATAGTAACAAATAATCTAAAAGCTGAGGTATGTAAGTTTTTTTTGAGACAAAATTCATCACTCCAAATTTCAAAATGGCGGATTGAGGGCTTGCCGAAGTGGACGGTTTTTCTGGACAAAACACCTTACATCTCAGTAGCTAATTACCAAAACCCCATAGTATGTTATATCAATCTTCTTCTTTTGATGTGGTTTATCCAAATATGCAATAAAATTTATATGCCCTCAAATGTCATGTATAATATCCAATAAACAGATTTTCCCAAAATGTATTTGTTTATGAGTAATATTCTGTCCAGGCATAGATGGGCCACCCTGTATACCACCGACACTTTAAACCCACTAGCTAAACATTGTGGGCCACCTTTTCAACCAAATCGTATTTTAGATTTAGTGGCCTACGACGAGGTTATACAATTGATTAGTAGTTTTTGTCATTCTTCAATTTCTTCGTACCTAAAAACGAATTCAGTGCGCACTGAACGAAAATTCCACGCAAGCTCTTTTGGTCATTACCAATGGAGACGGAGTTTGTAGTAATGTTTGAACAAGACTCAAATCGTTTGCCATACGGTTGAGTGCGACTGTGAATCGTTCGGTTTCGAAGCTTTCACAAACAGTAAAAATCATTGTATGTCAGAGCGGTCCGTAGGACCTTTGCTCTTGGTTAAAGTCTTGGAAGTCAGTAGGTCTGTCAAGCCTGGTTGCCCAGATACCAAACAAAGTCAGGGAGAAAGAAGGTAAGAATGGAAAGAAGGAGTCGGGGCAAAGAAAAAAGGAGTGCGTCAATTTTGAGATTGTTGTTGAAGAAAAATTATAATTTTGGTTGGACCTACAGTCTGACGATTTAATTTTGTTCAGGGATGTCAAGGTCTCTGTGAAGGGTCTCGTAGGAGACATACCATGGGCCATTAGTGATTGTACGCAAGGTTTTGTTCTGCAAAACCTGCAGGCTACGCAAATGCGTTTTGGCGAGAAAACACCAAGCCGCGCTTGCGTAAGTGGTCGCTGGTCTAATAAACATCTTATATAGTCGAACTTTGTTGATCAAACCTAATTTTGATGTTCTACATAGCATCGGGTAGAGTTGCCGAAACGAGATTTGAAATTTAGTTTTCAACGCTTCAGAGTGCTTCTGCCAGGTCATCCCCTTGTCAAGAGTGACACCGACATACTTAGCATAGCTTTCCCATGGTACCCGAGCTCCATTCACTGAAACCTCAGACGGGGCGCCGCTAGGTTTTTTAGTACAATAGATTGCCTGCGTTTTCGAATGATTAATTTTGATTAGCCACCCATTCCAATACCTCGTCCACTGCACTTTGCAGCCTGTCGTGAACTAGATCCCTAGAACACGACTGGGCCACCAGGGCAGTGTCATCAGCATAGAGATAGATTTCACAGTTGCTGGGGCAAGGGACGTCATGAATAGAAAGTGAATAAAGGACTGGTCCAAGAACCGAACCCTGAGGGACACCGGCTTTGATGGACCGTGAATAGATTCCTTGCCGCCCCGATATTGACATGCCTTTGCAAAGCTAGCCACACATGCTAAAGTATACGTGACAGGTATGTCTGACCTTCCTAACTGTACACGTGAGCCGGAATGTGTATATGGCACAACGATAGTAGGCAATTTTAAAAAGAATACCTTGAAATTATCGATATTTAAGTAATCATATTTTGTTTCAGACTCCTCATCGCCATCTTATTACCCACCTTTCTGGCACTGCCTTCATCAGAATCCAAAAAATACCATACCAAGGGCTCGCTGGTAATAGCGCCTGAACCAGGCCAGGAATTCGTATTTGTGCAGTCCTCTGGAGCAGGAGCTAGGCCTGTAGCGCGTAAGGACAAGACTGAAACGGCGGCAGGAGGTGGAGGACCTTTCGAAACTGCTCACAAAGTGCCTTCCAAGCTGACCTTCGCGTTATCGGAGGACGACTGCGAAGAAGTCAAAGGAAAGGGAAAGAAGGTGCATAAAAGACAGGCACCGGCACCAGCTGGAGCGATCAAATTAGATGTCAAAAAACTATTGGCAAAGTGAGTATCCGTTTTCCAATGGGAAATATTCAGAATCTACACGATATAACTCATCAAAGCACTCTGGTCTTTTATAAAAGTGGATTCACGTTTTATACGAAACGACTCTCTACTAAGGTATACCGTTTTTTTTTTAATCAGACTGAAACTTCTGCTTACTATCTAATAAGATAGCCACTGCCGCATTCAGCATTATATTATAAAACGTCAGATTATATTGCTTGACAGCGGCGCGATACAAATTTGTTTCAATAACTTTTTAGTCTTTAGGTGTCAACCATTTAAGGGGTGATTTTATGGACAATTCCTTAGTCAGTTCTTTATTAGCAAAGATAACATGGGAAGCATCTTATACCACCTGAACTATCTACTACAATTACTCAAAATTATTAGTAGCCAGCAGAAAGTATGGGTAAATTATAATACTATTTTATAGACATTTAAAAAAAAAACAAAAATTTTTTGATCCCCAGTCAATGAGGGTTCATTTACCGCAAATTGTCCAGCATGATTTTTTTTTGTGAAACTGGATTGCTGGTCACCCTGCATAAATCAAATAAAATCGTGATTGTTAGGTACCAAACTGAGCTAAAAACTCCTACCTCTACCGCTAAACCAAGAACAACAACAACAAGAATTTCAAGACGTCGCACCACAACCAAGGCTCGTGTGAAGAAAGAAGCCAGAGTAGACAAGGCTTCTGTAACAAGCCCCAGACCGGTCCTGACTACTGGAAAGCCGAATTCGAGGAAAGAAGATGATGAGGGATTAATTGAGGCACCCAGTGGAAAACAAAGATCCAGGATTCAGATCAAGAAAGGACCCAATGGACAGGAGTATGAATACGAGTACGTTTACTACTATTATGATGATGAGGATGATGGCAAAGACAAAAATAAGGTGGGTACATTAAACAACCTTCTGTGTTATTTGATGGAATTGTTGAAACCCGTTCTAACGTTTTCAACATTCTTGTAGATGATTGGTGAAGCTCTATTATCATGCTATCTAATAGTACAATTTGTTGGATAGGATTCACAATGAAACACTGCAGAATGCAAAATGATAATGAAATAGTTACAACTTTTCTATGATGATGCTGACAAATATCCATGTTTTCTGTCCGTTGAATGAAACCATATATGTAGGATTAACTTTTTACTAACGTTTCGGCCACTTCGTTGGCCGTTATCAAAGTTCAAATCAGAAATGACAATGACAATATATTTTGTGTCTGTCTTCCAGCAGTCAGTTAATTTATTTTTGCAGCTACTGTACAGTGTGTTAGAGCGACATTGCTTTATTGTGCGTTTCCTACTTCATTTATTTTGTTATTCGTAAGAATATCGTGACAAATATTGTTCAAAAAACAAGCTTTGCGGACAAAATATCTTCTTATCACGGAATATGAGAAATATGTATATCTTTCCAAAATTTGAATGAAAAAAATTACTCTTCTCCCTCACAGCTTTTCTCTATTTTATTATTCTTGATTTCCTCTTGCAGATAGTAAATGGCCACGATGGTCCAGCAAAAAATCAGATATCTGCTGAAAAAGCAACTCCAGAAGCTAACGAAATTGTACCTCGCGGTTCCAAGACAAGGGGTCGACAACTAGGCGAAGAAGAAACCGTTAATGAGGAACGATTACCTGCAAATACAAGGTTCCCTCCAAGGTAGTCATGGGAAATTCTGTTGAGGCTGTAACTCAGATAACTATTGACCAGTAGAACATATACGTAATAATGCTATTAATATAATTCTTTGAGGTCAATAGCGAATGTTCACCAAGTTTAAATTCAGAAGATCGTACGTTACACTTGAGGATTTAATGATACATAATGATAATCTCTTAGACAATACCGTTTTTGAAATCGAAGCTATAACTGATCGAGTTGATAATTTTTTTTACACAGAAGGTTATCAAGTCAGTAAATGCTTACGATTATAGACATTTTCCATATCATTTATTGTTCTTGATCCATAATGTATTTTTCTAAGGAGTCGAAATCTGAACACCACTCCTTTACCGGAAGAGGAAGTTAGGACTACAAGAGGAAGGGCAAGAGGTAGACCAAGTACTGAAGGACCTGTGTACAATGAGAGTGACAATATATCTGATGAAACGCAGGTGAGTTTTTTATCTTTAGCGTTTTTCTGTGCTAACAAATATATAATGTCATTGCATATATTTTGTTGAACGTGTTAACTGAACATGATGCTTTCGTCCGTCCGACAAAAGGACAGAAAACCATGGACACATGTTTCGTGATTTTTGGCTACATCAGCATGGTCTAGGCTTGGTCTCTCGTTGCTATGACAACGAACGAAAGCATCGCAACTATCCTCTACCTAGGAGGTACATACAGTCTATCAAAATAACACAGCGCAAATCGTATCTCTAAAGCAGCAATCTCAAGAAAAAGGTAAAACAAAATTCAAAGCCTTGAAGATTGGGTATATACCCTGTAATGATCGAATAGACAAAAACATAGGAAACGGTCATTCCAATTACGCAGAATTAGCTCATTCAAAATTCTGTATATTGGCACAAGCTACCCAGATGCACTCAATCAGATATGGTGCAAAGTGACGTATTTAACTTACCTAAATTAGAATTCTAGCGCACTAAGAGCTAGACGAATAATAAGTTATCGTAAAAAGCATCGGAACACCTACCTCGAATCTCATCTGCTTTCGCTTTAATTTGACTGAAACACAAGAAACGTGGCATACCTTGATAGTTCGTACCATTAAAATAGTTCCTACTATTTGAACATCAACAAAAAGTTTATATCTTTCTAAGATAGGTAATGCGTTCAACTCATTTTCGCCATATTTCAAGTTAGGATCTTAGACATGCAGCAATAATCTCTGAAAATCAGAAAGTATTGTGGCTATCACTGGCCTAAATTTTGGACACCGGATTCAGCATGTAGTGCCGTCAATAATAAGATTTATGATTGATGTACAGTTCATAAATATGTAAACGGTATTCATATTTTTAAATGTTAATATTTACGCATACATTTCAAACCTCACCTTAAAGTAACAGTGTTGACACTTATGCGAAGGCCGTAGTAAAAGTTATTATGGGTTTATAATCTACATTCTACAATCAGAATTAACAGAACTTGAACGCAGGATCTTGGGTGTTAACTTCTTTCGAATAAATAGGTATGCAGGTGAGCCCTCGCTGAATGGCGCTTAGCATGTTATATTCTCGTGTACAAAAAACAACTAGTTTTTGACGAACTTCGGAATTTTATTCACAGGGCACCAGTCGCGGTCGTACCCGTGCCAATGTCCGCCGTCCATCGTTGGACCTGGTTGACAACGACAGCTTCAACTCTGCTGGCGCCGTAGGCGGCACCAAACCGAACTTCCCATCCCAGCTGCCCGAAGGACCGGTACGTTTCTTGGGAGCCATCCCCAACGAGCGGATCGATCTGTCAGAACCAGTACGAACGATTACGTTACGTTATTAGGCATGGATGTGGGCACATCATCACAAATTCTCTATCCAGACTTTCCATCACTATATTATATTCCACACATTTCGCTCACTTTTGTACTCTCTCTTGACCTTTTCTAAGGCTGCGGGGCAGTAAATGATGCCTAGTAATGAGCATTGTCATCCAGCAAAAAAAAAAACGTATTGAGGATGCTCGTAGGCCATATGTGGCTACTTTGAAGACTATCCAAGACAAATTAAACTCAGAAGAAACTCAAGCTTTGTATTATTGTATTCACGAAGATCTATAAGGATATATATATATATATATATATATATATATATATATATATATATATATTATAACTATGATAATGAATTAAACAAGAAATACACGCACAAGAATGCAAGGGGGAGGTATATTACAATTACAATTCAATCAAGCTGATGGGGGCTATAGAATCATCCCTTGTCTAAAACAAACTTAGGAATTGAGCGAAAAAATTGAGCCATAATAAGTCAGCAAAGCAAAGTTATTGCTGTATCAAGTATATACGTAAATTAATCTCAAAAACTAATGGGATGATATTATTCTCTTATTCCCACCCGCAAATTTGTTAACAAGGGTAGGGAAACCTCAAACAGTTATATCATACCATAGCTTGAAAATTTCTACAAATAACTGACACTCTCATTCTGCTTACCTATCTCAAAGGGTACAGGGTAGCCAACTAAGAATGCGAGATACTGTATCTGGAAAGCTATCCATCGTAGAGGCTTGCTGCAAAAAAAGTTCTTACTAAGATGGCTAAGAGAAAAAAGAGAAAAACCGGAAAAATGTTGTAAAGCTTAGAAAATGGACGCTGGGAGGCGTAATTGCAATCCTGAATCTAAAAAAGTGATGTATCTGTGAATTCAGCTATATAAACCTAACAAAAAAATACCTGATCTTTAAATTCGATGATAATCTGAACCTTTTTCGTTTCACAATTTTGCTAAATCTCTAAAAAATAAAGTGGTGGGGGGTATTCTGTAAAAAATATCCTGTATCTTGGAAACGGTTGAGCCGATTTTAACAAACATGGGCTAGTTCAAAACAACTATTCTTGGGCTACAAATGTTATAATATTGGGAGTTTTGTTAGTTTCACATGTGGCCGCTAGAAGACTTTTTTCAGTATTCCGACAGAAATGGTAAATTTTATCAAAAAAAATCAAATTCATTGGTATGATTCTTTTTATGAAAAGGTAGCTAAATGATGTCTAAACAATCTCGCGAAAACTGCATCTCAATATCTTGTTCCTAACCTGACATTTACGTCAAAGAAGGCTTTATACGGAAAACCCATATACTTTTATCTGTTTGAACTAATTTTTCTGGACTTTGTTTTTATTATTAAGTTGTGGCCCTAAAATGAAAATTCTCTATTTTCGCGTATCATGCCTAACACCCAGTAACAATAGTCCAATCTCCGATCAAAGTGTATCTATTTCAAGGCCTGAAGCAAAACGACATGATATGGGTGCATTCTAAAACTAAATGAAAAAAGTTAAATTTAAATAAATCCCTATATTTAGATGACCATTAGAACTTACCTAAGGTCCTTCAAAATATTTTGAATCATTTGTCGGGGGAGAATTCCCTTGTGCTAACTTGATGATTTCCTTCAATATATCGCACTATGCGGTTAATATTTTCTTGTGTCCTTGCCGTTGAATCGTAGGCCGAAGACTACCACTGGGTCGTAAGCTCGGGGAAAAACTTTAACATCACAAGGACGCCGATTTGGATATCTTTTTGCTACTGCGGTATTCTGAAGACATTCAAAATAAACTGGAAGCATATCAACAGCTTCATCGTTCGTGAAACGTACATATTTGGTAAGCACAAAAATTGCTCAACGTAACGTGAAACTATAGAAAAGTATTGACAATTTGAGGATTATTTATATTTTGATTAGGTATTTGTTTTGTTGTATTCCATGGCCTGCTTCTATTAATCGTCTTTTTCGTATGTACCCATAGTGGATATACATTTAAACAAAACATATGTCTTTCGTTATTAGCATTAATTATTACACTTTTAGCAATATTGTGTGATATTTTTAATAACGACGATTTTATTCTGATGAATAAAAAATAATTCCAGGTAAATTAGTTTAAATAATAAAAGTTTGAGGGATTTCCGTATACAATTTTTTCAGAAAATTAACCATTTCTGTCGGAATACCGAAGAAATCCGTCTAGCGGCCACATGTGAAACTAACAGAACTTCAAATATTATAACATTTGCAGGCCAAGTTTGTTAAAATTGGCTTAGCTGTTTCGAAGATACAGGTTGTTTTTTACGGAACCCTTTGAATACCCCCCACCAGTTAATTTTTAGAGATACAGCAAAAATTGTCATACCAAAAAAGTTCACTTTAAAGATCAATTATTTTTTGTTAAGTTAATGTAGCGGAATTCACAACTACATCACTGTTTTAGATTCAAGATTGCAGTTAGCAATAACTGTTTTTGTCGCAATAGGTTCTCAAATACACTACCTCGCATTCTTAGTTGGCCACCCTGTAGTTAATGTGGTTGCAGTCAGGTCATTCTCTGGTCTTGCTTACACCATGGCTACTAGTTCTGAGCTAAGTCAAAGAACATTCTTGTTCTGTACATCTACACCGCTCTGCGCCCATAGTTGATATATCGTCAACATGTTTACACTATGTGCTCAGCATCATAAAAGAGTTTGGCTACGTTGCAAGCATCGATATTCACAGAGTGCTGTGTCACCTCTTGTCAAAGAGTGGTGTAAATAAATGGAACAATACGTGCTAGCGCATAGCGTTTTCATCGTGTAAACGTAGCTATTAAGAAGAAAGAAAGAAATTAAAAGAAACGAGGGGAAGAATGGTTACGGTGCCTTCTACGTATCGTACTATATCTTTTGAGTCAACAAAAATAATAACAAAGCATCGGGTTGTGACTGGTGCAGTTACAGCTTCGCAGCATTAGAAAAAAATAAATGGTGTGATTTTTGAAGAAACTATGCAATCTACATTGTTGTTTCCATTATTCTATCAATCCACCATGCCACTATGCAACCACCCACACTACTTAAGTCATAAACTTCAGTAAGTTGTTGCCACACTGAATTTTTTCGGGTAACAATGCTAGATCTAAGAAAAATGGTAACAATCACCACCTTACTCATAAGCAATTTCTAGCTACAAGTGAAATTCGCTTTGTGTATCTCTTTTGGTCATATCATGCCTGCAGGTTGGAAACATTCGGGACATTAACTTTTGTAGTGAAACACTTTTTCGTTCGAGGGACTACAAAGCGTCTGTTTTGAATATCGCACTTTAAGCACAATTCAAACATATTTACTTCTTCACTCACATCTACTATAACCCCTGAAGACTATTTGTATCTATATCAGCTGGAAGATGGCTTGACAGAGCTCCACGATTGAAGGTAACGTTAGACTTATTCTGGAAATCAATTTCTCACAGTTGTGTACAAGGGTACGTTCGTAAGTCACTAGGTAATGTAATACCGTGAACAGTAATGAAATGTGGATTTATAGATGAAATTTTGCCATTGAATACTGTGGAACTTTCTGTTTAGAACGCTTAAATTATGACAGGGTCATGTAAGGGTCAAGTTGTTCCAGAGCAGTACAAAGTACACTCTGTAACAATTTATCAGCGCAGCCCAGTAGGAAGCATTTAAATAATGGTACTCGAGACACAGAGATCAGTGACGCTTTCTCGGCAGCTCGATTGGTAAACCTAATTTGACAATTTCAAACTTAGTGGTGGCAATGATAAAGTAAATACTATTACCAAATCTTCATATGTCTTATAAGCTATCACCGTTAATAGATACATTGTGAAAGCCATTTTCAACTGATATATACTTTATCCAACATTTGATCAGCATTTCTCTAAGCAGCAAGATGCCAAGCAAGAAACAGTAAAACCAGTAACTGAAGATCCCAAAGATGACAGCACTGGTGCATCTAACGATGAAACAACCACAACGATGTCTCCAATGGACAAAGTGGCCTTGGATTTGTACGCAATATCACAAGGAACCCAGAAGTTGTTCGGGGAGGAAGGAGAGAGCAGCACTGATGTTGATGGAACTACCATTTTAACTACTACAGGTGAGAGTATGCTATATGATAGTAAATAATGATGATTCATGTGAAATTCCATATTAAATTGGATGAGGATTACCTGAGTCAGTTCTGAATGTTTTACCCAACTTATACAATTTGGTTCCACTAGACTAGGTTCCAGTATGAGCTGCCTGTCGTACTCCAGAGCCTCACAGTAACCTATAATGGTCGTGGAGTATTTTACATTGTTGGCTCAATGAGTGATTCTCTAATCATTTACCACTAGAAATTGTATAGGTATTATATGCATTGCTATATCACCTGTCCTTAAAGGCGGTTAGGCGAAGCCAGGTAATCAGATCGCATTTGGTCTTTTTCGCCAAACCTGTGAGAGGCAACACTAAGAAACACTTCATGACTACATTTAAGCTATTATTTATAATTGTCACAGTACACAACGCATATTACTTCGCCACCAAACACACACATGCTGAATATCTGTACTGGAAAATACGTCACAGTCCCTTAAGAGTACCATTTTGTGTTCCACCCGCACGAGAAGTATGCAGGAATCACACCAATGAGCGACGGAAGTCTACCCATCCTGCGCTGAGAATCATCACTGCAAGCTTTTTACTTTCATTAGCTAAAGCGACCTTCCTGGGGCCCACCCTGAACCACTTCGGCTGCTAGCATACATCATGACCACCAACATAGATCGCTCACCAACGCACCATAGTACTTGGCGCCAACGCAGAATCATCTATCTTTGAAATAGTCTAAACTCTAGAGAGCAAATCTAAATTTCTAAGCAGGAGTTGTTTTGTTTCTCCGAAATGTTATTCGCTTGAACTATAACGGTATAATTTTATACGCTTCGCTCAGTACACTTTTGAACATCCTCCAAGTATCTTGTCACTAGGATGGCAAATATCTCTTGCTAGAGAGATGATTACGTCGTACAGTTTCCTAGCCTAAGCCTTTCATGCATGCGGTGTCTCTACTTTTTTTGTAGGAGCGTTGAGTAAACATTTATTGAGGTTGCTGCTGCTGTCCAAAATCATAAGCATTTAGTTTCTTTTCATCCGTGTTAGCATGGAGTGATCCACCATCATATCTCGCATCACCCACGACTCTTTCCGAGTACTCTCAAATATACGCTGTGGTTTGATTCAGGCTTCCAAAAGCTTCTCGCGGACGACAATACATTATGCTTGAAGGTATTGGGATCAGTCCATGTCCCACCAAAACTTGCAGTTGACATGATAGAGAAAAACGTTACTCCCGAATCATAAGTTCTATGATTAACTCCTTTTCTCGTCTAAAACCGTTCTGCATCTCTAAAGATATTCTCATGCATCCCCTTTGTTTTCCTAATTCTATTTGCAGCTGGTCCAGCAAATTCAGATTAGGCAGCACTGCGGGCTGGGCTCATAAAATATCAGTAATTATATCACTACGCATCTCCAAGTGAACAAGTATCCTGATGTGGATACTGAGACCTGATGTTTCACTGCTGCATTGCCCAAAGTCTCTCTCCAAGCTCAGTGCCTGCTTGCCACTCACACATCAGTATTTAATTAATTGCCTAGAGCTATTGACTTAAAGACCACTTCTTCTAAACTTTTACTTACCGTTTCAGAATATTCCGAACCCGAAACAACGCCCACCACTACAACAACAACCACTACGACAACCACCACCCCAGCACCCACGACTACAACCACAACTACTACTGAAGCTCCAGCTGGTCCATTTGGAAGAGGTAAATTTGGAGGAAACAGGCGACCTGGAGGCGGCAGGAAGGGTGCGCATACCACCACCACAACGACAGAGGCACCTCAAGAGCCGACCAAGAGGGGGAAATTTGGACGACCCAGTTTTGCTGGAGCGCGAGGTAGGGGTAAAGGTTCCACGACGCATGCACCTGCAGTTCACGAGGAGGAAGTGAAGAAGGAAGAAAAAGGCAGTCAAAGCAGAGTGAGTATGGTGTGGAAATGCATACAAGAAAAGCTAAGAATTTTTATTCCGTGGCAAGCTTGATCCATGGGAGTGATGAGAGAGTTGTCAAACGTCTTCCAAAAGAAAGAAATCGGCCTTGATCGAATTTTAAGCATCCTTATTATCTAGAATAATTTTTAGCTTTGAGGATTCCATACTTAACAGAGCTGACAAGGAAGCCTCAGATCGAAACAGTCCGACTCCCTTGGTTGTTCCATAAACATCCTGTCCTCCTCAAGCGATAAATAAGGCATTTTCATTGGAATCGATAAACCCTTTTGGCATCTGACAAAGAAAACTCAACTTTATGTGCTGACAGTGTTCCAATTTTGCTGCAGTGAAGCTAGTTTTTCGAAATACCAAATACCTTCAACGGGACACATTTTAATGGGACATCGGTGTTTCCACGATCTGCCTGAAACAGGATGCAGTCACCCTTAAGCGCACTTAAGATCAAAACTGTTGATCAGTTCTTAATTTCACTAATAATTTCTAGAATTGGTCCCACATCAGACTTTGACGACGACATACTGGAATCCGTTTCCAGAAGATGCGCACTATTAAGTGGACGACTCTTAGGAGCATGATAACTGTAACACTATTTTGATTGTCAGCGGTTACAAAGAATATCTTTACTATGCATATTAATATATTACAAAAAACCTGTAAACCGTACAAAATCACTAGATAACTCATGTCTAGAATATAAATGCCAATCTCCTCGTTACAAACTTACCGTGATCTTCCGAACACACCTGGGTCTGCTATTCACCAATTTTCGTGGTCGGATTTATGGGCTGCTCAATCTGACTTAAAAAACATGGCAGAGATCTGGGACATTGTATAATTGGTGAACATAGCTCAACAAAAATGACTTTGATGTTCTTGTTTTGGGTGTTTTTTTAATTTCTGTTTTGTTCTGATAAGAAAAAACGGTCTTACAAAAGGTCCAAGGTATCGCCTATTGATTTGTATCCTTATGTTATTGACCAAGCTTACTTGTCTTTGTTATTCTATTGAAATTCATCTTCTTTAAATTGTTGCAGACGCCTCCACGTAACTCCCGATTCGGTGCTTCCCGACCCCGAGGTCGTACCACCACAGCTCCCTCAGACTTAGCTAAGGAAGAGTCAACAACAGCAGCGAGTACTCACCACAGACCACAACCGTCTAGAGCAAGGCCAGGGCTCAATTTGAGGCCAAGAGGAAGAGGTACGACCACGGCAGCACCTACAGACGAAGGGAAGGAAGAAAGTTCTCCAGCTCAAGACGTAAGTACGGCTAAAGTTCCTGCACCCATATTTACTAATACTCTACTATATTCTCTGTTGAAGAAAGAGTAATTAGACGCGTTACAGCGCTTAGCGCCCATTGAGGAATATTCTACTCAAGAAGGATGGATCATCCTAAAGAATTGCACTAGATGCTCATCCGGTCCAATTGAGTTTCTCTTATGTTAGAGATGAAAGGGCAAAGTTGCCCAGAAAGGGTTAACGCAGTGAGAGGTTGTTAAGCAAATGTTTTATCTGCTTCATCTTAGATGAAGATGTATTACTAATATGACAAAGTTTCATAATTATCGATATGCCTCCTTAACACAAAGTCACGAATCCCGTGTGCTTTTGTAGGTGGAAGACGTTCTCTGACAATGTGTGTTCCCTCGATGGGGTCCGTGTGGCGTCTAAACTCCTTTTTCCTGTATCCCCCTATAGCTCCACGGTTTCCCAGGGTGAGTGGGCTTTAGGCCTTCGTGGTGGTTGGAGTGTAAAAAAAATCTAAACTTCCTGACTTGTTTAGCAAATAGGAAGCGACACATATTATGCCAAGTATTTTTGCGAGTCATCCTACACCAACGTAACATTTCGTCGTTGTTTTGATGAAACCTCCTATGAACAATTTTTCCAGATAGGAGCTTTCTGAATATTTGTATAGTCAAATATGAGCTCCGTGATCTGATGTAGAAGTTTCATAACAAGAAACTCTAGTAGTTCTGTAGAGATTTACTAAAAATCGGTGTGAGTGGAAGCGAAATCAATTTTCCAAAAGGGTTTTTATGTCATTCTGGCAAAGCTGCTCCTAAGCACATAGTTAGGAGATTTGGTCAAAACAACCACTATTTACCTGTCACTATAGATTTCATTTCAATCGCCTATTGCAGGTAAGCAGTACCACTGTGAGATCAAGGAAGGTGAACTCAGCTCCAGGTATCAGACCTCTAAGGCCGGGACCAAGGATAAACTTGGCCGGTAGAGGAAGAGGCGCTAGCACAACGACCACAGAAGCTGCAGCTGAGGATCACGTTACAGGAGATGACGAGCATGAGACTACGCAACAGGAAGCTAGTGAAAAGGTTTGAAAACAAAAACAGACATAGTCTTAGTATTATAGAAAGCTTATGCTCCATTTACTGAAAGCTAAATCCTTGATGCTCAACAAATTCATTTTTAGGAAGAAACTCCAACCGCCCCTGCAGACAATGGCCCACTATCCAAGCTGAAAAACAAGGGCAGACTGAATGTTCAAGCTAGGCCCAAGCCTGCTGCAAGTGCACCAGTACAGGTATATATCATGTAGTCAGGAAAATGATAACCTAGTTTTAGGAGTATGTTCGACCGAATATGTTAAATATTGTATCTATAAAAAACAAAAAATAAGGAATATGCTAAGCTCTTATAAAAATAGCCTACTGGTTTCTTAGGTACATTGGGGTGATAGTTCTGTTTTCCCTTAATCAAATAACTCCCGCTCATTGTCTTCACTTTCCTGGGATCACTTTTGGCTTACCAGATATAACCGCTTGCGACTCTCTGTTGGTATATACAGCGCCTTCCTACTTATTGAACGGGTCGAGTTGGCAAACTTGACATCCATTAGTATTATACATCAGCGAACAAGTGACAGTTAAACGTAGTTAGGAATAAGGAACACTTCGTTTTAAAGGATTGTCAAAACATGTCAATTTTTTAAGCTGAATGTCTCATACTTTATTACCCATTCAGATGGACGTCTTCAAAAAAGAAGATTGAAACAACATACTACAGTAGAACCCCGATTTCCGAAATAATGTGGACCCAAGTGCTTTCGGATGATCGAAATTTCGGATAAAACGGAAAGAAATATTTAGACTCATGATTTAAGTCGGTATATACCTATATAAAGTTACGTAAAATATAAACATGTGTATACAAACATACATATTTACGTCTATTTAGTAACAAAGGAAGTAATTTTTAACTGTACATGTTTTGCATTGTTCCTATTTTTGGCGGCAATATCCCTCCAACGTTTGATAAGTAGCACATCAGCTGCTATCGCATTTTCTTGTTGTTCGACGTAAGTCAACGTCTTTTGTAGAGCTTCTAATCCCTCAGAATGTGATATTTTCGCAGGGATTTCGGTCTCATTGTCACTAGCATCACTTAAAACTGTCTCATCGCCATTGTTACAAAAAGTTTTTATTAGTTCTGTATCAGTTCTTCCACTAATTCTTCATCACCATTAATCCACTCACCAACATCTGCTTGGGTAAGATTTTCACACCCTGCTATTTTTATGACGAGCTCATGTAAATTTTCGTCGTTATTCTCATAGTCGGCGCAAGGTTTCATTTCTTGCTTAATTATTGTCAAGATTTTTGTAAAGTGGAATTTTTTACTTGGCTCCATGCTTCTGCTATCCAATATGCCACATTCTTGAGGTTAATCTTATTTAAACAATCAACGAGGTCACAACCATTATCACCTTGATCTAAAATTTGCTCTAATAACAAACGTCAGTTATTGCGATTAAAATTTTCTAAAACTCCTTGATCCATTGGCTGAATCAGTGACGTTACATTTGGAGGCAAAAATATCACTCGTATATCTCATCCAGGCATTTTTTTGATTTTTATACCACACTGGAAGAGCGTTGGGACGGACGTGTTTAAATGATCTTGGTTTTGCTGATTTTCCAATTAACAACAAAGGAAGTTTATGTGTACCGGCAGCATTGCTACAAGCAAGGATAGTCACACGTTCTTCAGTGCGGTTTGTAACCAGGAGCTCCAGATTCTTGTTTTGGAGCTAAACTTTTGCTGGTAACATTTTATAGGTTATGCCCGTTTCGTCGCAGTTGTTTTGTTCTGGATTTAAACCATACTGCTTCATTAATTCCTTAAAATGTTCTCCAAATTTTTTTGCAGCAGACTTATCGGCAGATAACTTTTCTCCGCAAACTTTTAATTCTCGTTTTTTCTATCTATTAAGCCAACCATCACTGGCTGTAAAGTTATCAGGCGCCTCAGTAACTGGCAATTCTTCATTTAAGTTGAATACCTTCTGCTTTAGAATTGGTCTGGAAATTGGTATTCCACGTTCTCGATTCTGTGTTAACCACAGATATAAAGCATCATCCACTTTCTGATATACCTCCTTTTTCATAGTTTCCCGTGACGGCTGCGATGATGTCAGAACACTAGACCATTTTTTAATTTTGTCGCGTTGTTTTTTCCATTCTGAAGTGGTACTCACGCCCACACCCAAATCACTTGCCAAATTTTTAAGCAAATCACCTCTATGTAAACGTCTGATTGCCTCAAGTTTCTGTTCTATGATAATAACAACGCGTTTACATTTATTTCTAAGCTGCTCCACCTTAGCGATTATGAACCTGACTGAAACAAACATACACGCACACATACCAGTGAATTCCGCAAACGCGCTTGGGGAATCACCCGGCAGCGAATCTAATGACGCAAACGCCGAAAGGGAAACTACCGGCGGCTATTTCGGATCACGCACCGATTTCCCAAACAACTTCGGTTCTACTGTATAAGGTCTTGGGCATTTTTAGTTGAATTATAAACGTTCGACTTTGATAACCCGCATGGCTGCAATTTTCAAAGATAATAAAATATACTGTTGGGTAGCTCAAAAATGAGACATCACCTGACCTGCATGAGATTCAAATTATATTTCGAGATATCCTAAGGCTACAAAGCTTTAACTATTATTTGTAGAGTATGCTATCCATGCAGTAATTTCATAACCTCGAATTTCAGCTTGCTAGCTTGATCCGTTCAACAAATAAGTAGTAGGGACCACTGTATGATTCCTGCTCGTTCCCTACAATTTAGCGCCTGAACTCCTGGATTGAAAAAAAATATTTGTTATTTTCTTAGGTTCGAAGGGTGAACCCCCTATTAGGTCGTCGTCGACCGGGGCAGACGACAGAGACAGCTCCTGCAACCCTTTCTAGCGAAGCACCGGCACCAGTTACCGATCCTGCAGAGGAAGTAGTTGAGACAGAAGCGCCTAGCTCAACAACGACAACCGAGGAGCCGAGAGGGCTGAACAGGTATGTAATAATAGGGGGATTATTGCAGACGCTTATATTCGGTCTACTGAAACTGTGTATATTCAATTTTTATAATACGTCATCTCTAGGTGTGAACATTTGATCGAGAGCTTGTTTAATATCGCGATATCCTACGGGAAATCTTGTAATAATAATAAAGCATTTATTGCCCAACCATTTAGAGAGCAATACATAGTACAATGGTTTAATTTACACAGTCTGTATGCCATAAAGTGAAACAAAAAAAAAACATAAAAAAGAGGAAGGCGCTTTAAGTAGAGAGAAAAGAAACTATGAATATGATTAATAGATATAAGGAAACCACAATATACTCATATACGTATATACATATGTATCCATATACACATACATACACACACACACATATATATGTATACGTATATATATATATACATTATATACATATATACAGCCATATCATGTAATGTTGACACATAAATATATAACAAACGAAAACCTCTAGAGAAAGGCGTAAAAAAAAGTCAAAGATGTGAACGTATAGCACTTCGTAATTCCTGAAATCAACAACAGAAGATATCACAAACTCACAATCCTGTTCGCATTATTGCACATAAAGCTTATTGGTGCTTTAGATAGAATATTTGTCTGCTCCCTCTTGCAAAAAAAGGAAACTTTATATTTGGATGTCAATCTAGGTACCAGGAAATTAATTTGCGATAGCAAAACAGGACACTCGACGTTACCATGCAGTAATTTGTATAAAAATATGATGGACGCCTGCTCTCTGCGCTTCTCCAAAGAAGGGACGCCAAATCTATACAATAATAGTGAGTAGTCATGTCCTCTTGGAGGATAGACACCACTCGTATATAGATATTTTAGAAACTTCTTTTGCACTTTTTCAACATTATTTTTGGGCAGTTCATAGATAGGGCTCCAAATAATTGTACCATATTCTAATTTACTTATAACGAGCACTGAAAATAACTTAATAAGCGATGTGTTATTGAAATTTCTACAATTTCTGATAATAAAGCCATATCTGCGATACGCATTATTTAAAATTTCACTGATCTGATAGTTAAAAGTGAGCTGACAATCGAAATAGATGCCCAAATCTTTGAAAGTTTCACAATTTTCCAATACAGAGTCATTTATTTTGTATGGGTAAGTTATAAATTTGGCTTTCCGGGTGAAGGTCAAAATGAGTCATTTAAAATTGTTCAAATACAAATTGTTATTAACACACCATGCTAGTAAAAAAATTAGTTGTTGTTGGAGGTTTTCACAATCCTGCCAGCTAGAAACACATGTGTAAAGCTTCAGATCATCAGCAAACATAAGCTTCTTGCATGATAATGTGCTGCAAATATCGTTAACGTATAAGGCAAGCAATAGGGGGCCCAAATTGGAACCCTGAGGTACGCCACTACTTAACATATAATTGTAAGAACTAAATACATTATAGAATACATATCGAGTTCTCAAGTCTAGAAAAGACTTCAGAAGATCCACAAAAGTTCTGTTGCATCCCATGTATTTAATTTTTGTACAAGTAGTTGATGGTCAATTTTGTCAAACGCTTTTGTGAAATCAGTATATATGACATCCACTTGCCCATTATTGTCTACCGTCTCACATAGATATTGACTGTACGTGGCCAATTTCGTAATAGTGGATCTCTCACACAGATGGTCTTTAGTTGCCAAGTAAATTCTGGAATACAATATTATTTCAAAGAGCTTTGCAAAATTATTCAGTATAGTGATCGCCCTGTAATTATTTACTAAGGTTTTGTTTTGCGACTTGAAAATTGGACAGACTTTGGCAATCTTCCACTTATCAGGAAAAACCGATGGACGAAGAATTGAGTTAAAAATTGTCAAGAAAGGAGTTGAGAAGAGCTTTACACAGAATTTAATGAAAAACGATGGCAGTTGATCTTGCCCTGACGTAAATTTATTTTTGAGTTTCTTTGCAGCATATAACATCTCTTTTTCACTTATTGAATGTTATATTAATAAGAATATCATTGTTACAATTTTTATACTCAGCACTTATAACACGATCACCCGGTGGAGAGTAAACACGCTGAAAAAAGTCAGCAAAAGCATTGACGATTGATACGCGGTCATTACAGGAGTTATTTTGGTAGAACATTTTATTAGGAATTCTAGATGTTACTCTTACTGTGCGTGTATGACCAAAAACATTTAGGTTCATTAATAAGCTTTTATGATATTGAGCCTTTTACAAATGCAATCATTTCGCTGGAATACCATACAGGAAACTTATGCTTGAATATTTTTGCAGAAGGAACATGTCTGTCAAGTATTGGAAATAAGTTGTTGTAGAAAGTTTCGACTGCTTGGTTAGGATCAATCCCAGTATCTAAGAAATCTCAGTTTGTGGATACCAGTTCCTCATAACGCGTGAGGAAATTAGCTTTTCTGAAGTTATACCGCTTATGCTAAGCGTTGGTGGCAAATTCTTTCACTTCAAAATGAAGTTGATTTATGGTTACAGATATAGCGGGATGATGGAGATCTTCATTTATAAGTGGGATTGTAATGACAAATATAGATTATAGTGGGAGAGTGTTAGGTCTGGCGAGTATGGGGGATGAGATAGAATTTTGTGGCCTAGCTCTGCGATTTCTTTGGTGGGTCACCAAGACAGTACGCGAACTGGAATTATCATACATTAGTATATTACTTTTTCTACACAACACCGCCGAATGCTGACTAAAATTTATCTAGTTACTGACAAGGCCTCTCGGTTTCAGCAGCTCATTATGCATTGGTCCTCGAATCTTCCACCATATACACAACATTTTCTTGCTGAAGTTCAAATTTGGTTTGGAAAAGAAGGTTTTCCCGGCTCTCAATATGCATGGAATTTTCATACGTAATCTACTTTTGATCCCCTCTTATTACTCGATCCCAGAAAGGATTGATTCTGCTGTTTGCAAGCGGAGCTGTACATGTCATGAACCTGTCATCGAAATTCCTCAACTCAACTCAAATATTCCCTCACTAATTCCAATACCAAAATATAATATGGAAAATTTCGTTCCACTAAATCGAGCTTCCCTCGTGCTGTCAAAAAAGAATTTTGCTTTAGCATGTTGATGACGGTATAGTCGTTGATTAATTAAGGTTACTCGGAGCGTGGGTTAGCAGACATTCCGAAATGACCCGTTTGAAATTTATCGAAGCGTATTCTGTTTTGTAAGAAATTGCATCCTCAATCACTACATGCTATCGTAGCATTCCTCTCTTGTTGAAGTTTGTACAAAATACAGCGTCGTGCATAGAACTCATCAGTAACCACGAACATACTATTGCTTCTCTCTAAATTTTAACACGAATCCTTATCGCTATATTTCATTTGCAATACCTGCATGTATACATTCACCGGTAGAAAGGGTGAGCCAAAAATCCGTCAAGTAAATAAGCAAGTACCTAACGAATATTTTAGAATGGTCTTAGTCCTCCAGCCACCTGAAGGATTTCCTATTTAATCTATCAACAGAACATCCAACAGGCCATACAGGTCATCTATATTTTTTTGAAGTATAAAATGGGAGTATTTAGAGTTGATATTATTCAGCGGTATCAACATTTACTTACGAAGAAGTATTTGCAGCTAGAGAAAGGCAATATACAGTGCGTCTTGATATTGTTTTAACAAAAGCAGTATGACAGTTTAGTTGAATAACAGCACTGGCGTCGCGTTGACAGGCCTTGGCGTGGCTATATTTGACAGACCAGCTATCGAAAAACGGCACTGGCATTAGGTATGTTGAAAAGTGACATTTTGTCGTTTTTTGACATTTCGTACGTTTTTTGTGACATAACGCAGGTTTTTCTACAAGACGTTAACTTAGCACAAGTGTTGTAGATTTGTTGTGAACTCGTTTTGTAGCTGTACGTGTTGCTTGGGCGTCAGCGAACAGCGATCATAGCGAGCAAACGTGGAGTGAACTATTTGCATACTAAAAACTACCTAGTCTGCAAGATAACATTTCTTCGATTTTTTTTACTTTTTTAGGTATTTTGTATAATACCCCTGTCGGACTAACTCAACTGAAAAAGCTAGTGTCTTTTTCACAAGGATCTATTACGGTAGAATAACAGCTAATTATCTGATGATATTTCAAAATTCCCCATATCGACAAATGACAGATAATTCTCACGGATCCGTCAATACCAGGTAGACAGAGCCGTATTTAATTTTATTTTTTTGTACGCTACTTTTGTAATTACTGAAACCCTTTTATTTAGAAAAGTTCATTTCCATACAAGCAGGTTCAACTAAATTTACTGATCAGCTGTTCACATCAGTAGATGCCATAACATGTTGGATACCCATGAAATAAGGTTTATTATCGAATTTTACCATCGGTGGTCAGATATGCATTTATTGTTATACTTTTCCACACTACGTTGGGCACCTAGACATCATTTCTCGTATCGACACTTGAAATCTTGTGCATCTACGAGATTTCTTTTACGTCTGGCAACCCTGAGTAAACGGTACCGGCGGGGGCGGAACGCGCCAAAACTATTTATAGCATCGACGAAGGGGTCGTCGTTGATTAAAAAGTTTGTTCAGAGATGGAGTCACTACAGTATTACTACATTATAATTGCAGGTTGCTAGCAGGAAGAAAGAGACTAGGGCAGAGGACACCAGGAACATTAGGTTGAGAAAGAAATCCTTAAAGTTGTTTTTACCAAACATCTTCGGATAGTCGTGTTTGATGGACAGATACCAGTCAGTCTATTTAGTCAATTTCTATCTAAGCTTAGCAGCACGTAAAAAGTAATAGTGCAAAATTATGTTAATCGAAAATTTGGAGTAATGAAGTAAGTTGTTTTTAAGGAGTTATTATCAATGAGCATTTGACTCTTTAACCAACTAGGACAACTGGGACTAGAGTTATATAACACATTTTGACTAGTATAGCATTTTTGACTAGGTTAGGTTTGACTAGGTATGCTGTTAAGCCCTTGCGCAACATGTTGAATGCTTGTGATGATTTTCGTGAGATTTCCGAATTTTTCCAAAAAGCAATGTACCTTCCTCTCTCTGATTCTGATTTATTTCATAAATCGTTCTATTATTAGTACGTATTATCTATAAAATCAATACATCTTGTTTTGCTCCATTCGACACTGCTTTTTGGTTGTAGTAAATATTATAGGTACTGTGGAAGGATATACAGAATAAGTATTTTTTCTATTGGTGAACTAAATTATCGAAAAGACAACTAAGAAGTGTTTTCGACAATGTGTCATCCGGAGAAACAATACCCATTTCGAAATATCAGCTGGTTGTTAACAAATACAATTTTTGCTTTTCATTTATTTTTCTATTAGGCTCGCTTTCAGAAATTTATTAAGACTTTTTAATGTTGCTGTAGCTAGCAAATTTAACATCATTTCAACTTCTTTACCAATAATCAATCCATATTTTGTTAGTTTTGTGCTTGATCCATATAATCTCAGACGTAGCAGCCTCATTCGTTAATATATTTTCAACGGATAAGTACCAAGAACATAATTCACAAAGTACCCGGGAAAGCCGTTGCATCACTTTTTCAAATTGATAAATTTAAACTGTCAGGTCCTATTTCACTTATTCCTGTTTACCATATGATACACATTTGTATTACTGTTTCTGTTTGATTTTCCAGAACTGACAGCAAATATTTTATGCTTAGCTTCAAAAGCTAAGATCAAGAAGCAACATAGAATAAATCTTGTCTAGAAAATGCTTCATTAATGATTTAGGGAAAATCTGATGTATTTTCACTGATGTACGAGAGTAAAAATTTCTTAGTCCTATTTTACTCATAAGGAACATATCAGTTCTTTATGCATTATTTCACTCTCAATTCTTGTATGTAAATATGTTTAATCTATTTTTGATATTGGATATTTAATGTAGGAAAATTAGTTCTTATAGTTACTTTTCGGATCTTTTTTCATTTCTATGAATACCTATAAATTTTGTAGCTTATAGAAACATAAGTCTATGCAGGCCACCCATGTGCCAATATTCTCCTAAACAATAAACGACGGTAGATTTTATAATTTATTAAGAATAGAATACTTCTTTTTCATTTACATCTTTTGTATATATACCTTCGGTTAGATATATTGTAATAAATATGTAAAATATTTACGAGTTTTATTTATTTCTGGTTTATAATGTCAAAGCAAAGTGAAGGACGATCTAAAACTTATTACGTATCGTATCCTTCTCAAAATTCCATTTCATTTTATCAGTTAGGTCAGCAGTTGCTGAAATTACGCAACTCTAAAGAAGTTAACAGGCTGGCTGACAGACCGACAAAACAGGGGTAGGTCGACGTAGGAGGACATGATTCTTTCGCATCTTGACAGGAAGCTTACAAAAAACGAAAATTGAAAAACTTTCAAGATAATATTTTTTTCCCCAATAAGTGGGAAGTCCAGAACTGAAGAAGAAAACTCTAATTCAGGTTTTCTTTCAAGACCCCAACTGTGCCCGTAATTATTAGTCAGATGATTAGCGATCGATGATTGTAAGCTTGTCAAAATTCTTTGCAGTGAATCGCTTTATTGTATCTACACCATAAGAAAATCTACTTGCCATATTGACAGATGTCCTAGATAATTAGGAGCGCTCAACACTTCAAGCAAGTTACGCCATTTGCCTCATATTTTTTTGCCAAACTTAAAGGATGGAAGCGACTGTATAGAAAAATAACATAAAAATGTCATACAGTGAAACACCTTATTTTTTGCTGTTGTTCTAAAAATGGTGGCCATAGATGACCAAAACTGTATTTTTGTTATTATAAATCAATGAAAAAAAATTATTGCGAGAATAATGACGGATCGCTTGCTTATATCTACTTAAAAACAAAGGAACTTCACTGCAACTCTGCTATACAATGATCCTTGGAGACATGATGCTTTGCAAACTTGAGAATATTGTACTATATTATAAAAATGTGTTTTCCAAAAAGATAAGCACCTTCGTTAGATTGCATTTCAATCATGCTCACAGGAATCACTCAGGTCGCAAAATATAATAATAATATATATATATATATATATATATATATATATATATATATATATATATAATAAGAGTTGTATTGTAGCATGCAAATAAAATTGTATCATAAATCTGAAGGCATCATTGTGACTTGCTCTCCAACGATTATAGTATCACAAGAGCTTCATTGATATGCGTTTGATTTTAAGGTGGACATGAGCAGTTCAAAAACGATCCATATTTCAGGGGTTTTCTGCAATATTTTTGTTTCATTGATTGACATCGGCTTGATCTCAGCAGGTCTTAAAAAAACTGTTGCATCTTAGCACATCTGAACCACAATACCTCACCCTTTCATATAGTTGCGTCCACCTATTAATGTTGGTACCAAGAAACTTGATTTCCTTGGAGTACTTATTGTTCAATGTTGGTTCTGCAGCTTGGCATATTCAGTAGTATTTTTATTATCGTTTCCACAAACATACATGTATCTCATCGCATAAGTTGGAAATTATAACACTGCGTAAAAATTAAGGTATACACGTTATCGAAAAAGGTCTCCGAAGTCAGAACGTCGTTAGGATTTCAAGCATATATGGTTGTGAAGGCCAGAACAAAATGGATGTTTATAAGGCATAGCATTCGATAGAAAATCGAGAGACTCGCGGTTCTCTTTGGTCTCCTATAATGTCACTTTTGAGATACGCGGCGCTGGAACTTAAGCGACGATATGCTGTCATACACAAATTTTAGACATTCCTGTTGAAGATAATAATAAATTCGATTGAAATGTCGATCGTGGAAAGAAAATAGATAATCATGGAAAACCAAGACCGACAAGGCATGAGGACACGTGTTCTTAGTAAATTAGATGGGATGCTTAGTTGATTAGTATATCTAGAATTTTAGAAAAAAAAATGCATAGACGGATTTCATAACAGAAATATCTGCTTGAGAGTATATGAAAATGTTCTTTATCTAAACATACAAAACATGCGGGAAACTTTTTTAACTGTCAAAGTAAAAACAATAACTTTTTCTCAATTATGAAGAGAATTGTGATGTATTGGCAAAACTGTTTGCGAAGAAAGTTGTAGCGCATGAATATTTGTTAACCTTTTATTTACAAAAAATCGCAATATGTCAAATTTAGTTTTGACTAAAAAATACACAACAGAAAATATTATATAGTAGCAAAAAAAAAGAATTATCGAAAAGGTTCACCATTTGCTGGAACTAAATTTTGAGGTTAAACTGGACATATGAGGTCTCATTTTAAGGATCCTTTCATCATTAACTCCTGTAAACCACTAAGTAACATGTGATATTTTTACCTTTGACGTTTAATAAAAGACTTATCCAGAACATTTTTTGTATCTCTGCACGGAAGGCCTTTTCAGCTTCGCACATCAGAATTTTGTTTAACAATTCTTCTATATAATTTCTTCTAGATGAGAGTTGGCTAGTCAGCCTAATTTATAGGGCGCGTTTGTTACTATAGCTATTCGCCTAACTAATGGGATGAAGCCACGGTTTGCTGTAGCTTCCAGAACAAGGACCTGATTATTTACTTCTCTCGCCTCAGTCAAAGGAAGAATTGCTGTTTTTGCTTTATCAATGGGTAATTTAATCGACGTCAGTGGAAGCAAAACGTTTAATTTACAAATGGATTACAAGGTTGCATTTTCTGAAGACATACTGATGCTTCTTCCAACGTCCCCTTATCTTATTCGCCTTGTTGATGCTGGAACACTTGTTACTCTTGTATTAGACGTTAACGAAATTTTTCGCAACCTGTCAATATCAATTCTCTTTTTACAGCCTTCGAATGTCTTCTTTTTACATACGAATATGATGAAAATGAACAGTCCTGAAAAGTATACACACCATCGGTTAACGCAACTTGATCACTATTTTTCAAAACTGATACACACCTCCAGTAAAATTACAATGTTTCAGATAAATATTATTTATCTCTGGCAAAGACTTATAAGATTATATTTCGCATGCTGATGAAAAGTGAAATGAATATATTACTCCACTGTCTGCCTATTAAAAAAAATATGTACATACCTTGAAGACAGTTGATTACGTCCCAAATAATTTCAATATTTGCTGTTGTTGGGTTCATTTTGAAGTCGACGAAAGACGATATGAGCTCAAACAGAAACAACATCCCCATTGTTACTGACAATTTTATGACCAATACAAGCCTGGAACAAATAATAAGGCGTGTGAGTCAACATAAACAGAAGGTATTGATATATTATGTTCTCAAAAAAGGTTATCAGTTTCCAAGAGACCCCAAACCGTAAGCGCTGCTTTGTGTATTTCTTCTTATCGAAAAACGATTCTCATAATTCCAATGTCACCAGGTTTTGGGTAGGTATGTATCTACGTCATGGCCATACGAGGGATATCTTTTAAGGTTTGCATATGGAAATAAAACAACACGGTAGGTAGTTTTAAATGACTTTATTGTTTTTCGATGTATCCTCCACGAAGATCAATACACATCATCTGCATGCGCTCGAACCAATTTTCGAAGCACTTATTCCACTCGTTTGCTGGCAGATCCAAAACGGCATTTTTGAATGCGTCAACTGCTTCTTCTGGTGACAGGAACCTTTGACCACGCAGTCTGTTTTTATTTTTCGGGAAAGTAAAGAAATCATTAGGACTTCGGGACTATATGGAGGATGGTCCAATAATTCCACGTTTTCTTCCGTTAAATACTGCCCTGTTTTTTGGGCTGTGTGCGAGCTTGCATTGTCTTGGTGGAGGATGATTCTTCTTTCGGGGTTGATTTTTCGAAGCTCGGTGATGACTGTTGGCAAACAAATGGTGGTATACCAATCCGCAGTAACAGTAGGTACTTTGCTCATTAAGAGGAATTGTTGCAATATGACCCGCTTTTGACACAAATGTCACGAGCATCTTTTTCGAAACACTTCGAGAACGGATGACTCTTGTTGGCTTTTCTTAATCTTCGAACACCCAAACAGTCGACTGTCGTTTATTTTCTGGTTCAAAACAGTAAATCCACGAGTCATCACCAGTAACAATGCTGTACACATTTTTTGAGTTTCCGGAATTGAAATGACCAAGCGTTTTTTGACACCAATTAACCCTGGCTGCTTTCTGCTTTTCAGTCAACAGGTGGCGTATCCAACGAGAAACTAATTTTCTTACTCCTAATTCTTCATGTAAAATTTTTTGAATTGAAGTCTTTGAGATCTTCAAGGGCGCCTCAATCTTGCGATATGTCACATGTTTATCTTGAATGATGAGTTTGCGCACACCATCGACCTTTTCCTGGGTGACTGCCGTTTTTGGTGCACCCACCCTGGGATCTTCGCTAAGACTCACCCGTCCACGTTTGAATTCTCCATACCAACGGGAAATTGTCGACTGATGTGGCGCTTCGTTGCCGAAAACAGACAGTAACTCAGCAAGGCATTCTTGTTGCGATAATTGTCTCTGAAAGTTGTAATAAATTATGGCGCGAAAATGTTCTCGGTTGAGTTCCATTTTTCTAATGACTTGGCGCAACTTAAAAATTCACTGTAGTGAGAACACTGCACGTATTGTTGTGAAACTTTGAATTTAAGTTCACTAAAGAGTGAGGTTAAGATTCAGTACTGACGTTCGATCCGCGCGGCCTACTATGTTTCTATATGCAAAACTTAACAGACATCTCTCGCATGAAATGATCGAGCATTTCAGTTCAAACACCAAAGTTTAATGATTTGGTTATCCACGATTGATCATATCGTAAAATAGGGTGTCCATAGAATATACAAGGTGACTTGTAATGTCACGTATTCCTGTGAAGGGCTGATAGATTAGGTCAAAAGCAACCGATTTTGTCCTATCATGTCTTATCCAAAGTTAACCATTTTTGAGTTATTTGAATTTTAAGTTTTTTATTGTTTATTCCGATTTCAGACGGTTAAAATTGAAATACAAAAAAACTGAATGATTGATTTTGAGTTTTTTGTTATCGTCGCATATCAGACATTCCAATAGTTCATAATAAGTAATAAAATGTTGAAAAGCTACAAACGTTTCAAAATTACGCTTTTTAAATGTATCATTTTCTTTGTTTTTACTAACTTATTCGATAAAAAATGCAATTTTCTGTAAAAAATCTTCTAGTAATGAAATGTGCAAATTATGTAAATAATATCTCTATCTAACAAGCTTTCATTTGAGGTATTAAGCGTTCAATTATCTGAAGTACATGCAGAGAAACAACAATGACACCCACAGAGGCTGGATTTTTAAGGAATTTGTATTACCTGTTTGAACAAGTCGTTACTGTCCTCAAAGGACTCTCATGCCATGATTGTTTTATGGCATCGGCTCGACGAGGAAGCGAGCGAGAAGAGCTGACTTAGTGGAGCAGTGAGAGAGAGAGAGAGAGAGAGAGAGAGCTGTTATTATTCATCATTATAGTTATGCCATCGCCGCACGCCGAGTGAAAATTAGGTTTAGTTGGTATCAACTACTGCGTACGCGCACACGTTTTACGCACGATTATTGTTTTCGAGTTTCCCAGTTCATTTCGAGTGGTTTACTTTATCATCATGGCAATACGTAGAACAATATAGACAATAGACCAACACAATAGTTTAACTGGCACATGATTTTGACTTTCAATACATGAATGATAATATAACTTAAGATTGAAGTACTAAAACACGTTTCGAACTCCACGACTTTTTGGTACTTGCAAGACCCGCTAGTACTCGAGAACTCGAGTACCTTTTCGTCGTGAAGTTTTCTTAATCTCAGTTTCTTCCTCACTGAGTAACGAATTATTAGAATTTTGACTTCAAAAAACATCTTCGTTATTAACTAGTGTCGTATTGAAAAGTAAACAAACCGCTGCCAGGGCCTCTATCAGTAATTTATGTAAATATTTTACGGTTCGATCAAATATACGTGACCATTTCATCAAATAGCCGCCATTTGTTATCATTGATCTGGTCAACTCACAGGATCAGGTCAATAGATATTATTAAATTTCATAAAATGCTCAATTTTACGATATGACCATGACATTTACATATAAAACGTAATGGTATCGTTTACTTTAACCAAGTAACTACTAGAAAGGAGGAAAACATGTAACTAAAGACTCAAATTATATAAAAATTTAGGAGCTCACGCTGAATACCCGGCATTGAGGAAAAGCATGTGTAAATAAAGCCACAATCCTCCGTCTACGGACTATTGGCCCACGCTGTATATCCCAGTATAGATCAAATAGCTATGACAGATTTGCTCATATTTTCGTTATATTACATTTAGATTATAAAAGAGTGCTTATAATTTGGTATGTATAACTATTCTGTGGATGTCTAGTTTATTGATTTTTTCTGTTTGATATCCTTAATATATCCTATATAAATAAATAAGCATTTATATGTGTTTGCAAGTGAGATGTTGCTTTTAACAACATTCAGGCAATTTAGCGCTTTCGGATGAGTGAAAAGCTGTTAACCGTAAGCTTGTCCTTACCTTTCCTGTTTAACAGAAAACCTCTTCTTTTTCGAGTTATTCTCGCTCAATTTTTGGATATCTTTCCTAACTTTCAGACAATATCGAATTGTTTTTACAAATAAGATGATATCTGCCACCTGAATTATTGTTAACGGAATGATACGAAACACAATTTCTGCATAATTACCATCTCCTGGAAAAATAAACAAAATTACAAATATCAGTGCATATGTTTCTTGAATACTTAAATTCGAAATCATTACATTCTTGGATTAATTGGCCATCTTATCCTACCGGAGGAGCTTTTCACATCAATGGTAGGAACTAGCAAAAATTGGAATACTCTTCATATAATTCATAGAAAAATATCTGATTGAATATATATTATATCAATACTTCAGTCAATTTGTTACTGCAAGCTCCCATGTTCATGTTTAATCTCATATCGTGGATATATATACGTACTTTTTTCAATAATGCATTTAGTTACGGCCACCTCTACCCTAATGGGGGCAGGTAGAACATCTTTATAGTGAAATAAGGCCGGCAGTGACGTCAGTAGAAGTGGTACTCCCCAGCCGTAAAGGCTAAAGTATAAGAATCTCCTCATGTTCCTTTTCTTTTTATCTACTACGATTTGATTCGAGGAAGAACTACAATTATGAAAATAATCTCAAATAGAACAAGAAGTCACGAGAAAAACTGCTTTCTCCCTGATAGACTTTATTGACTCAAACTAAAGTAAACTGCCGTAGAGAACAAAAACTAATGGTGACCTTGTCACCTATAAGTAAAGGCATTCTATATTGTGGACCTCTTCCGATAATCGATAAAAAAGATTATATTTTTTCCGATAAAGACCGATAACTATCGGTTTTCCTTAAAAACTAGTTTTTCAGGTGTAGCATAGGCAAAAGGGCTCTATCTACTACCTAAAATAATCTACAATTATATTAAAAAAATAATTATATTCACTATGCACAGCTAAATGAAATTAAATAAATTGACCAAATTCAAAATCAAATAAAAATATTTTTCCAAGTATTTATAACTATTACTTATTTTTTTACACACACTTTGGTATCTAGGTAGACTAAACAGATAAATCACTAAAATACGCCTTCCTCTATCATTAAATGAAATAACAGCTTACTTCCGTTTAGGTAGATAGGACAACGTTAGCCATGCAGTTAATGATAAACGAAAATGAGAAATTTTAATGGTGATCTTTCACTGTAATTTGTGTATTCCTACTCCATGCTTTAACGAAATGAAGGCTAATGAAATTACAGTGACAAGTGGCGTTGCACGCACATTGCAATAAACAAATAACAGCTGAAAGGCAGAGAGTGCGGCGCAGAGTATAGTATATCGTGCGTTCCTTAACCCCGACCAGCCGCCCCTAAAGGATTCTTTGTTTTTAAGTTTCTTGATCTTTGAAGGTGCGTTGCAATAATCCGGAAACTTCGAAATTCGGATACATGACAGTCGTTTTGCTGTGAAAAATACTTATACATGTTTTATCAATTATCGTTTCTTCTTTCGATATTTATCGTTTGTAAATGAACCGATAATCGATAAATGACCGTTTGTTAATCGCGCTACTACGTACGGTAGTAGGAAACCACAGTTTTCCGACACTCTGAATGACAGAGTGCGCCATGATACCAGACTTGGCGTACTATGTTGCATACATTAAACATAGTCAGCGCCACCTTTTTTTTTGCGCACTACAACCCTTCAGTAGACCCATATTACATTGTTTGCTTCACGTCATCTGTCACTAGATCACTGGACTTGTCTGTGTCTTGCAAGGTTACAATGAAGTATATTGACATGGACATGGACAAAAATCCGAATATTAGTTGAAACATACACAAATTAACGTTTCAGTAGGTTTATAAATACCAATAGCTTTCTACGAACAAATTTTTTGTTAAGAAATTTGGTGCACGTTATTAAGCGTCGTAATCGTTTTTGGCGTTCCTTTAAATTGTTAACAGGTACCAACTACATAAAATGTGTGTGAATGCATACATGTCACACACGTGAGGTTTGAGTTGATGTACTGAGGAGAACATAACTTGCGAATGGACTATGATGAATGTAAATTTTTATTGGATTGGCAACCAATGTAAAACCATTAAAGAAGAAAATATAGTTAGTATGTCGGAGTGACACATAAAATGGCTACATTATGGGAAGAAATAAACAAGCGATGAATCTATCTCACCCAAAAGTCCTATAAATATCAAAGCACAATACTTGAAACCATATAAAGCAGCTAAAGCTCAGATACGTTATCAGGAAACCTGAAAAACATAAGTTCTTAGTGAATAAGACCCATTTTCACAATCGACTGCATATAGAATTAACTTTCTGTAACTAACTAACCCTAAGAATTAAAATGATATATTAATATCTATTTGTGTGGAGGCAGATATTATTATCGGTATAACTATCACTGTCTTGATAGAACGTTGTCACTTTAATAGCCAATGCTAGACAACTTAGTAAAAGGTATGCACTAAAACTACGCAATTTTGGTGACAAACAAAGTAATGTTATATAGGCTTGACTCCTTCGAATCTATTTGAATTCCTTGGTAGTACAGTGACTGCCATTGGGCATAACTACCAAATCAGATTATCGACATGAAAAAAATCTTCAAACTTAATCTATTGATCAGTAAATGGGGAGTATAGCACCTTTTTTATTACATAATAAATTACAATTATGTTGGATTGGAGCTACTACGCTAAATATTAAATAAGTTACTGGTTTTTACCCACTGATTTACAGACGTGGCTATATCTCTTCTCCAACAAATTCTTTTTGAATGGAATATATGCTGCAAGCATGACAAATAGTATCAACAGGGAAAAACACAAGCTGACTAAGCATTTCCCAAATACTTTTCTCGTTTCCTTCGTGAAAATGTAGAATAGACTTGTGATCAGTAGGAAAACTACAGAAATAGCCATTGCCCACCTATTGACTAAAAAAAAATGTATAAGACAGTTAGATTTAGTATTCACAAATTATAAATAAAACATAATAGCCAGATTCGGATTATACAGGCAACAATCCCAGAACCACTCAGATTCTGCTAGTAGCCGATCGAAAGTGGTTAGGAAATCACGAAAACCTGTTACGCAAGATCAAGACAGTTCTGAGGCAGTTCTCTGTAGAACTCGAACAAAGCTAAATCAGGATAAGGAAATGAGGAAAAGCTTATTAACCAAAGTCTTAGAGATAATTTTGAGTTTTCTCTTGTAGATTTTTTAGCCTCTAACTATAGGACCGAATGCATAGTATGACTTTTTATACGTCTCATCCTAAACTAGGCTATTTATCATCCGTGAACCCATATGCTACGTGCGCTGATGCCGAAAATAATGATTGTCTAGATTGATTTGAGAAACAACATCAATGAGCCATAGAATTTAAACAAAGTAGTTAATGTAAACGCATGTATTTTAAGGTCTTGCATCCAAACACAGATACTGCTTCAATCAGATCTAGTTATTTTCATACCATCTATAAGACAAGATCCTATAAATGGAATCTGAGGTTTTGCAAAGGTAAATTTTTTGAAAAGTTTTAAGAAGTCAACGGATCTTAAGAAATTTGTAAGAACTGGAGGATCCAAAGTCTCATATGGTGCAAACAGTAGTTGAAAACGGCACGACTTCTAAACGTCTAGAAGAAAAGCCTAAGGTTATGGTTTTTCTATACAGAACACCTTTGCCTCTAGATAAGCCTTTCATTTATGTCTAACCACAGGGGGCTGAGAACTTGTATGGGTAACAGCTGAACTTATTTTTATGAACCCACTATAAGCGCCTTTCCTTGAGTAATCTAGCATTTAAATCTCTCTCTTACCCATAAATTTGGTGTCTAGTGGCACATCTTCTATATTTGGAAAAAATCTGAACAATACGTATCCAAGTGTTCTACCACCTTTTGTGGCATGTTCAAAACAGTAGCTTCTTTCTGATGCTAAATAAGTCTTGTTACCATCTCTATCTGATACGAAAAATGTTCCTCTAGAGTTTATTCGGTATTTCATGTAGTGCTGTATTGGGTAGAGTGGTGAATATCCGTGGATTATTGCAAAGTTATCTGAAAAAAAGAACTGAATTGATAAAATCTTCTTCGCAATGATCCTAGATATAGAGGTATTACATATAAGGTCGCAACCTACTTAGTACTTTTTTATGTAAGAAATAATGCATGGCTAAATGTACAAGACCCTACCACACCCTACCTTGAAAATCTTCGACTGCACCAGAAAACAATTCTAGATTAATTCCGTGAATCCAGGTTTTCTCACACTTGGATCCATTTACGAAGCTATGTCCATCTGGACAACACTTATGGATACACCTCATTGCTTCACAAATCTTCAAATCTTCACAAATCCTTATGATATATTCGCCACTTGTCTCTTTATCAAAGCACATACTATCCTTTGACACAACTCTAGAAAGGTCATTTACTAACATATGTGTTCTATTTATCTCATTGAAGGCGTTCGAAGTCGAAGATATTTTATAGTCCATGATGACTAAACAGTGGAAGAGCCCAATAGGAGAGAATGAAACCAAAGTATTCCTTCCCAAGCTGGAGTTTGTACAAGTATGTCTTTGGGAGTCGTAACAGAAGTTCCTAGGACAACATTTTCTAATCACTTGATTTGTGATATTCTCCTTATGTTTATAGCCATTACCAGTTCGGTGGAAGACAGCAACGGCTGTCTCAAATGTCTCTATGCAGTTTGATGATGTGTTCTGGGAATGATCTGTAATATTGATATATCAGTTACCAATGCAGGATACGAGTACCTCTACTTCCTACACATAACGATAGAGGTATTGTAATAGAACTAGCGTTAGCCATGGAATAATTTTGTCAGTCTGACGGCAGTATTCACTTGGGTGTCAGATTTGGTAGTATCATGAAGACTTCAGGATAGTATGTTGATTAAGCTGTGAAGTGTCAAATTTGTTCCATAGCTACTGCTATTCAGCTTAACAGCGCCGCACCGCTGGCGCTGTACCGTTTTAACGGTGGCTGAATGCTCTCAATATTATTATATATTTATTTGTATTCCAGACATGCACAGTTCATTTTGAAATGGCACCGCGCAAAACCAGCAAAGCCCAGAACCGCCCGGAGTAGTCATTCCCGCTTCCAAAAGATGTCTACCCCCCGCCTCCCAAAGCGGCAAGTGAACATGATGTTACCTGTTGTGTTAGTTGGGTTTTTGTGTTATCTCAAAAGCGGCTAAAATGATTTTAATGAGGCGTCGAATGATATTTTTTCAAATCGGTGCAGTGAGGGTGGATGTAAGCGCAAAAAATACTTTACTTCCATGTGTATCGACTTTTTGGTCATTTTCTGGAGTATCAAAGAATCTTTGAGCGGTTAACATACTTGAAAAAATGTACAGTTCACTGCTGCCTGCATCATCCAAAGCTGCATTTTTGTCGTTTTCACAAACATAAGAGTTATTCCGCATCACAAAACCAACGTCATCTTCGCAGCATTTTTGAAATAAACACGTCACTTGCAACGAGTAAACTGTGGATAATATCACGAGAAAGTGACACTTGTCCATTATAAATAAAATGCATGAATCTGTATGGGAGCTATATTGCAACTAAAAGGATTTTAAATCGCCGGAATCTGTTATTATTATCGCGGTATATAGTTCAGTAGAGCAGTTTCACGTTGAATTGCATTGACTTCTCATATTGTGTAATTCAGTCCCATCATAAGCCCCTAGCAAGCTTTGTGATGTTATAATTCTAAATGAGTTTCGACGATTGAAATAGATTTCCATAGCACTTTGCGACAATATACTTGATTTGCCATGATAGTCTTGAAAATGCTATGATAATTTGAATATAGAAGATTGATATAAGCAGATGTCAAAATTATTATAGCGAATCAAGTATTTCGTCACAAGGAGCAATCGAAATTAATTTCAACAGTCGAAACTCATTTAGAATGACGTAAATTAGACCAGTTAGTTGATCCTTTGTATTTTTTCCTCACATAGTTTAGAAAATTCATAACCTTAGCGTCTTCTTGAATTAAGCTTCCACATCAGCTCATCTTTCTGAGTTTAATAACGACTTCCTTCCACCATTTACATGAATTATGTATATTGTTGAAAGTTTGAAAAAACTCTGTCGTTTTGAAATCGCCTGAACTCACTGGCTGCATTGTTGACTGGACTAACAAATACAGAATATAAAATACATAAATAATCTGATGTTCTGTTTATTTTCATTATTACGTACCATATGCTCCTTTTGTTTAGAATAGCAGTTAAATCACTCAAAAAGTTTTGTTGATTACAGTTTATAGTAGCAAGTGAGAATAGTTTTCATATGTGTCATGTTGAGTGTTCGTCAAAAATCCTCGCACGCGACTCGATTACCTATTTTTTCTTTGCTTTTGCTATCTGCTGCTTATTATAGCATAATCTTAAACTGAGAATTTCTACAAAAAACTAGGAAACTATAATAGGATAGATATCTCTAAGCTTCCAACAAAATCAATCCTAAAGTAACATAAACTACTTCCAACTGCTGTTCCAAAATCTGCTGATACTTTTTAATGGTTACCATTTGTTCGATTTTGATACTTTGCATTAATAGCAAGGGTAATTCATTACATAAATTCTAATAAATTCCAACGTACTGAAAATTGAAGTGTCCTCAAATAGCGCAAGTACTATAATCTTTCTGTTTACCAAACGTGAATTCATTCTGCCCAATCATCATGAAAAGCTATATTCACATTCTTGAAATATACGTTTTAGATACTAAAACATATATGCTAATGAGCATTTTTGCAACACATTATTGTTTACATCCCTTAAAAGCATATTGACGAACGTGTTTTTAAGCTCATAGTCTAATATTCATAGTCTAATTATATTAGCAAATTTTACAGAAATAATAGCAAAGTCTGGTTTTGTTGGTGCAAGTTGCTCAAGGGGGTATTTAAAAACATAGACGCACAAAATGGTTACACTTGGGAAAACTTTTTATTTAAGAACAAAGAATGTTTTTTTGAGATTCATTGGAAAGTGTTGACATGAACGAAAAAACTTTGCTTATAAGATTCTTAGAAACCTACAAAATGAGACCACAGGTAAAAAGATCCGACTAGTAGCAAAACTGTTATGGCCGAAAAACGAGGCAAAGGGCAGGTTTTGGCACTTGTTGGTGATGCGACGATAATTTCTTATCCCAAAACACCTGTTTTCCGGCGATCACTACTAGTTTATTGAGTAATATACAGGGTTCGTGCGAAGAACATTTTATAGCAAAATACACTAGTAGTTCACCTTGCCAATATGAATCACAACCCATTCCGAAAGATAAATGTTATTTTTATGCTACGTTTTTTTCATCTAAACAAATTCAAACATTTCGTATTTGTGAGCAATTGAACAAACGCGCTACGATATTCGCAACAAATAACTTACTAAACACATCTTAAACCAAAGCGGATGTGTCTATCATCTTTTGTTGCGAATTACTCACAAATAGCATAAAAATCATTTATCTTCCGCAATGGCTTGCGATTTATATTGGCTAGGTAAACTAATGAATTTTGCTATAAAATGCCCTTTGAACTAACCCTGTATATTGCTAAATAAACTAGTAGTGGTGGCCGGAAAACAGGGGTTTCGGGAAAACTATTAGGAATTCTAAAAAACTACTTGACCAATCTACTCCAATTCTGTTGTGGTTATTTGGAAGTACGAATCCTACGAATATGAAGAATCTCAAATATCTGCGAGAAACCATCGTTGAATTACCAACAAGTGCCAAAATCTGCATTTTGCCTCGTTTTTCGGCCATAACATTTTTGCTGTTGAATGAATGAATCTTGAAGTTAGAGGCATTCCGGCTACCATAAGGAGCCAGTGCATAGGCCGCTTACGCGGGCCCTTATGCACCTCTACATTCCTTAGATCACAAGCCTCGCCCTTTTAGCGAAGTTGAGAATCGCCTTGAGTCAAAGCTCCTTGACGTCCTGAGGGTCCAAAGTAATGGACCCCAGTATAGTCTGCCTATAGTAGCTCAGAGCTTCACAGCGACACAACACGTGCACCGAGATCTCTTCCTCTACCCCGCAGCATTCACACAAGGGATCCTCAGCCACCTCCATCACGTGCAGGTGGCGCCTTAACATGTTATGGCCAGACAACAGTCCCACCAGCAACCTTAGGTTGGCTCTATCCAGAAATAGACAGAAACGTCCATCCTTAGCACTGGGCCCTTAAATGAGTTCCCGTGCCTGGCGGAGATGTCTGGATATACTTCTCCATTTCTGAGAGTGTTGTCTTGCAACCCACGTCTCCATTTTCCTCCTAGCTCTATGCGCGGTCACTCCTAGAACTGGCTCAGGACCAACGAGCTTGCTGGCTGAACCTATCTTCGCCAGAGTGTCCGCCGTCTCATTGCCCCTTATCCCAGCGTGCCCCGGTACCCACATTAACGATACCGGATGCCTCGCTGCGAGGCAATCCAGAGCCTCCCTGCATTGCAATACAAGACTCGAAGTAATCTTACAGGCACTTAGTGCTTTCATTGCAGCCTGGCTGTCGGATAAGATTGTTATTCTTCACCTAGGTCCACCCTTCTCCAGAATGTGAGATACACAAGCCAGAATCGCAAAGATTTCCGCCTGGAAAATAGTGGTGTATCCACAGAGAGGCAGAGATTGCCTGGTTCTAGGCCCAGAGACCCCAGCATCTGAACCCTTTTCGGTGACCGAGCCGTCCCTGTACCAGACCTGTCCGCTCACTCAGTATGCCCCTTGTCAGGATTCAAGAAAGCCCAGCTGCCCTGACTCCACAGTCGATAAGCGACTACTCTCGCTTCACCGCGGATCACCAGATCCAACGGTGGGAGATCCAACAGAGCTTCCATAGCACTCAATGGCGTTGTTTGCACTGCGCTTGTAATACTAATGCAGACGAAACGCTGAATTTTATTGAGTTTGGCCTTAGTAGTCTCAGTTATAATGCAAGGCCACCAGACCAGGGAGCCGTACAAGAGAGATGGACGTACTATCGTCGTGTAGAGCCAGTATACCACTTTGGGCTTAAGCCCCCACCTGACACCGACAACACGTCTACAGGACCACAATGAATTGCGAGCCTTGCTAACCTTATATTCAACATGCTCTCTCCCGTTCAGTTTGCAATCCAGGATAATTCCCAGATATTTTACTGATTGGGATATAATTAATCTAGTCCCAAAGAAGGTCGGAATGACCAGCCCGTCAAGCCTTCTTCTCCTAGTGAATAGGATCAGCTCGGACTTTTCAGCATTAACAGAAAGATCGACTTCCCTAGACCACGATTCCACAGAGCGCAGAGCGCCCTGCATAATTTCCGAGACTGTTCTACAAAAACGTCCCCTAACTACTATGCTTACGTCATCAGCATAGGCTTGCACGTAGACACCCACACTGCTGAGCCTAACTAGGAGTTCGTTCACCACGATGCACCACAGTAGGGGTGACAGAACTCCGCCCTGAGGGCAGCCTCTAGCTACGCTGGCGCTGCAGCTTACGTCATTCAGCTTAGCTATTGCTATTAGTCGGATCTTTGTACCTGTGGTCTCATTTTGTAGGTCTCATAAATACCTAAAAATCTTATATGAAGAGTTTTTCGCTCCTGTAAACACTTTCGATTGAATTCTAAAAACAACGTTTGCTCATTCTTTGTTGTCGAATAGAAAGTTTTTCCACAAAAATTGATGTACCCATTTTATGCGTCCATGTTTTGAATACCCCCTTGAACAACTTGCAGCCATAAAATCAGACTTTACAATAATTTCGCAAACCAGGAGTATTTTCGTCTAATATGATTATTATCATACCATATTCACATAATGGATGTCCATTTGTTTACATGCGAGGAATATTCATTTTTAGCACATGTCGATACAAAACCCAATTTGCACGGGACAGTAACATTCCACCAGGTAATAAGTAGGGATATTTCTGGTACGTGCTGAGCACATTCAGAATCCATCAGGTGAATTTTTCGTTCTATAGTGCATACAGGTATGCGTGTGTTCGAGCGACCAGTCGTGTAGTGGCAAGCCAACTCGCTTTCCGGCTTCCATTTTGTTTTATTCCATGTCTGTACGTGTAGCGTGTATCTTGTGTGTCTCCAAGTGGTACATTATTTTAAAGTGTTTTTGTGGAAAAGGGTAAGTTGTTTATAAGATCATAACCTTCAAAAACATCACCTAATAGAAAGCTGAATTTGTAGTGAGAACAAATTGGCATCTGCAGCTACTCATGGTGGAGCAAGTATATTAATAGAACAAGAAAAACAAGAATAAACTTTTTGAATACGATAGAAGGACATTGACAATTTTATATTATGAGTACATGGTTAATTTGCTTCGTTGGGTTTTCAATTATTCTTCTTCGTTTTGAAAGTGGACTTGACGGGTTTTATGACATCCGTTGGATATATTTTTCTCTACTCTTTATTCATTTTATGGGTTTGGATGATTGCTAAATCTAGCATGGTGCTCGTAACTTCTTTCCGTGGCGAATGGGATTTTCAGATCTCTATGGAGTTTTAGATCTGAGACATAACATGGTGCGTCTGCAATGTCTCTAAGGATCCTTGATTGGGCTCGTGGATAATTAAAATGTTTGTCTTACTGACGCATCGCCAGAGCTCTATTCCGTATGTCCGAATGGGCTTTTTTATTAATTTTTTTTATAAATCAAATTATTTGTTGTCCCGGCTGAGTTTCGATTTGCGTCGTATGAGCCAATTCAGCTCCATAGTTTTATTTTCTTGTATAAGTGTTGATTCCAGTTCAGCTCGTCATCCATGTACAATCCCAGGTACTTTAAATTTCTATTTTGGGGTATGGTGATTCGGTTCAAGGATACTGAGAGCATTGTCTTTTACGGAGGGTGAAAGTGATGTACGTGGACTTGTTTTCGTTGACCTTCCATTGGTTCCACCATGTCCCTATATCGTCTAGGTGCCTTTGAAGCTTATTTGAAGCAATGATATGATCTTCGTCAGTTGCTAGAATAGCTGTATCGTCTGCAAATCTGCCAACTGATCTTTTAGTAAGCTGTTGTGGGTATATTGGTTGTGTAAACGACATATAGTAAGGGACCCAGTATGCTGCTTTGGGGAACTACTCATTTTATATGAAAGTAGTCCGCAGTATCCCTGTTCACTTTGATTTTGAAGTAACGGTCATTCAGGTACGATTCCTGCAGCTTCATCTATTTTACTAGCAATACTCTTCTTATTTTATTCAATAGGCCTGGATGCCACACTTTATCAAATGCCTGTTTTGCGGCCAGAAAAGCTACCGTACAGTATTATTTTTTTTCAACGATTTCGAGATTAAATCCGAGAGTCGGTGACACTGCTGTACAGTTAAGTGAGTCGGTCTGAAACCAAACTGATGATTAGGGATCCAATCTAGCTGTTCTAGTAGACAATTTATTCTGTTGAGCTCAGAAATCATTGACAACAGTCTGATTGGAAGATAAGATGCAATGTCCATTAAGTTTTTTCTGGGTTTTGGTACCATAATAATAAGTGCAGTTTTAAATAACTTGGCTCAGTAGAATGAACAATTCTGCAAGGTATTGTGCCAAAGATCAGTTTTCTCTTAATCACTTTTTGCACGTAATGTCCACCTTCTTGGATATAGGCGGACATCTGGTTATCTAAATAGATGTCCATTGTTTGTATCTGCCCAACCAGTGAATATCCTGGATGTCCTTCGTGAAGAGCTTATAGACAAACATTTGGTGTAGGAGTGCTCTCTGGGAAGACTTTCTCAAATCACCTGATGAGAATACTCTACGTATGAAGACATTAAACAGCACATTCTTAGAATATATTTTCATTGAATAAGCTATAGAATTTTGCTAAATCACCGAATTTGTATATTCTTAGAATATGTGGTATTAGCTCCTAATTGAGGTTTGTTTAGAAAGTGATATTACTATCAGAGAACATTCCTAAAACATGCATAGCAAGTGATTTTGTTAACTGGGTGACACCTTACTTTTCTTCTTCACTATGACATAGATAGAAAAATCGTGCTTTTGATCGATTAAGTACGGTCAAAAAGATTCAGAACCTGGTGAATATTCAAAATACGACCTCAGCAATTTGGAAACATACCAGTGGAACTTTCGACCGTTCGATGAAATCGGGAACTCAAAAAGCGTGGGAGAACAAGAATTAGAATTCCTAATCTTCTCACACCATGAGAGTGAGTGAAAACCCTAAGTATTGCATCTGTTTTTTTTATTTCTTGTTATTTACTACCTACCCTTACATCAAATATGGCACTAGAAGGGTTTTAGACAATATATATGTATATATATACAGGGTGTCCGCAAAGTTGGGGTTTTCCTTTTCAGAAACAACTACCCTTGAAATAACAAAGGTAATTTTTAGTGAAACGAGGGCGACCGAGTAAAAAAAAATAAAGGAAAAAATACTCACTCTCCAGTTGACGAGAAGGGCTAAGTACGTCTCTGCCAGAAATCATACCGCTCCAACAGAAAATGAAATCAGCTGATGCTCTACCGAGCAGACGCCGGCGGTGGTGCAGACCACGAACAGAGGTAACAAATATGACCATCGTGCAGAAACCACATTGATTGTCTTACACTTAATGGCACATCTTCTAACAAGGAAGGCAAAATGTTGCGTAAAAAGTCTAGGTATTGCATCCCGTCCAATCGATTTGGGAGAATAAATAGTCCAATGAGCATACCGTTCACCATGCCAGCCCAAACATTCACCGAAAATGCTTGTTGAAAATGTGCCCGACGGACAGCGTGCGGATTTTCTACTGACCCAACATGAGTGTTGCGAAAGTTATTCACCCCATTACGCGTGAACATAGATTCATCTGTCACCAATATGCACTTCAAAAAGTCCGGATTATTGTCATGTTGATGCAACAACCACTCACAAAACCGCACTCTTGCTGGAAAATTGTCAGTGTGCAATATTCTACCAGCGATTTCTAGAGCTTAAAATAGGAAGAAAAGTTTATATAAACATAGGTAAGATGGTTTTTCCGTAATATTTCCGAAACGTGTTGAGATAAAGACATACAATTTGGTATTCTAGCCTAGTTTTTTATGATGGATTTAAAAATATTAACAATTTTATACAGTTTTGTTTGGAAGCGTATGTAACAGGGACGGACTGAGGTTATTTTAGCCCCAAAATATTTTTGTGATTCTATTTTTTAAATTTTTCTACATAAAAAAGGCACTCTTATTGAATATCGATAAATCGTGCCATTCTTGAATAAAATCAAACTAAAGAGTTTGTCACATGATAGGAAATGTACTGCGAATTTAAATGAATTGTTGAATAATTAGCCATGACAACGAAAAAACAAATTTAATAATTGGTAAATATTACATAAATACATATTTCTATTGCAACATAGCTAACATTTAGGCAAAAACAAAAGAAATAAATTTTATCTACGAACGAAATTGAAATTTGTTTAAAAAAGAAGACATAGAGTTGGATATACTTAAAACTAGCTTTACAATAAGTGTTCAAATAAATTCCCATTTTGTTGGATACAGAGTCTCGCTCGACGAACTAATGATTGCGTAGCCCGAAAAGTGGAAAACCTTTTTCTTCTTATTTCATTTGCAGCCTGATGGATTCTGATAATCACCCCCAAAAATAGAAATCCAATGGATTTAGTTCAGGTGAACGTGGCTCCATCATGTTGAAAAAACATATTTCCTTGAAACTGCTGGCGCACATCCTATGGTATTATATCCATGAGCTCATTCTGAAGAAAGTTCAGATACACCTCTGAATTAAGACGATTGGGAAGTACATAGGCCCAATTATACTTGATCCCCAATTACTCCTGCCCATAAGTTCAATGAAAATCTATGTTGGAAATTTGTACGGCGAACAACTATTGGATTTTCATCTGGCCAGTGATGCATGTTATGGAAATTAAAAGCACTATTCCTAGTAAATATTGACTCATCCGACCATAATATTCTAGGAATAGGATGTAATCCTTGAATGCTTGTCATTCTTCCTATCTAAAATTATTATTTTTAGGATAACTATCAAATAGGTATTCATAAATTTATCTTACTATTGATCGAGGTATATCCATAATTTCTGAAACATTTCGTAAGCTTATTTGCGGATTATTTTCAAACATATTTAAAGCAATATCCATACGATGATTTCCCAGTGGCCTTCCTGAGCCCTGCATGCGTTGAAAACTTCCATGGTTTGACGAATTCCGGTGAATATCAGTAAATATTTTAGTCTGATTTTATTCAAAAATGGCACAATTTATCGATATTCAATAAGAGTAGCTTTTTTATGTAGAAAACCCTAAGTTTTCAAATTCTAAAATTGAATTTCAAAAATAGAATCACACAAAAATTTTGGGGCTAAAATAACCTGGGTCCGTTCCCTGTTATATACGCTTACAAACAAAACTGTCTAAAATTGTTAATATTTTTAAATCCAGCATAAAAAACTTGGCTAGAATACCAAATGTTATGTCTTTATCTGAACACGTTTCGGAAATATTAAGGAAAAACCATCTTCAGGGGAGCCCCTTTAAAAGACCGTAGCGCCCTTAGGAGACGTTTGTCGACCTATGTTTATATAAACTTTTCTTCCTATTTTAAGCTCTAGAAACCGCTGGTAGAATATTGCTCACTTTTTTCGGGACACCCTGTATATACTCGTATATTTACTACCTTGAGACTGTACAGCTATTGCTTCCCTGTCATAAAAATGTGTACGACCATCACTCAGACCATCAGAGTTGCTGAAGTTGGTAAACCAGCGTGCGGAAACTAGTATTGATAGTACTTTCCTGGTAGAAAAAATCTTATGCCTAGCAATTGCGGCACCCTAGAGGGCTCGCTTTTGAAGAAGCTTCGCGCTCTTTCCAATTTGATATAATATTAAGTACCGCTACAATTTTCTCGAATTTGCTTTCAAATTGGAGCACAGAATCATGTCTCTCGGTCCATCGTGTTTTGCACATACTATGAATTTGATATCCGTCTAGTTTTCTTTTTAATACTGTATTTCTTTTAGCGGATGCTTTGAAGAGCGCAATTACTTCCTTGATTATACCTACAGTATTTCTGTTTGGACACTGCTGCTTTTTGAAATCGGAAGATTCAAGGCATGATTTGCGCATGGGCTTTTTAGAGCATTTGGCAAACATTTTTGCAATTCCATTACAGCGCCCTTTTGTTCATCTAACATTAGGTTACACGTATCAGTACAAATGCTCACACATAGTTTTGAGTCTAAGTTATTGGTTTTAATGAAATGCTTGATTGTTTGAGCAAGAATTTGACCTGTGAGTTTGGGCTCCACTGTACCTTCATCAAAACTTAAGTAGCGATCCACAAATCCCATCAAGTCCTCGTAAATATGTTTTGATAACAATACCGCAATACGATTGACATTTGCGATTTATGGCTAATGTATGTAGTTTCTACATACTGTAATACTGACTTTGCCTGACGCGACTTAAAACTATATCCAAGATTTCTTCGCCACAACATTCTATAATTTCATTTTGGATGCTGCTGCTTATGTACGTCGCATGCGCTTTTGATTGCTCTAAGTTTTTTTTCAATAAATTGTCGCCGCTCTCGACTCTAAGCCGTATTAGTTCTCCAAAATTTACTCCATTATTAAGGAGATCCTCGTCAATCTGCTGTCATTAGAAAAAAGTCGTCCCCTATCTCTATGCTCTCTAGGTGGTATATTTTGGCGTCCTAAAAAAATTATAGATTCTATTATAGGAGTCAATCTTTGCCGATCTTCTGATACTTGCTCAATTCTCTCTAAACCTATTATATTTCTTATATCATTCTCTGGATCTTTAAAAAGTTTGTAGCATCTGAAACTGCTTCTGTATGATATATTGAGTTCTCATGTGTCTTACAATCACCGGTTTTGCCATACAATTTCGAAAATTTCTTTGGTGGTACGGTAACAAGTTTTCCCAATTTAGTTGATTCATGTACTCCTCCTAAATTTGCAAGAACCAAGCAATATTTACAGAAAAGCCTTTGTAGTACCTCTGAATATGACCACCAAGGAAATTTCTCAAAGTGTTGAAAGTATCATTTCACTTCTTTATTATTTTTCAAGTGTGTGGAATAGGGATATTTGAAAGAGTGATTAGGGATCATTGCACACCTCAATAAGGTATATCTTTCATGGGAAGACAAGGTGCCGCTGAAATTTACATATGGCGCAACATCAACAAAGTTGGATCCTTTAGGTTTCGCACCCGATTGTTCAACACTTGGTTTAGCATACGGTGCAACATCAAGAAATTTTGAAGTGGACGGCTCAGGTTGAATTGTAGGATTATCATCAGTTTCTTCCGGTAATTCTTGTGCCGGTGTATCAGACAGTTTGTTTTGTTTAGAAAGGAACCAATCGATGGTATTCTGTTTCCTTTGACTCAACCTGACAACAGCAGCCGTCAACCAGCACCAAAAGTTACACAAATATTGTCAAATAAACTGCATTATTGGTTTTCACGCATTCACATATCTCATAATAAAGAACCTTTTCTGTTTGGAAAACAAGATTTCTTAAGTTCACGCAATTTTCAAAAAATAAATATATAATTTGCCATCTTGGACGATCGAAATGCACTAAAGTGCTTACAGGGACTTCCGAGACAAAATAGACATAGATGATAATGATAGCTGGAGTATGGACCAAATACTTCGTAATTGAAATTATATAAGTTTCCGTTTTTTCGTCTGTAATTTTTTTAGACACGATGCTTTTATAGTATAAAAATTAAAAATAAACAAAAATTAATTTTCTGGCTTATGCGTGGAAAATAAAAAATCAATAGAACATAGAAAATAGCGTTAATACGAAACAGACCAACAAAACTCTTCTTGATCACTTTCTCAGCCAAATTTTGTTGCGGACTCCGGACTGGTACAGAATTTAGACACTAGACTAGACCGTAAAAGGCTAGACTATAACTGTTCCAACAGGAAGGAGCGCACACCGTTGTTGTTGGTGGGAGAGTAGTCGCTAGTCGCATGCGCACTGAGCGGGTTGGCAGTGTCGCCACTATCTTTTCTTAAAGTTACAGAGTTCTTTATAAGACGCTCACTTTATTCCATCTTTTCAAAGACTGCTCGAGTCATCTGGGGGGGGTAATTACCCCCTTTACCCCCCCCCCCCCTGTGGGAGCGCCAGTGGAACTGAGGAACATACTCGTACATAGTCCATCCACTTGCCACACTACCCCTGATTGCGTGTATGAATTCTCTGAACAGCTTATTCCATCTATCGGGGGGATAATAAAAAGAATCCTGCTTTAAATCCAACTAATTAGTTTAACTTTCCAATATTCAGTTCACAGTACATTTCGAAGTTTAAGCTGGAATATCTAACTTCACATATTAAAGTTACCAATATACGGCTAATGAAATAAGTTAGGGCCATCTTATTTTTTGGACGGCAACAATCTAATTTTAGAAAAGTGAAAAAGAAATTGGTTTAGTTGTGATAGCGAAACAATAGGATAATCTGATAAAACGTATAAGTTCTAAGGATTCCCTACAATGACATAATTCTTGTGTTTAGAGCAGTGTTTTTTCTGTGCTTGTGTGCGGTATGGATGATAATGGGAAAACTAAGCATAATAATGAGGTAAGTAATGCATTTTTATATGCAGTAATTGATTCCATGAGTGTTGCATTTGTATTAGTGGAAAACCTCTAATTGAAGCCAAAGCGAGTTTGTGAAATAGAGGTAGGCCTGTTCTGCAACGTGGATATTCAGTAAAGCCTCGGAAATAAATTGTTCAAGCTCAATTATCTCAGACTATCGAGTACAAATATATTCCTAGTTTTACCAGGCTTTCAATATATGAACTCCATTTCTTGTCCTCGATTTTGTGAATGTTAAAAAGACATATATTTATTTTTTAGTGAATACAACCATTGTGATTTTTAATGAATAAGTTCCAACCAAGACCCAAATATCGAAGTAAATACAACTTTCTTTATTTTATGAACCTTCTGACTTCTTATACATTTATACCATATTATACATAAAAGTATACTCTGTTATTGCAAGAAGTATTAGGTTTCACATTCAAAATTCTTCTTGGGGGAAGCTAATTTTACTACCTTCGCCACTAGCAGGGAAGTATTGTAATCGCGAAAAGTTTCGAAAATGGGATGTTACGGTTTTTGTTGTACTTGTATGGCATGTACAACACGTAAAACCTAGTTACTCATTCCGCCTGCCTGTCTGTCTGTCTGTCGGTCCATCCGCTAAACATTTATAATTTTTGAAAATCTCTCCGGTGGCGATGGAGCTAGAGGCAAAAAACACGAAAAATAAAAACCCCCTAAACATCGATTTTTGCGGCCAGTTGATAAACTGCTGTCTTGATTCGGGTTTGAAGGCCGTCGTCAGTTGGAATTTCCTCCTAACGTTTCGCTAGCACGACTGACAGTCTACATCCAGCATCGGAAATGGGAGGACCTCTGAAGAAGCTTGCCACTCGTGCTAGCGAAGCGTTACGAAGAAATTCCAACCGACGACGGCCTTTAGACCCGAATCAAGACAGCAGTTTAATACTGATATATTATAACGCTTTGATGATTAGTTGTTGGGTTATAAGCCATTCAGTGTACAAGAATGCTCAACTTTGACAGCTCGGAGGTCTTTTATTTTCAAAGGTAATACGTATAAATATTCTAGAGTTGTAAGATACTAATAAGGAGCTCAAAAATAAGGTAACGCATGACCTACATGTTATTTGAGAAATGTTACAATGTGGGAAAGAAGTTTATTTTAGACTTCTGTATATAACTTTTTTTTCTATATGGTCGTACAAAAAGGTAGAGGGGGTTAACTTATAGCGGAATACCTCGTACGTCGACTCTAATAAAACCATTTCGGTCTCATCTGTTAGGATGGATTGGATATGGACGATATTCTACCCATAGTGGGCGAGTTTGGCACATATCAAAAACTTATGTTGTGGTTGGTTTGCCTGCCAGCGTGTTTTCCATGCGGATTTGGGGCTTTCAACCAACTGTTTATGGCAGATGTTCCGAAACATTGGTGCAGAGTGCCTCAGCTGGAGAACATCACCACCATAGAACAAATGAGAAATTTGTCTATTCCTTTCGAAAATGGAGAGTATGCCGAATGTAAGAGGTATGCTGTGGACTGGTATGAATTAGTACAGGTATGAAAACTGTTAAAAGAACTATGTTATACTGAAACACGTCTTTATAAAATAAGCAAAAAATATATTTCTGTCCTAGAAAAATACAACATACATGGTAATTCTGCACTAACGCTGTAATGTGAATTGGCTGTCATTATCTTGAAAATGAGAAAAATTGGTTTTTGTTCACGAACAGCTTATTTACATGTGTAAGGTAGATCCACCCCCTGAATTGATACAAATTTTGGCGATTTTGTTTCCTATATTTGCTTTCCAGGCTGTTAGTGATATGACTGGTTACGGTATATCCGAGTCTACAAAGAAAGTTTCGCATAGGCAGGACCGGTAGTTTGCCAGCGGCGTAAAATGATAACAAATATGAACCAACACTTGACTGATATCACTTTTCAAGCTTGCTTTCAACTACCCACCTACCTTCGAACACATAGTTCAGTTTTTTGAATTACAAAATGATGGCAGCCAATTTACATTTGATATTATGTTTGTCCCACGTTGCATAAGCACTGAAAGCTGGGGGCGGACCTCAATATTATTCAGCACCTGAAAAACCTCTCTGATGAGTATAGTTGTAGTTCTTGGCGGGTCAAAGTAAGACTACCAGTATCGCTTTATATATCTCCATCCCCTTCATACATGCACATGCAACCTACCCCTATGTGTGAACGTTTGTTCGGTAAGCTCAGAGAAATACGTTTTTCAGTTGTGTGTGTCTCGGTCTCGAAAACTTTGTCGTTACGTATGAGTGCCCTTCAATAATATTTGTCAGAGTGACAACATGGTGACAACTTACTCGACATCGGCGTATAATTTAAGTTGTCCGGTTATCAATCTTCAATATAAAATTGTACAATGCCTGAAAATACGATTAATGGAGAGGGCCGACAGCTCGTGCTAAATTTATTATAGTATTTCCAGGAAGAGAATGAAAATAGCGGTCCCCTGATATGCACTTCATACGTACTGGAGAGAGTGGCAGATGTGCTGAAGATTAGTCTGCGCCCATGGTAAAGAGACTCGATCTGTTTACTTATTTCATATAGTGTTGATGACGCTACCGTCAAGAGCGGTGACTAGAACTATATCTCAATATATTGGTTATCATCTAAGGTCGTATCGTTTTTCAATTAAATCGCTTAAAAAGTTATGAAAAATGGTACCATTTTTATCCAATTCTTTTCTGCAAATGACAAACCTTTCGTTATCAGTTATGTATTTCCTTCAATGTGTATTAATTTTTATTTCTACGTCTACAGGGATGTGAGGGACTGATCGGAGATATTATTGTTAACACCTCATGGCCTCAAGAATACTGCAAAGATGGATGGGTCTATGACGAGTCAGTAGTATTTTCAAGTATTGTTATCGATGTAAGTTTGTGCTCTTGAGTAAATTGATGATTTTGATAGTTCCAGCTACCATGGAAATGTGTAAATGGGTATTTCAAATTCATCGTATTATCTGGCACCTATGGAGTGATAAAAAATAGAAAAAAAATCTTATTTTTAGTTTTGTTATGACTTCCAGTAAAATGGTTTTCAGAAGATTTAGTACTATAATACATTATGTCATTTCAGAAAGAGCTTATGGCATAGTTCAAAGAGACCATTCAACTGGTGATATTTGTGGAGTGTGTTCTTCACAGTCTAGGTCTGGATGCACTACATTTTCGAATTTTCATTTTTGCTCATACAGGGTGGTCCAAAACGCTAATTGTACTTTTTCTCATACATTTAAAATGCACCACCCCGTATATCTGTGTATTTTGATTCAATTATTTATAAGGTTTTTTTGGTATAAAATCACCAGATTTTGAGTTATTAAGCTTTTAATAGAACAACACATCAAAATTAAGGAAAAAAATCACATAATCCATGGAAACAAAAGACAAACAGTGGGCTAGTTCATATTGCCACTAAGAGTACAGATTTGACGTAAAAACCAATAACTGTCAGAACAGTATAAATCAGCTTCAAGCGTAATAGAGAAAAACAAATTTAACAACAACATAAACAAACAACTATCACTACTCAAGATCTAATCTATGAAAACTGCTCGAAAATATCTCCACCATGTTGAATACACAGTCCTATTCTTTGGATAAATGACCGTTGCACATCCCTCAGCATGTGTTCCCTTTTATTCAGAAAAGCATCCTTAATCCTTTCCTTCATATTTAAACCTCTTACTTAACGTAGCCCCATAGAAGTCCAAGAAGTCCATCGGTGTCATATCTCGTGATATAGGAGGTCTTGATATAGGCCCAGCACGACCGATCCAACGATTGTTACTCCAGGTGTCCAACGATTATGACAATGCACAGGAGTGCCGTCATGTTGGAATTACATATGCATCCGAGTTTGCAGGTTGACATCATCTAAAAGCAAAGGCAAATGTTCGATCAAAAAATTCAAGTATTCTGTACCTGTTAATCTGTTGTCGAAAAAGAAAGGCCCGATAACTTGTATGCCAATAACTCCTACCCAAACATTCAAGCTCCATTTATTTTGGAAATCTATTTGCCTAACCCAGTAAGGGTTTTCCGTCGCATAATAATGCATGTTATGCCTGTTGACAACACCTATGCTGTTAAAAGTTGCCTCATCGCTAAAAAGAACCTTATCCAGGAAAGTAGTGTCTTCACTCACTTTATTTAGCATTATTCTACTAAACTCCATTAGAGCTGCGAAATCCTGAGGACGAAGACCTTGAGGCCTGTGAATAATCATTTGGGCAGAAGTTCTGCATATATCAGTTTCTTCAATTTTCCGTGCACTTAAATGAGGATTTTCCTGCAACTTTAATAAGAACCTCCAACTGATTCGCCTCATTGGTGACAGCGTGACACTTGGATTATTTATACATTTTTTACTATATTCCACTGCTCCACTTGATTGAAAACGTTCTCGTAGCGTGGAAAATGTTTCCGGCCGTGGATGTCGCATATTAGGGTACCGTTGCTTTTTAACGCGAGATGCTAGGAAACCATTTCTTTGGGCTTCGCCCAAAACGAACACCCTATTCACCATTTCTTCTTTAGAAAAATTCATTTTCAAACACGTTTTTATTATAATGCCCACAAGGCTAATTTTGACAGGTTGTAACTAATCAACAATTTATTTGTTTCCAAGAATGATGCGATATTTTAGGGAATTAAGCCGTTCCATAAAAGACGTACTAATAACCGAAAACATAGTCGTAAAAACCCTTATGTCTCTAGTATCAAAAAAGCTTATAAAAAATTGAATCCAAACTTGCACAGATATACAAGGTGATGCAAATTCAACACTCCAAATTTCAAAATGGCGGACTGAGGGGTTGCTGAAGTGGGGGGTTTTTCTAGACAAAACACCTTATACCTAGTAGCTAATTACCAAAACCTCATCGTATGTTATATCAATTTTTGTCTTCTGAATTGGTTTATCCAAATATGCAATAGAATTTGAGGTAACTTTGATATGTAGGGGAAAATTGGGGGAGTATTTTAGGAATGTGCCCTCAAATGTCATGTATAACATCCCATAAATAGATTTTCCCAAAATGTATTTGTTTATGAGTAATATTCCGCCCACACATGGATGGACCACCCTGTATACATGGTTGCATCCATTAAAAGTTAAATAATTTAAGAATTAGCTCTCAATATTTCAAGGAAATAATGATTGTATTTGAAATTCTCAAATACCAATCGAAAGATCTTAATCTGATGTCTTAGATTATGCAAACAAAAAAACCTATCAACTAGAGTAACTAGGTTCTTAAATTCAAGGACAGACATGTGCATTTGTATGACACACTCAGTAGTGTCCAATTAAAAAGATGTTACGGAAAGTGTACACGTTACCATAGTAACTAGACTACTCAACATTTTTGTATTTTGCAATCCCAAGAACTAGAACAAGTTTTTATGTCATAAATTACATAGCCCCACAAAAAAAACATAGGTTGAGACCCGTGGGGCAGGCCATATTATTCATAGGTATCCAAACTCCAGGGGGCAAAAATTTTGTTGACCCATATTCGGAAGCAGCATCGAAAAATACATGGGAACACCATGCTCCAACAACTGACATCCGAAAATCTATTTCCACCTGTCTTGGGGTAGTTTTTGAGCTTGGGGGTTGAATCACTCTAGGGGCTTAGGGATCTTTTAGGAATATCATAATCTCTCTCACTAATCTCAACCTTTTCTTGCAGGGATAAGTTATTTTTGAATTCTGTTTTCAGTTCGACTTAGTATGCGAAAAGGACATCTATCCAACCTTAGGCCTTGTGGCATTGAATATAGGAGGACCGATTGGAGTGTACACGTTTGGAAGACTCAATGATTCTATAGGAAGAAAGAAGTCGTTTTTTCTTTGTTTAACTACGCTTTTGGTAGGGAGTGCCCTCACTGTTACTGCACAAAACTTTTGGTGGTGGGCTGGTAGCAGAGTGATTGTGGGATTGACCATTCCAGCGATGTACCAAATTCCGTTTATAATATGTATGTGGATTATTAACCAATACAGAGGCCCATAAAACGGAGGTGCACTAAAAAATTCGAGAGTGGGAGATAGATTGCTTGATGCAAAATTAAATATGTATATCTGAAGTGTTGACCATAGCAAATCATATAGTCCAGTTAAATAGCCGAAACTGAGTCAAAAGTGATAACATAGCCACACAGTTATTTACGCTGGCGTAATGGTGTAATAAAGGATTGCGAATACGAGTATTGTTGTATGAATATGATTTTCCGGAAACCAGCCGTTTTTTGTAAAACAGCCAAAAACCCAAGAAACCTGTTTTTCGCTGAGGTGGCTGAGGATATCTGCGATTTTTTACACGTAAATTTTTACTAATTTTTGGGCCATCAAAAAAGGTCTTTGCATTTAACTGAAGAGCGGAGGTGAGGGAGCTTAGGCATAATAATAATATTGATAATAAGCAATTCCTTGAAAAGGGAGGTTGTTAGACACGGGTAATCTGAACGAAACTATATTTCATTAATCTATACACTTATTTTTTACAATGCTATACCTCGATTCACAAAATTGCTATCATATGATGAATTTAAAGGACATATGAAGAAATTTATTTTGAATACTTGATAAAATTTATTTGACACCTCACACAAAAATGTTACCAATATACCATTCCCTTGTTTGTATAACTGTTACAATTTTATACTTTAAACTCATGAAATATTGAATAGCCTTCACTTACATATGTCATATACATCATATCTTTTATACACCTACATGTTTAAACTTGTAACCTATCAAATAAAGACGATTTATTACTATTATTATATCGGCAAAAATAGATTACAAATTAGGTGGCGTTAGGAATGCTAAAAATCGCCAGATATCGCCAATTTGCTGGATACTGGGCGCCACTAAAGCAGCCAATCGCCAAGCTACCCATTTTAATTGCCATTTGAAGTTGCCAAAGCGAAAAATCGTACACGCCTGGCAGCCCGGCCGTCAACGCGTTGACGACGCAGACGATCTCTTACTACATGGTGGGGGTTAAGCAGTAATAGTGCAGTTGAATTTTGAACCCTGAGCTCGCTTTTCAGTTTGGCGTTCACCTACTTTTTCGAATGAACTAATTTTCGAAGTTTATGAGTTTAAGTGAGTGGAGTAACTTCTCTTCTGTTGCTTGACGATATAAGTATGTGTACATTTTAGAATTGAAGTTAAATATTTTTTTCCGTATATTTCATTGGAGACAAGAAATAATGAACAAACCATTTACCATTTACCGGAAGATGCATCGGTTTTGTGTATTTTCGATTTTGATAGGATGACATTTTTTTTATTATTATATTTCTGTTCAATTAACTCAACTCTGAAATATACACACATATACTTGTCCTTCCATTATCAATAATTGGAAACGCAAAAAATCCCTGAGCTACTCAAAAAAGGTGTGAAGACCTATGCAGATAAGTTGTACAGCAGAGCATACTGCCGTGTCTACACCTCAAGCTAACGTACACCGATACATTGAGACAAGGACTAGACCAATGAGCATTATTATTGGTTTCCACAGCGAGTGTGCAGAGAAGACATCGTCAAATGCTAATCTCAATAGGCCATTATCTATTCTTTACATATTTGCGTTGGCGCATGTCAGCCCAACGTATAGACGCGGCTCAAGAACTGATAAATCTCTTATCATGGTCATAGACCAAGAACCACCGGTGATCAAACTGATTTTAGAGGATGATTCTGAAAACAACGTGGACCTCGAAAACGAGTCTTTTAATGATTCATTGGGCTCCTACATCCTATAATGCATTCTTATCATTGCCACTCATTTATATACATGTTCACACCTCTTTTGCAGCTCTAGGTGTTTTGTCGTTGTTCCAATTCTAAATGAAAATAATATACCTCACTAACTTATCCAGTCAATTGATAAGCGGCTGAAAGGAAATTTCTGCATCTTGTACTCTACTTAAACGCATAAATTTCAAAAATGCATTAATACGCGTATGTGGCCACAACTACAAACGAGATTATTATTTGAAATCGACTGGCCTATCACTGAGAGTGAGACATTGAGGACGTCCAAATATTAAGAGGATCGTCCGCGTCAACGGTGCGGCGGCTGGTGAATTGTGTACGCGGTCCTTGAACCTGCAAGCTCCTCGCCAACAAGCTATCAGCAATCTGTAGCGCGAAAAGTAAGCAATTTAGCAAAAAAATTGCCTAGAGACCTTTTTTGATGGCCCAAAAATTAGAAAAATCAACGTAAAAAAATCCCGTTTCAGCGAAAAAGAAGTTTTTTGGTTTTTCGCTGTGTTCCAAAAAACGGCTGGCTTCCGGAAAACCAAACTCTTACGACAATATTCACAAGCCACACCATTACGCCAGCGGACATAACTTTGTGGCTATGTTATCACTTTTGGGGCAGTTTCGGCTATTTAACTGGTGCTTTATATGAATGAATTAGTTACCTAGTTTATATTCAAAATAAAAGGAACACTTTTTCAATTTAAATGTCAAAATTACGATTTCTCAGAAAGTCTTGAGTGGGTAATATTGACTCCATTTTTACTTCTCAAGCCAATGGACTTTCATTTAGAAGCAACAGGGCTAATGGTATCATACTAGATCATCCTAGGCGCGACAAATCTTTCAAGCTCCTCTACACTGAAATTCCATGGCGAAGTCACCTGCATCTGTAGTCAAACCAACCTAATGAAGTAAATTTAGTCTGCTCCCTGATGTGGCGACTAGTGGCAAGGGACGTCAAAATCGAGCTGGCATAGACTTCAGTAGTGTATTCTATGGACGTTGCCATGCTTCCCGGTGAGGGAGAGCTCTTATTTTAATGTGACATCGGAACTTTAGAAGCGTGTTTGTCTCGCAGTATAGAGACAGGAGAAATTTTCAATAACTTTATCAACCGTTATTATAGCTCAGTCATTTTCATCTCCACCTCAACAATTTTTTGGTGTGCTCCAAGTACTCTAAGACGTAAGGGCTGCCAGACATTATTTATTTTATAAAAAAAGATGTGGAGCCTTGAATAGCGTTACTTTCAACGCCTATGTATGTACCTGCTAGGTTGGGTAGCTGCTTGATTGACTGGTATCAGGTGAGAAAGGTTAAGTAAAAATAAGACTAGCTTTACTGGACATATTTGGGACCTTCTGGAAGTCTGCCGGTGCCGAATGTTAATTTGTAATGATGCATCACAAAGTATATTTTCAACAATCAGGCTTCAGAATTTAATTAAAGCGGGTACGGAGCCGTTCGAAGTATACTTTATCTGAAGTCACTTGAAATAGCATAAAAACCTTTGGTCGGCGCGTCCTTTGTAATTTCATGACGTATCATAGGCGTGCGGTCATTTATTTAGAACGATAATAATAATGTTTTTATATCACAATAAATGAATTTTACTATCTTCTTATTTTTTTGATTTGGGATAAAAAATACTTATATTGGGAGTTTAATTTATGTTGACTGAAAGTTAAGAAATGGAAAAATTACAGAATTCCAACGTTTGACATATACTTACATAGCAGGTAGGTATATAAAAAGGTATATAAAGATTTACATTATAGGTATTTATATATCATCCTCGCCTTCGGAGCTGTCGCTAGAGTCATCTTGTAGAGGAATTACAACGGGATTTACAGGAGGCAAAACACAATATTCATTTTCTTTTTCAATAATATGCCTAGAACACTGCTTCCATAGGTCTGTGGCAGCAATATGAGATACTGCATCTCTTATTGTGGCCAATAGCGATTCACTTAATTGAGGGGTCTGATTATGTTTTCTTACTTTTTTTTAAAGCAGCCCAGACCAACTCAATCGGGTTAAAAATGCAGTAATAGGGAGGTCGACGTAATACTTCATGGCCATTTTGCTGAAGCAGATTGTCAACAACATACCCTTTTTCAAATTTTTGTCTTTTAATAAGATCCAATAATATGGCTTTGGTTGATTTTTGTGGTATTTCCATTCCCTTATCCTTCATAAAATCAATAATGTCTTGTTTTTTTGTGCCTGTAGTCGGAATTTTGTTTTTCTGTCGGGAATGGTATGGCGCATTGTCCATAATAATCACTGAATTTGGGGAAATGTTTGGTATTAACTGCTGCTCTATCCACTTTTCAAATAAGTCGGAGGTCATGTCCTCATGATAGTCGGCACATGATTCTTTGATATTTTTGGCAGATAACAGCAAGGCATTAGGTATAAATCCATTTTCACTGCCAGCATGGAGAATAATGATTCGTTTTCCACGGTTGCATGGTGCATTTAAAATGCACTTGTTGCTGTCGTCAACCCAGCCGTACTGCACAACATCATGGGTATCATACCACGTTTCATCCAGGTAAATCAGATTTCTTTTCTGCTCTCTACAGATTTTAACTTTGTGCAAAAATTCTTGGCGCAATTCAACGATTCGAGACGACTCCATAATCACCATTCTTTTATCTATTTTTTTGTATTGAAAACCACACAGTTTTACAATACAGTGCAGTGAGTCTAAGCATTTGTAATTATAAAAATCTTCAGGATAATCTTTTAATTTATCCCGTATCATTTCCAACGTGGGCACCAAATTTTCTTTATAAAATCCGTATATTATACGACGAATATCTTCCTGAAAACCCACGTCTATTCTTTTTAATTTTTGCCCTATGCGCTTTCTGTGGAAGGAATGGTTGACTACATCTCCCCTTTTTATAACCCGATAAATGGTAGACCGACAGATTTTTGTCAGGATACAAATTCTGTTTAAAATTTGATTTTGCGAGGAATCTGGATTTTCGTTTTTCAGACAATCATACATATTTAGGATTACTCTTTGGGTCTGTTCCTCTAAATCTTTATGAAAGAATTCTGCCTGCACAGGTTCATCAACCATCTCCTCTTGGCTTGGAGCATTTTCCCAAGGTCTCCAAAGAGCCATATTTAGGACACACAAGAACAATCAACACAACAATTAAATCAACAAGTAAACTGAGTATTCAAAAGTCAAAAACACACAAACTAATAAAATCTATGAAAAAACACGGACAGGCTAAAGAAAACACGTTTATTCACCGCTACACGGCACTGGCTAAACTGTTTCAATTTTCAGTAGCCACCTGTACCTGTTCGAAGCTCTGAAAAACACGCTTTCTCATTGGCTATCTCCACGCATAGGCGTGCTTTACTCCACGTGGACCGGTGAAACTGCCTTTGATCTTATACGGGGGATATTTGCTGCGAAATTTGTCGATTTTTGCAGCAACAGAGCGTGTTAAATATGGATATATAAAACGCACCCGGTATTTCACAGTGTTTCAAGTGACTTCAGATAAAGTATACATACAGGTATAAACGCTATCCAATGAAATACGTCTTGTATTTCAGAAAACAAATAATGTCTGCAAGCTCTGGATTCTTTCTTTAAAGTACAAGGTTCGACGAATCACGAAATGTGCACCCGACACATACTGGGTGTAATAAGAGTAAAGGAACTGCTCTGTATTTTTCTAGATCAGGTATTTTTGTAAACAGGTCGTGTCTTTAACAACTCTAAGCAAGGGTTTCAACGGTGACCATGGATTTGATATTGAGTTTTATTACTGGCAGTCTAAAGAATTGAAAATTTACGCCCAAACAGGCATCAAAATCTAAGAGCAATGTCGCTTCTAAAGGTTAAATGAAGGTCAAATGTGTGGAGGTATGCAAGAGTCCTAGAAGCTTAGCAGGATTATTGATGGGAAAATTCAAGGTAAGACCTAGAAACCCTCAAAAAGGGGAACATTATTGAAAAAATTGAACCGTGAAATGTCTTTGAAGGATAAGGTTCAAGGTTGAATCGAAGGGGTACTTGAGAAGTCTTGTTAAAAACTACCGAAGACCGGTATCCAATACATTTATCATAAAACTCACCCGTCCTCACATACTTGACCTTCATCAGACCTTCACACGCGATCTTGACCTTAGATTGCATGCAATATTGCACATTCTTAAGATTGCCAGTGGCAAAAAGGAGGATCTTTGTTTAGAAATTAAAGATTGACTTTTGACCATTGAACCTCAGTCCGATATTTTCTTATACACCCAGTATGTTAATGGATGCAATTTCGGTAAGAAATTTGGACAGACAAGATATCAAGTTAATCATACATTCTGCTACTGGTACTTCTTTGTTGTTAGCCATCTTACGAGTAAGACATTTCATGCTTGATGTCAAAACATAGAGTTCCAGGATCCATGAAATAAGACTGACAATTACCAATTTGCATCCGTACAGGATGTAGCTTTGACTACATTTATTCATGAACTTAGATCCTGATAATAGGTGTACCACACCAGAGCTTTGGGTCAACTTCATACACAACAACATACGTCTGTGTGTCACCTTGTTGGCATGTACAAAGTTTCTTGTCTCACCGATTTTGCGTCTGTTGACATACGATAGACATTTTTGTCATGCCATAGTCAACTACCAAAGTGGGAAGTAGTAACACTTGGAGTAGCATAACGCATTGTACATACCGAGCCATGGGGGAAAAATTGCGTATTCAGGAAACTAGAAAGTTTCAAAACTCAATTATTTTTTCTGGCTTTATTTGTAGTGGTATTTTTAAATAAATTGCACATTAACCTTGCCACATTTTCTTCTTTACAAGATGGCATAATTAGAATTTCAATATGACGTTTCGTCTCTTGTCCTCCAGCGTCAAATTTATTTTTTCTCAAGGACGCCATACTGGATTTTTACACAGGTGAATAGATTTTTCAATTCTGATTCCAAAAATATATGATATACCACACAATGACATTTCCAAATCTTAGTTAATTCGAAAAAAAACAGAACTTCATAGGAAGGCTTTGAAATTATCAGATTGTCATTTGTGTGATATACTAGATTTATCGCCAAATCATTTTTAATTTTCCTTGGTTTTATTTAAAATGGGATTTCAAAATAAATTGCATGTTGTTAACAATTTTTCTTTTCTACAACTTTCTTCGACTTCCATCACTAACTTTGTTTTTTCAAATGGACGATATTGGAATTTTGTATGTATATTTAAATGGAGTTCAGTCCATAATTCAATGATGTATTTTCTTTGTTGGCTATTAATTTTTATTCGTACGAAAATTATAAGGAAATAATAAATCATGGCTATTTTATGCGCAGAAAGCATATGACAGTTTTGAAGGCCTCAAATTGAATATAGTAACAGAGTGTATAAGACCGAGAACAAGGGAAATAAACCGAGCAGTAAACATTGTACAGAGAAGACTCAGGCTTTGCCTACAAGATGTACCTCTGCTTATTTATGATTACTGTTATTACCATTAATAAAGTATTCATTCAATATGCCGTTTTATCTCCTGATAATTCTCGTCTCACAAATGTCATGACGAAATAAGGGAATACATCGCTGAACTTAGGAATGAAATATCTATTTAAATTTACAAAATTTCAATATAGGTAGTGTTTATCTGAAAAAACAAAATAGGTGATGGATGTCGAAAGAAGAAACCTTCAATTGTAAATTTGGTTACGCTATCTCTCTTGTAGAGGAGAAAAAGTGGAAATAACAACATGCAATTTCACTCCTTAAGTTTAGTTTGATGCAAAAAAGCAATTTTAAAAAAAATTTAAATGACACCTTTATCCACTTGCATCTTCAATTTTAAGGCCTCCTAGGAGATTCTGTTGTTATTAAATTACTAAATTTTGGCAATGTTTTGGAATCAGAATTAAAAGCTATTCACCTATGCACAAACTTAATTTGACGCCCTCAAGACGAAAACTTGATGCTGGTGGACAAGAGATGAAAAGTCATATTGAAATTCTAATTACGCCATCTTGTAGATGAGAAAAAGTGGCAATGTTAGTGAACAATTTATTTTAAAAACAATTTTAGGAAAATTCGCTACTTTCCATTTCTCTTCGGAAGAATTTTGAATCTTTCTAAGCGGCATTTTGTTAGTTTCTGGGATCTCAGTGGTCAGGGTCAAATTTGAAAGACCCGGTATATAAGGATGTGCGGAACTCACCGTATCCAAAGACACACCTCGTTGTTAGTGGAGTTCGTCAGTTACGTTCTCTTCCACTTTGATACTTGACTATACAAGAAGTTTTTTTAATAGATGCTTTGTTAATTCCAGCTTTAGAATTGGTGGGTCCAAACTACCGGTCATTCGTCACAGTTACTACCTGTATGTTTTATACATTCGGCCTCATGATGCTGGCAGGCATAACCTATTTGATCAGGGATTGGGTTACACTGGGCGTAGCCACGTCAGCACCATTCATCCTGTACTACTTATATTGGTTCGTCTTGCCTGAAAGCCCGAGATGGTTACTAGCAAAAGGCAGATTTGAAGCAGCCTCGGAGATACTAGAAACGCTGGCTAGGGTCAATAAGAAGGAGTTACCGGAGAGCTTCAAGCACAACTTGAAACAGAAGATTATGTGTAAGAGGACCCTCAGTGAGGAAGAGAAGATTAAAAGGAACGCAGGTATGTATTTTAGTTTAATTAACTTTTTGTTTACACCGTCGTGACTCATATTTTACATAGAATATAGGTACCCACATAACAATAAAAAAGCTTCCTCCCACTGAGTCAACTTTTTGTTATTTCTGAATATAAATCTCTACCCAAGAAATGTTGCCGCGTTTTTCTGAATCGCCTTGTATAACCAGACATGTGAGCTTTACGAAATCTCAAAGCTTATGAGCTCCCCAAAATCATTTTGCTACGACCTCATAAACTTGAGAAACCACAGAATACCAAAAATATATTTTTTGACCCCATTAAAAGACTATTAGATAATTGTGGAACATGAACAATGATTTACCGATATCTCCAAAATATTTAAAGCAACTTTCTGCAATATGATAGCCAGCTATGAGAATTATTGTTACATAATTTGTTAAGTGTCTCAGTTCTGTTGTTTCAGGATGTATGGATCTCTGTGGTACACCAAACATGCGGTTGAAGACTACCCTTATAACTATAAACTGGTTCGCCAACGAAACAGTCTACGTTGGTTTGAGCTACTACGGACCTTCTTTGGGGAGCAACGAATATCTCAGCTTTCTTCTCTCTTCAGCAGTGGAAGTTCCCACGTATTTAGCATGTTTGCTTATTATGGATAAGTGGGGTAGAAGATGGCCTATCTGTACTTGCATGTTGATATGCGGATTTTGTTGTTTAGCTACTGTTTGGATACCAAGTGGTAAGTCAGTCAAATAGTAAGTTGATCCACAGAAAAATGCCTACGAAGATTACAAATCGATTTGGATATTTCGTGTGTTACTTCGTAGTTATTTGTTTTGTAGCTTACTATGACGTTTTGTCTTCCAGATGATACCGAAACGACGCTAGTTCTTTTCCTAGTATCAAAATCTGCAATATCGGCATCATTTCTGATAATCTACCCATTTGCTGGAGAACTATATCCCACTCAGCTAAGAGGGTTGGGGATTGGAACGTCGGCATACATTGCGGGTCTTGGGCTCATTATAATACCCTTTATAACATATCTGGTGAGTTTTCATTATACTAAAAGCAGCACACACAAAAAATAGATAATTTAAGTCGAAAATATGTTGCCTAGAATTTTTTTACTAAGCTTAGTTCTCCACTTATTTGATTTCCGCCAACTTGTGGGACTAAACCTTGATAAATATTTGTTGACCAACTTTCAGCTCTAGCGTTGTGCTATGACGTTTAGGCAACACGCACAGCTGGTCCAAGTGAACATGAAGTGAATTTTTTTGTACGTTACAGATTCATTTTGTACTTGTTAAAAGTAGAAAAGTTCATTTGCATACAAAAAAACAAAATGCTAAAAATAAGTCTTACTACGTTTACAACCGATTCATTATTGCCAACGTTGCAGACTAACACACTCACTGATCAGTTGTTCACCTCAGTAGACGTCAAAGCGTAATGGATACTCGTGAAATAGAGTGTACTTTGCATCATGCAAACGCCAAGTAGTTTATATTCCATAGTAGTTGCAACTAGTACATTTCCAAAACACCCGTCTTTCGATAACGCTTCATAAATGAACGCAGCCCAGCTAAGATTCATACTACAACTATTCTCAATGTGATCGCAACCCACATTACACGATTACACTCTCACCATAATTATGGGTATTTATAGAAATGGTGGATGTGTACCCCTGCGTGCACATATGATACTTAAATTTAAATAAGTATTCATGTTTTTTATATCTAGTGACCATGGGTGTATTATAACTTGTTTCCGTTGCTGTTGAACCCACTGGTTCAAGCATATTTTTATCTAAATTATCATTTTGTGACCCGTAATTGTTATACTTGTTACGAAAGACTGTCCAAATTCCATTCCAAAAGGCACAGTGTCAATGTTTGTTGATAACACTACAATAACAGTTTCTATTGAATAAGGACAAAACTTCTTCAATCATATACAAAAAATGATTCGTTTATTCTCTAAAACAGCTTAGAAAAATGAGTTCGGATTGCAGTTGGTAGACAGAACAAGAAGAAGAACTTCATGGTAGCTGGTCCGATGCAGATCGGTCTTGAATCTCAAATAAACTGTACTTGTCTCACCTCAAACAAAAGTTACTATGCATAATCTAATATGAAGCAATATTTGGACGAAAAGAGTCCGATATCTTTTCACTATGCATTTATATTGTACAGTCTGTACAGCCACTTATCGTGGAATATCAACAGAGCTTTGTGTTACTTAATCTCAATTTCAGAGAAAATTACAGGAATGCTATTTTATCAACAACAAACTGCTAACCGTACCTTGTATACACATATATAAGTAAACGAAACTTCAATACCCATATAAAATACAAAATGAACAACATGATTATAATACAAGAACCACTAAGTGAAAGGCAAGTCGTTTTAAGACTTTAACTCGCACTAGGCCGCCGCAACTTAGTAACAATGTAATGCTCTAGCTAGATATCTGAGGGATAAAGATAACTTCTGTATGTTAAAAAAATGGTTTTTGAGTATTTAACTGACAAATGTTTTCATTACATTAAGGAACTTTTAAATTGTGCATGTTTATAGTGTTATTAGCTATTCTCTTTAAATATTTTGTATGTATATGGGTACGTCCGTATATGTGTGTATATCAGCATGTGTATGGGTAGGTTATATTTATTGGACCACTACAATATTAAATTTTTATTTATGGATGCAATACAGAACATACCTTATGATGTTACTTCATATTTATCTTCATTTTGTTTCAAACCTAAAGTTTTAGTCATTATGCCATTCCTTTCTCTATTCTGACTTGCCATTTGAACATTATGTTTTGTACCAGACCAAATTATATACTACTACTATTTGGGCGAAGTTTAGCTTACGCTATTCCACCACTTAACCTATATGAATAAAAATATACGCACATAGTTTATATTCTTCTGAACCTTCACCTCCTACATCAGGGTTCAGAGATGCTAATTCTACCTTTGATCATCATGGGTGTAATATCAGTAATTGGAGGCTTAGCTGGACTGCGCTTACCTGAAACCCTGCACCATCGACTACCCAATACCATTGAAGAGGGTGAAGAATTTGGTAAAAATTTCACCATGGCTGATTGTTTCCGATGTATACCTTTAAAGTAAGTATGCTAACTAGCGAGTATCTTTAGCTATAGATCGATCGTAATAATGTCAAGGAACAATGTCGCATAATCTTTGGGCTTTCTTCACTCACAGTTATACGCATTAATTTCATTGCAAATCGGAAAGAATTCTGGAAATGTCTGGAGTCTGGACTGTTTGTATTTTCACTTTAGACATGCCGGTTAGGTGGCCTTACTCAAAACTTATCAGTGTGATCAAACATTTGGCTCATTCTTCTTACTTGCCAGGCCAAGATAAAATTAACTACTAGAAACTCATCAGGAACTTGAAATGTGACAGAGGCTGTTAGATCCTGAGGCATTCGTTCTTCTTTCAGGCCCGGATCATCAGTAACTGGTTCATACGAAGATCTAGAATTAAGATCGCCGCCCGTAGAGTTACCAACAGAGAAAACTCCACTGGAGGGCCCCTCAATCAGAAAAGTGTCGATCAAAAAACTAGTTAGGCAGCAAAGTGTTATGGATACTCAGCGTGCCTCAGATGGCACAATGCAAATGACTTACTGGTATTAAGCTGGTTCATCACACCATTCATACTTCAAAGAGTTACGTACAAGAGGTACCATTGATACATGTCGTATGATGTATACCGTAAGCCGTTCACTACTAATATTAGAACTATGAAATACATTCAAAGTTTGTTATATTAGCGTTTTCTTTTGATCTTTCTGTGTTTAATGTGTCTTAACCGCATACGATAAATAAATACGAAATTCAAATATTTTCACTATGTTCAATGTACGTAGTGGATCCAGATTGCTGGAAGGCATCATAGGCTTCTTTCCTAAGCTTATGATTTCATGGTTATCTAGCAAACGTTTTTTGTTCGGATACTGATGCACTGGGTAGGGCATGTCAAAAATGAGCAGTTTAAGAGCATTTTATATTTTATCCCGAATACTGTTATTCAGTACCCATAACTCAATTGTATCACTCCATTGCTTGAGATGCAATAAGCGAGAGGTTCTCAAGCTTATTTCACCTACTGCCCACTTTGACAACCAATTATTTTCTAGGGGGGGGATGTCCTTGTCATAATTAAAAAGCAGGGAGAAAAATTCAGCGAATCTCAATTTTCTTCAGGTTCTCTACCACCCCCAATAGCCGATAGCACGAAATATTCATTAAATATTTATTCAATATTTAACAATATTTTTATCTGACCCAAATACTTGTTATCTTAAACATTCAATAAATATTTAGAATATAATATTTTTATTAAATACTTATATATCTTTTAAATGTTTAAATTCCCTTTGAAGTAACTCTGTATACATATTGCTCAATAAAGTAGTAGTGGTGGCCGGAAAACAGGTGTTTTGGAAAAAGGAATTGGAAATTCTCAAAAACTACTTGGCCAATCTACTCCAATTTTGTTGTGGTTATTTAGAAGTACGAATCCTACGAATTTGAAGAATTTTAAGTATCTGCGAGAAACCATCGTCGCATTACCAAGAAGCGCCAAAACCTGCATTTTGCCTCGATTTTCGGCCATAACATTTTTGCTCTTAGTATTAGCTATATGAAAAGCTTTTTCGTTCCTGTCAACACTTTCGATTCCTTTGTTGTCAAATAAAAGGTTTTCCCCAAAAATTTGTGTACCCATTTTATGTTTTAAATACCCTCTTGAACAACTTGCACCAATAAAACCCGACTTTACAATTATTTCGGGGATACTTGCTAATATGATTAGACTATTATTTAAGAATGTTACCCTTTAAGGCATCTGTATATAGCCAAGCGCAAAGTTGCGCTTATTAAACAGATTCCAAAAATATTTTCGGACGGTTTTTTTTTAGGTTCTTTCCGTAGTTCTAAATAAAAAAGGTTCTTATGAACACTCTCTTAAAGTTGATAGCACGGATGGATCTCTTCTGTATCTCTCTCGCACACACGAAAAAAATTGCGTCAGGTAGATTGATTTTATGCTTACCACTCCTTCGAATCAACTGCTAGTACAATTTTCCATCAAAAAGACGTAGCATTTGGAACTCTGGTGATAAAACTGATTATAGTAGCTCTTGAGACGTACTTACATACCTGACTATATAATATTACAACATCACGAAATCAAGAAACCCCATAAAATTGCACTCTAGATATAATGCTGGTATATACATAATATCGCGCCCACCTCGTATTAGCATACCGCATCACCTGCTACCTGCTTTTGTCGAAACGAACCTAGCAACTCTGCTATAACTCGAGATCGACAGGAGACCCGCAAATGTACGGGAAAATCTATGATGTGTGAAATATGTCTAGCAGATGCATATAATTACAGTGGCTGGAGGTGTATTAATATAATAATATCAAGAAATTGCAACTGTTTACTTTTGAAAGTTTTTTCAAATATTATCAGGATTCTCCGAGACGTCAAAAAAAAGTTGGAGAGATTTTGTTTCATTTCGTTTTTGACATTATTTTCCGCCGCCAATGAACGGATTTTAGAAAACTACAAAGCGTTTTCGTCCTTGGCCGAGCAGTACTTTCCAAGTTATTGATGGGCCAAGGATTAGCAGACAGGTAGACCGACGGATATAAATGCATGAATGGTTTTTCATGGTGTACATGTTATATGACATTTAAAAAACAATATCTCATTCACAAAGTTTTTTCGCGATTACCATACCCCTAAGCATGCTTTGGGATTTTGTTAATGGATGTTTCAAGAATATGTAACAACTTTGTAACCTTAAGATTTTCGTTTCCTCATAATATTTTTCGGAATTGAAAATCGCATATTTTGCAATTTATAAAATATTAAGGGCCAATTTCACCAACAACAGTCCGTTATAGGGTAACAGCCCGTCAAATACAGCGAATGAGCTTCAAGTTCCAATCAACAAATTTTAGCAACCAATAGCTATGAAATGTTGAAAACAAAATATTGTCAAAGTATGAGATGACATCTTGTCACTGAAACATCACCAGCTTATTGAATATTAAGAAATTACATATAATTCAGTCAAAATTTAAACAAATGTTTGATTTTTGAATAAAATTCATGTTTTAATTACCATTGTTGATTTTTTATTCATGATAATATTATTTTCTTAAATTGATATGCGATTTTACTGATTCAAGATCATCTACTGGGTGTTTTTTCCTGTTGCAGCTAGCCATTAAACACCTACTTGATGACTGGCTCTACCACAAAGTTCATAGATATTGCTCGTTTCCAAACATTCATTCATTTACTTGGCATTCATTGATACCTTACATTGATATTCCCACAAAACCATTCTGGTTTTTTAATATCCATACATCTATAAAGTTGAATATTTTTCGTTGTTCATGAACTTAACAAACATGCACACTAAATTCACAGCGATCAACAAATACTCAAACCTATATCGTAAACCTCCCGGCAAACTTAAAACCTGCAGAAAAACTAGAAATTTGCAATAACTTTCTTGTTGCACTGAGTACATATTCTGGGTTATATATATATTAGACGTTATTTGAATCGCAAAACATAATATACACTGATTTGAATAACAGCTGATTATCTCCTGATATTTTAAAAATAACCATATCGACAAGTGACTCATAATTCTGTGGGATCCGTCAACACTTCGTCCCAGTGGTAGTGGTGTTGGTTATCGTTACTTTCGAGTACTTGTTACTAATCGTTACTCTTCTACAAAGTAATCGTTTATTGTATTCGTTACTTTGATTACTATGAGTAGTATGAGTATAACGATTTGGCAATTTGCGTCGTGTGATTAATGTCGAATTTAAACAAGTTGAATGGAACCGAATCTTGTAAGTAAATAGACGACCTTAAAATTTGCAAAAAGTTATAAGCATAGTTTATTCTAGACTATCGTGTTTAATGCAAACATTGTATCTTCAAACTGTATGCTTATCGAGATGAGTTATCATAGGATGGAGTGTCATATGACTCATATGAGCCTACTAACTGAAAATACTTTGTATTTACTAGAAATACTTAAAAACATCTGATCTGATATGGGCATGAGCGGTAGTGCTACAGTCTAACCAGCGTTACCACTCAACGATCAACGATTGTACAGGTACCGGTTAGGGATACGGAAAAGAGAGTAATCAAAGTAATCATTTCGTGCTCAGATTGGTACTCGTTACTTCGGGTATCTATGAGTAACGAGTACCCGAGTTTCGTATGATTACTCTTTCAACACCACTACCCAGTGGAGCAAACTCTGCCAACTCTCGAAATAAACTTTATTAATTCCAAGTCTTATTTTTGTTTTACTGTGCCTGCTTAGATATTCAAATACGGCCAGGAATTATTAGCGCCTGGCTATTTTAGGCCTTCAATAACTCCTTATTTTAGATCTCTTCTTATTTTGTTTTTTCCACGCATTCATGGTAGAAATTCATTAACCCATGAATTTATAACAAATGATTACTATTATGATGTAAAGAGAGATGAGGAATTGGTTGGAATACATTTTATATTCTATTTTCTAAATTCGCACAATTCAACAGGTATGTGTAGCTATAATGATCTCATAATGTACACACAGTATATTGAACTTAACAAATTTCGAGATTGCCATGAATTAACAAACGACCAAACCTGCTGCCAAATTTAACAGCTAGAAAATTGACCTATTATTTCTCCCATTCCCATTCGCTGAGGGGATAACGGATTGTTAAATGTAAACCTATAACATATATCAAAATACATGAAAGTTGTCCCGTTTTTTCTGTACAAAAGCATCATGTTAGAATCAAAAAGTGGTCTTGTTTATAATAGAGTCGAATTTTTACGATTTTATTCAACATTTTAATAGAAATCACTGATATTCTGACACCTTTGACAGCTTCCGTCAAATTGCATTTCGATAAGGTATTTTCCTATTGGTCCATAATAATAATGTTGGTGAAATCGGCACAAAATCGATTAAATCTCGAAAACTATACTCTACAGAAAAAGTATATAGAATTATTTTCTTTTCAAAACGACTCAAATACCCGAAAAAACTGTGCCCGGGGCGAAAACAAAATTTCAAATTTGCATAAGAAATTGTTTAAATTTTGGACGCAATTTTGGAGATTCTCATAAAAAGGATTTTTTTTAATGTTATGCAAGCAAACCAAGTCAGAATATTTTTATGAACATATACGCCGATATCGAGTAAAAATATGTGATTAATTAAAACTAGTGAACATGCCTCAGAATGCTAAAAACAATTATTAGTTGTGTAATAGAATGTATGTTGGCGATGCCGAGACGTAATTTGATAGTAGAGACCGCGCCGGATACGGAAAATATTTTCTATGACTAAATAGTTTTTCCTAGTACTTCGTGCGTATTTTTAGACGCATATTATTTATCCACCGACATATTTTATGGCCGCTAACGGATTCTTCACTGGAAAGGTTAATCATATTGTTTAACTTTAAATACACGTTCTCGATACCGTCAGCCAGCAATACTAACCAACGCCCCAGCATCATTGCTTTTTTAGTATAATTGATAAATATCCATGATACTGAAGTAAATAATGTCAAACAACAATAATTTATCCGCTTCCCTTGTATCTACTCTCCAGTAATGAAAAATATATCGTTAGAATTAACGGTTCTGCTGCCTCGGTTTTTTTTTCAAAGTCAAAAGTTATTTGAGATTTGGAGTCATATGTAGAGTAATTATGTTTAGTTCTTCCATGGAAGTCGTTCTGATGAAATGACATCAAGCAGATTGATTCTGAAACTGAATGTCCTGTTTCTTATTGAGCTGGAGAAATATAATTCTATGTTATAAATTGTCAAACTCAGTTGGTTTTATCCATAATATATATACCATAGTTTGATCTGATCAACATGAAAACCAAAGCGTCGTATTTAGCGTTACTAAAAGGTTATGGTCACACATTTTGTTGCACATTACCAGTCACAAGTTACAAGTATTGTGTCATCAGCTTAACATTTTCATATTCCTCTCCGGTGAAATCAGCCAATAAATGGGATTTGATTTTTATTCCGAGTATCAAAAAAACGTAACCATACATTTCATGCGAAACTAGTAGCCTCAGAAAATAGAGTTTATTTTTTCCACAATTGATCAAGGTCCAACCTGCATATCAGTAATTAGATGATGCTCTAAGGACAGCACGTGGAAATACTTGAACTTTGGAGGGCGTTTTCCCACTTCTCGTTCATGAAAAAAGTATGAAAATACTCCAATCATACTTTTCGGATGCAAAATAGTGATATTCTGCTGAAATAAAACTTTATTTTTTTATAATTATCCCTTCGTCTAGTGGTATGAAACGGTTTCCTTTGTGAAAAAAATAATTATGATGGATAACAAGAAATCGCTAGTGTTTGTTATTCTTCAGTACGCACGCAACCTTTCGTGAGCCGAATAATAAAATGAGTTTGCTACGTTGCAAACCACCTTCTGTATTTCTTAACAAAAAAAATAATTTATATTTGTAATTTGTGTTCGTGCTTAATTTACATAGTGTATTTCTCAAATGAATTGGTGAAACATTCCAGCTTGATCTGCATTTACCTATACAAAATCTCGTTCACAAAAGATGTCAATTTATTATCAGGCGACTTCTAAATGGGCTGTATTCAGTTAACTGCATCCCTGAAGCGCTCTGTGAGATAATTCGAATATAGTATTAAAATAAACCTTATGGACAGGCCAAAGTGCCCAAAATATGACTCCCATTTTGTTATTGATCTAAAAGACATATGAAGTAGCTAAACGTTTGTTTTAAAAGCGACATATACCTTACATCTAAGCACTATGCATTTGGCACTTTTATGAACTATACCTAGTTGCTCACCAATATTGGAATAGCAATTTTCAAAAACCTTACATATCAGCAACAAAAATCGATCATAAATTGAATTGAAGTGCAAAAACCTGGTACAACCTGAATTTTTCATGATAGAGTAAACATTGTATCATTGACAAGTAAAGTAGCTATAAGGTGCTCTTTTGGGATTAATATAGTATTAGAAATTCGGAAAGATTGGAGTTCCGAGTAACTTCACATAACAGGAAATGGGGATAGTGGTATACAGGGTTATCCAAATTAAGTGTCCACCATTAGTAACTTTGTTATTAGTGAAAATACAAAGTTGTTTGAATTAGCAAACTAGTAGCATTTTTAACGCTGGTAAAAATGAGAAATAAAAAAAACAATTGAGAGTCGTTATTTTGATTTTTTTCAGTAAAATAACATTTTTTTAAATGGAAACCCCTGTTTATTATATTTTTTTCTGTTAAAGCATCAAATTTTAAACAAAAAAGTTCATAATGACTTTTCCGCTAAAGTCAAAAATAAAGTCAAAATAACGATAAATATTTTTAATTATTTGCAGTATTATAATATTAAGACGGCTATGAAAACAACATGGCGTTCGCGATTTGACAGCATTAGATAAGCGACAAATTGTTAAACTGGACATACTCGCAACTAGAAGGCTTTGGAAAACAATGATAAAATCAAATAATGTCAAACATTAGTGTAAATACTTGTTTATAAGCTTTATTGTGTCATTAATTTAAAGAAAAATGTTCTCCCATGAAGAAAAGTGTGATATGTTAGAATGCTATTTAGTGTGCAGAAAATCCTCCTTGAGAGCAAGAGAATACTACAGTGAATTATATCCCGCTCGCATTCAACCGTATGAACGATATTTTCTGAGACTTTATCGAAAATTTAGGGGCAACGAAAATGTTTTTGCTAAAACAAGGGCAAAAAAAGAATTCATAATAAGCGAGGCCACGGAAATTGCAGTTATTGGATATTTTGAAGCTTATCGTGAGAATTCAATAGCAGATATTCTCAAGGACTCTAATTTCAGTTATGGTACTGTTCAAAGGATTTTAAAAAAATACAAATTTATTCCGTATAAGTACCGACCAGTTCAAACGCTTTTGGCAGGGGATCCAGAGAGAAGACTTGTTTTTTGCCATTGGTATCTTAGCTTCTGTCGCCAAAATGTAAATAACTTTCGTTACCTTTTATGGACAGATGAATCAAATTTTTCAAATTCTGGAATGTTTAATAGAAAAAACCACCATTATTGGTCAAGAGAAAATCTTTTGTTAGTACATCCAAGAAGCCCACAAGTCCGTTTCAGTTTCAACGTTTGGTGCGGTATAATTGGTTCAAAGATTGTTGGCCCGTTCTTTTATGAGGGAACCCTAACTGGTGAAAGATATGTGGAATTTATGTCAGAAATTCTGACTAATTTCTTAGACGAATTGGATCTTATAAGTAGACATCATCTGCATTTTCAGCAAGATGGCGCACCTGCCCACAACTCCAGAGGTACTTATCATTTTCTAAGTACTACTTTTAATGATCAGTGGATAGGAACAAATGGCCCAATACAGTGGCCTCCCAGATCACCAGATCTAAACCCACTTGATTACTTCTTGTGGGGTTACTTAAAGAACCAAATTTACAAGCGAAGGTACGATAACCTTGACGCGTTAAAGACTGCAGTTAGGGAAAAGATAACCCAGATAGATGGTAGGACCATACTTAAGACAGTTCGAGCAGTTGAAAAACGTGCCCAAAAATGTATTGAAGAACAAGGTGGTGTTTTCGAGCATCTTCTTTAAAAAAAATTGTTATTGTATTTTGTAAGATTATAAGTTGATGTTGAAAATAAAGTTTGTCGATACAATTTAATTGTTTCAGATTGGAGGCCATAACTTCAACAATTTGTAACCTAGGAGAAAAGTCATTATGAACTTTTTTGTTTAAAATTTGATGCTTTAACAGAAAAAAATATAATATACAGGGGTTTCCATTTAAAAAAATGTTATTTTACTGAAAAAAATCAAAATAACGACTCTCAATTGTTTTTTTTTATTTCTCATTTTTACCAGCGTTAAAAATGCTACTAGTTTGCTAATTCAAACAACTTTGTATTTTCACTAATAACAAAGTTACTAATGGTGGACACTTAATTTGGATAACCCTGTATAACTTCAGCTAAATAATCATAATGCAACGCCCTATATAGTGCGGTAGGTCACAGGCAACTAGCTTGTCCATTTGGGTATTCAAGAGCACTGTGTCGTGTGATGCAAATTGTAGGTTGTATATGTTGTCAGTTAGTTGTCATGTAGTAGATTAGGGGTTTTGTCAGTTAGCTATCAAATAATGTAACACCTAAAACTTATTCTGTGGTTTTCATACTGATAATCTTTCATGCTTATCTGGCCGCCTAATCAAGCCACAATATGTTTGAAATACTCACGAAGACTAGAGATAGAAGGTTAAACTGCGTAAGGGATACACGTATTCGGATGAAGCCAATTCTGCCGGTAAGGATGGCGTAGATCGTCTGCGCATCGAAAAGTGTCAAAAGAAAAACAACATAACCTGCCGCAATCTTTAAGTGAATTTCACTCCCGTCGTGCTATGCTTTGTAGTCATATTACTTCGTGGTTTATTAATATTATATAATATTTCAGCTTGCAACTCTTCTGAACTGTCAAAATTTAAGTCCCTTACAGTCACGATGACAGCAACAGAAAGAGAGTCATACCATATGCGCAGTGTATGTACATACAACCTTCTGTCTCTAGTCTTCGCGGATATATGTTTTCTGATGACGACATTTCGGCTACAGTGGTGGCGTTGTCATCAGTAAACAACGATAATAGTATTTCAAACATATGTGGTTTCATTTAAAGCCAGAGAAGCATGGAGAATTAGCTGTCAGATAGCTGACAGTTTTATTTGTATCTAGATTTTTGGATGTTTCGCGAGTTCTGGTGTTTTCTAGGAAAGGATCTTCACATGTTATTAGGGTACATAAATGAGTGTGGCATTGTAGGTAATGTTAAGTAAGTTTTGTGAGTTTTTGAGCTAATAAAACGTAAAAATAAAGAAAAGCATTTCATTTGCGATAAGGAGAGGCTATCCGTGAAAATATTGATCATAGTATTTAATGTATAGCGAGTCAAACTGGACTTACGACTGTTTACTTCTCAGCTACTGATAAACGCATTGTTTAAGTGGAAAAAGTGCGAGTATGTTCTTGAATTTTGTAGTGCACCTAGTCTATACGATTTGTGGTGTGTACTCTTAAATTCGATTTGATTGCCGTGTGCAGTGTGATGTTCTCTTAATTGCACCACCAGTGAATTTCTGAGTAAAATATCCAAGCACAAACCACTCCACGCTGTCTAAACTGTATCCATCGAAGAAACAAAGTAAAATCAAACATATACACCCGTATTGCACGTGATCAAGAACTTAACCGTAGGAGACGCTACAGGGCCGTATCAAGCTATTGTGACTGATCTATCAAAAAATGTCGTACAAGATATGTGTTGCTGTAAATTCTATCAAAAGCATGGTAAATTATCAGGAATATACCACGCCTTTCTAATCATATTTCGACATTAGGAATCAGTGCAAAAAAATCTGTATTCACCATTTCAGCAAAATGTTACTAAAACGCACACGAAAAAAACTTGTGGACCATCTCAATTGAAATTGTTCATATTTTATTATTAACTTACATATATACCCAATAATATTTACAAATCAACCTTCTATTCACAATGCAGAGCAAATTTTTTTGAGCAAATAGAAACTACAGACGTAGTAGTAGTAGTTTAAATAAATTAACCCTAATTTTGTGTAATTATAAATTTGGAATTTCCACATTAATAACTAGAAAGTTACACTTTGATTGCAGTCTATAATGAACTTACCTGTCTTGCCAAAAAGCCCGTTAAACTGCCAGTCTTAATGGTATCAATCGATTTATATGCTGTATTCCGAGGAGCTTGAATCATCAGAATTGTTGATGTCAATTATAAGGGGTTCAACTTGGGTGTCAATGATATTGTCCATATCCCACATTTTGGTTTCAACCTTCTCTTGGACATGGTAAATACATGTTCTCCATTTTGCTGGCGTAATTCTATCGACAGCAACATCAAACAGTTTTTTAAGGTCAGAAAACTTAAAAGTGCTGTTATTTGACGCCACGTATTGCTTGATGTCGGCCCAAATCAACTCGATAGGATTCAGTTCGCAGTGATAGGGAGGCAGCCTGAGAATCGTTTTATTTTGGTTTTTGGCCATTTCGTCAACAATTTTTAAATCATATTTATACTTATGTCGCTTGACTATACGTATTTATCAGCTCAGCTTTGACCATTGTTTGGTCGAAGTCGATCTTCTTTGAGATAAGCCACTGTTGAATGTCTGCCTTTTTGGTGGCCATTGTTGGAATTTTTTCCAATTTTCTGGAGTGGTACGGGGCATTATCCATCACAATAATTGCGTTATCATCAAGTGTCGGCAACATTTTTTTGAACCAATTTTCAAATGAGTTACCATCCATTTCTTCGTGATAGTCTCCAGTTTTTTTGGATTCAAATGCCCACAATGCTTCAGGAACAAATCCATCTACGCTACCTATGTGGCAAATGATCAGGCGTTTTCCCTTGCCTGAAAGTAATTAGTTATTTTACTTCTCAGCGAGCGCACTAAATGACGAAATTAAGCAACTTACTCTTTTTAGGTTAGTGTAGGATAGGGTCTTAGATTAGTTTTTGGGTGAAGGAAATACTCAGAAACTTGGATGAGATAGCAAAACTGAGTTCGGAGCTTCCAAATCATTGATTCGATCAGAAAATGAATTATCTGCATCCAAAAAAGTTCATATACTTCGAAACTTACCTGCAGAATTTTTCAATCCCGTTGAAAGGCCATCTAAAAAAGCCTGCCTTGAGGACCTCACAGATCTGTCTACCCAAACCTTTCCCTGCGTATGCCCCGCGTTCACCCATGTTTCGTCTAAATAATAAATTTTTCTTCCTTCAGCGCGGAATTGCCTAATTTTTCTAAGGTATTCTCTCCTCCAGATAACAATTTCCTCCTTTTCTATCAATAAACTATTCCTTCCTCTTTTCAAAAATCGAAAGTCTAGTTCTTTCAACAGCTTATGGAACGTAGATCTTTTAAAATTTGGCAGGTCCTCATCATCATTCACTTGCTTCAATATTTTATCTATTGTAGGTATTTCATTCCTGAAGAAAAAGTGATGTACTTTTCTTCTAATGGCACTTTTGTCAGTCATCTATTTTTTCGAAGATTTTTTTTCTGGCTGGATATGTTTTTGGCTCAGATAGTGAGTGATTTTGTCTATATTCCTTCAAGATTTTGTAAACACTTGATCGACCTACTCCAGAAATTTCAGCAACCTTACATACGATATTTTCTATAGCCAATCCACTATTCTCTTGCATCTGGTTCTTGTAGATATTTAGAATAATTTGTTTTTCACCTGCGCTAAGATGAAGCTTTTTAGCCCTTTTTCTGGGTGACGTTAAGCTGATTTCACTTCATCAGCTGTATCTGTGTCAGACATTTTAGACTAATATTAAATTTCCGCAAGAAAAATCAAGTCAAGACGTGCATAAAACGTTCGCGCTCATAAACGGGTATCCGTAACTGATTACAATCCTGTGCGTGGTGACGAACCATCAACGTGACGCTGAGAGTTCCCTCTACTATGCAGCGTTGCCAGGCTTAATGTCACAATGATCATGTTTTATTGGGAAAATTGTCAGAAATCGCCGAATATTGAACAGAAACATTACAAGAAGACTAACCTTGAAATGTGAGTCTACAAATCGATATTCTTATAGGGGGGAAGGGTAGGGAGCTGTTATGGTTCCTATTAACCTTGGTGAAAGTTGGAAACGGTAATATCATATATGGCATACATTCGGTTGAAGGTGTGTGCACGGAAAATAGATTGTGGATAGGATTTTAATAGATAAATCTGCACAAAAAAACACAAAAGGAGATTTTTGTATTTCCCTGAAGAATATCTCAAGGTTATTTCAGATGTACTCATCGAAACTTTATGGAAGGATTATCGAAACCTTATTTTCAATTGCGATAGGGCCACATACCTCGACATCGCATTAATGTGAAAAATAAGACAATAGAAAAAAAATCCCTCACTGATGCTATCTCTTAGGAAAAATTTAACTATAAAGATTGCACAAAAATTTTCTTCACCTTTTTGAGCTTGTTTTCGCATCTCCGTATATGCCGTTCATAATTTGCTGCAGATCAAATTGGAATATACCTTTGTGATGCCATTTATTGTTATATAATGTCCTTTACAACAGTTATTGCACGTATTGCACCAACAGATTGATTTGTGATCCATGCGAATGTGATCAACCACTCTGGCGAAAACTCGCCGAGCGTGGCAACCTTGCGACTTTGTCTGGAGGCTCGTCGCTACAAGCCAATCAGGAAGAGGCCGACAGAGCGCCATGGCTACCGATCACGCGTTGATCACGAATCAACCACTGTTTACGATTACTGTGTAGCTTCGTTAGATACACTTTAGTTGTTTTTCGACTCAGCGGCGTGCGCTCAGTTCCAATGGTTGAGGTAGCAGTATGTCTGGTAAAAATAAGCACCCAGACATAAACCTACGATGTGAGGCTTGTGAAGAGGATATCCGTAAAGGCAGTGCAAAGATAAAATGTTGTAATCTAAATTGTGAAGTTACCCTACATCAGAAATGCTTCTCATCGATTGCTAAAGTTATAAAATTAGAAAAATCCGACTGGCTGTGCAAGAACTGCGATGAAGATAGTGGCACATCAACCACAACCGTGATATCGTATAGCGATGGAGATGTAATTAAAGAGCTTGCTAAAGTGAAGAGTGATGTTCGGTTACTAACTGATCTTGTGAATGAGTTATAATCTACTAACAAAATTTTGCTCAATAAAATTGAACAAATTACATCCAGCAGGTTTCCCGATGTACAAATACAGCAGAATACTGAACTTCCCGTACTTTATAGTCAGGTTGTATCAAAAACTGTAAGCAATCATTCCAAGTCTGTTTTAATTATTACGTCAAATGATCAAAAAGAATCAAACTCCGAGCTTTTAAATACTGTTAAAGCGAATGTTAACCCTGCTGCCTAGAAAATAGGTATCAATGGTGTTAAGCTTATAAACAATAGAATGTTGATTAGTTGCTCTAGCGAAGAATCTTTAGAAAAACTTAAGGGTGTAGTTCAGAATAAGTTTAATAGTAAGTATAAGGTAACAGCTCCCAAACCCTTCAAACCTCGTCTCTTGATTACTGATGTTGATAAATCACTAGATGATAGAAACACTTTCCTCGAATCAATAGTCCAAAATAATGATTACTTGGCTGATTGTGATATAAAGGTGATATCTGTTCTAAAGTTAAAATATTCATTGAGTTAGGTAGTATAGGTTGATCCTGATGTGAGGAAAACCATAATTACTCGTGGCTTTTTTTATACCTCTTGGAAAAAGTGTTTTGTCCGTGGCCATATTTCAGTAATTAGATGCTTTAGCTGCTCTCGATTCGGTCATTTGAAAAAATATTGCAAAGATAAGTCTGTGTGCTCGCTATGTTCTAATGACCATGATGAGAAAGATTTTAACTCTGTTAATAATAAATGTGTGAATTGCTGTGTATATAATAATTATATGAAAAGTCATTCTGGAGATTTTAAGCCATATTCAGTCGATCATGCTGCATCAGACAGACAATGTCCATGTTTTTTAAAGAAATATGCTGAATTAACATCTAGAATTGACTATAGCTAGGCTTAATATCAAAGTTTTAAATATTTGTCATCTCAATGTGCGGTCCTTGACTACTGCTTTCGACTGTTTTTGTAGATTGGTTCAAAACAAATTCAATGTTATATGCATTATCGAAACGTGGCTTAATCAAAACATTTCTAGTCAAGCTGTACCTATAGAAGGCTACCAGTTTTTCCGTAGAGATCGTTTGGGTAGGGGTGGAGGGGTGGGCTTCTATATAAGAAATAATTTCAACATTACCGTTATTGATACCCTTGATTTTGCAGGTGACTCTTCCTTAGAATTGCTATGCTGCAAACTCAGCATGGGCAAACTCTACCCTACTTATTGTCGTCGTGTATCGCCCTCCTCATACTTCAATTACAGATAGCATTGATACCAGTGATGATATACTTTTTTTCTTCGTACCTCAATATGATAATATAATAATACTTGGTGACATAAATGTTGACCTTTTGAATCATGACAATCCTTTGAGCAACTGTTTCGATAGCTTCAATTTTGATCAATTAATAAATGAACCAACTCGTGTAACTGAGCTTAGCTCAACTCTAATACACCCCATTTTTTCTAGCAATTCAAAAAGTGTTGTAAAATTAGGAGTACTTAATGCTGATATTGTGTCCGACCACAAGTTAGTTTTCTGTGCTGTTGTTCTGAAGCTTCCTAAATTTGAACCCAAGATAGTAACTTTTAGAGATATAAAAAATATTGATGTTATTAATTTCAAGGGCGACTTACTTCATGCTGGACTTGATCGTATCTTTTACTTTATGGATGTTGATGGCAAAGTAAGCTGTCTCTCTAGTTGCATAATACAAATATATGATATGCACGCGCCATTACGAACTGCTCGTGTAACACAACCGGCTGCTCTATAGATAACATCGAAACATCGAACATGAAGTGCATCTTTAGGGAACGCAACAAAGCTCTCTTGAATTTCTGTCATGACCCATCTGATGTGAACTGGTCCACTTATAAAGATATGCGGAATTACGCACTCACTTCCTTTCGTAGGGAGAAGAGCGAGGGCCTACCTTTCTAGATATGGTGATATTAGTACACGATCAGCATGGAAAACACTTAGATCTATGAATGTCTGTCAACCGAAATGAGTTGATGTACCGTTTAATCTGCTAGATCCCCGTGAAGTCAACGAATACTTTTTAAGCACTTTTATGCCTGCCGATCAAAACCTCAAAGTAGTACAATCCACTGTCAACAGCTACAGCAACAGACGCTTCGATCCCGACGTGTCATCATGTTACTGTCGTCTGGTAACCCATCGTGAAGTTATGAATGCAGTCTTGTCTATCAAATCTGAAGCAGCGGGTTGTGATGGCATCACTCTAACTATGCTAGGCTTATGCCTGCCTGAAATACTTGATCACATATTATTAATATTTGCTTAGAAAGGGGCGTTTTCCCATCCAACTGGAAGGAGGCAATAGTCACACCTCTAGCCAAAAGTAATAATCCGTCGGAACATGCCGATCTTAGACCTATAAGTGGTTTATGTTTCTTGTCGAAAGTCTTGGAGAAGATAGTATACCAACAGCTTGTTGAGTATTTTGCTAATAATAATTTCTTTCCAGTACACCAATCTGGTTTTCGTGAAGGTCACAGTACGACTACTGCACTACTACATCTTGCAGATGAGATACTTTCCAACCTTGACAACAAATCCGGCACGCTGTTGGTCATGCTTGATTTTTCCAAAGCTTTCGATAAGGTCAATCATGAGACTCTTTTGAGTAAGCTAAAATATTATGGCATGTCGGAAGATCTTTTGAATTTCTTCAGATCGTACCTAACTGATCGCACCCAAAGAGTGAAAACATCTAGAGGAACTTCTGATGCACGGTATCTGTCATCAGGAGTTCCACAGGGTTCAGTACTGGGATCTCTTTTATTCCTAGTATACACATTCGATCTGCATGAGTGTGAAGAACATTTTTGCATTCAAATGTATGCTGACGATACTCAGCTAAGATTTCGTTTCAATGAATCCAACTTACATGAAGTATCGTATAAAATTAACCTAGATCTTGATAACGTATTAACGTATTGTAATAGACACTGTCTCCGCCTCAATCCATCAAAATGCACCGCGATACCATACTGTCCTAGACATTCAAATTACAATATCACAAATCGAGTCTCCTTATTTATCAACGACATAAATATTCCATTTTTTGATAATGCTAAGAATCTAGGTCAAAATTGCAGAAGCTTCAGAACAACTATTGCAGATTCATATTTGGTCTTAGGAAGTACAGAAGCGTTTCTTCAAAAATCAAGGAGTTACAGTGGCTCAGAGTTGACGGCTTACACAACTACTCTATGGCTTCATTGGTGCATAGAATTTTTAAAACTGGTAAACCCGTCTATTTACTCTGTAAGTTGATTCCTCGTGGAAACCAAATTACTCTAAATCTGCGGCACAATGATCTACTTTCCATTCCTATACATCGGACGTCGGTCTTTGAAAAGTCCTTTACCTATAATGCGGTCAAGGTATACAATTCTTTACCAGCTATCTCTAAGAGCTTAAGTTTGCAGCGCTTCACGAAGACAATCAAGTTGCATTTTCTAAACTCAGCACATTGAGTGATGAATTCATTTTGTTGAACGATATCTTGTTCTTTTGTTACTTTTTTTTTGTATATGTTCATATTATATATTTACTCCTTTTTAATGCATTCCTCACAGCTACTGATTCATGTTGTTATGCTAATGTTTTGTGATGTCTGGTTGTAGTATGGTTGAGTGGTAGAGTAGCCATGGCTATACTTCGCCATGCTATGATCATTTTCTGAATAAAGTCATTATTATTATTATTATTATTATTATTATTATGAACAAAACTCAGATATTGACTTAATAACATGTCTCATGTTTCAATGTTGCAAGTTAAAATTGATACGGAAACCAATGCAGAGCGAACACAATAGAAAAACCCACATGCTTGTTTGACAACCAATATATCGTATTTTTTCAAAAAAAAAAAAGATTTTGCAAGATAGGTGTGCGTGTGACTATTTCTTTACTATCTATATGGACAGTTATTTAAAATATATAAACACTGGATACTGTACTCGCCTATAGAATAACTTTTGCAGTTGGTGAATTTAGAATCGGGAATCGGGATTCGAACCCGCATCTCCTCCATTCAAAGAGATGTGATACCTTCCACTACTTATTCACTATCCTAGCACGCTGGTGCCATGGTAAGTACACCGAAGGACAGCGTGGTGCAACTAGGTAGCGATTGGAGATACCTGACCCATCCGGTTTGTTTCACTTGATCGCCGCCAGATGGGGATGAATCAGCTTGAAAGAACAAAGGAGCAGTGGCATGGGTAGGATTGACTTTGCCGCTAACAATCCATCCCGAAAGTTGGTGCTGTGGACGTGGACTAATTGGTTAGGTCGGCTCCACGAAATGGATGAGATGCTACCTATTTTTCCTATCTATCAAGTTGTTGTTTACTAAACCTACTATTTACACTTGGTAGGAATGGAGTTTCAGATAATGCAGAGTCGATGAGGCCAGGGGTTACCTTAAGGAGAAGGGTTTGATTCAGGGCGCTTTGCTGGCAAATCAAATATCAAATGGTCTTAGTGCTGCAGTTACCTGAATACATCGCGTCCATTAATTTATCACAACACAAACCGCCAAAGCAGGCATTTACTGTAGTTCACTCGTCTAGGTTGAAAATCTCACCAGGATCAAATGTGGTCAGTTTGTGAGGTGAGGTAACTTAATCTACGTTTTCTCAGACGCTTGTATATTTTGAATGTACTCATGCGCTCGCATGTGACCGACTAACGCCCAAATGGACAATCGCAACATATTCCCAGTAGTCCATTCAACGACTGCCCACTTGTCGGACAAAGTACGAAATTCCGCAGATATGCGGCAGCCGCCGGCGACTGCATGATTGACCTGCAACAAACCAGCCTTCTTGATCATAGCAGCATTTCCGGTGTAGTAGCTGCCGTTGAAAGAGAAGGACCACATGCGTTTACGTGACTTTGAATGAGCCGCCAAGCCCGAAAACATGAATGAACTTTGGGTGGCTTTTATTTTCTATGTGTGCGTCTTGATGTACACTACTCGTATTCTCTATTTCCCAGTAGTGTGGTGTAAGTAGATGAAAGTAGAAGGTAACAGGGACGTAGGCGCGTGCATAAAAGAGGGCAAATGACTTACGATGAAAGTTTAACACAACAAAACTGAACATTAAATATCACCAGATTCATTACTTTTATCACTATTACTAACAATGCAAAAATAACACAAGGGCGGCTAATTAGATGTTTTAAGGCGATCGGACGTCAGAATGTGTAGAAGTATTATGGTAAATAGTTTAGTACCACAGTAGTGTATGGCATGTTAAGGAGAGGTAAGACCAGGTGACCGGCATATGCTGAACTGACGTTCTCTCAAAATGAATACTTTGCTTCAATGTTGTTTCTTTCTGTCTCTTTACATTGAAATCAACGGAAAATAAATGCTGTCGATATATCTTATTTATCTCTCAGAGACCTAGGAACTAAAATTAGTAAAACGTGGCAAGCCCTGTCACAGAACAAAGTCGATAGGAAGAAGAAACAAGTGGAAAGACAAAATAACAAGAAGCACAAGAAGTGTACATACAAAGGTACTGTGTTCAAATCTTACATACAATTTTTTAAAGAATATACTACATTTCGTAGAAAGACAAATCTGGAGGTCCCTGCTTAGCTACTTGTGCTATTATCATTGTATAATACCAGTGATTAACGTATCATATCAGAAGATAGCCTTACCTAATGATGTATTGTCGTGTCCAAATAATGATCCGATATCAAATGATATACGAGATCGTCATTTACGAGAATTTTTCACAGCAGTGTTTCTCCTCCTCCCATTTTTTTGTATATTTAAATCACCACGTCGGCCTAAACCCCACGGATACTGTGAGACTATATAAGGGTCACACGGGAAAGGGGCGACACCACGCGGACTTTAGCGCGCACATATTGTAGTCCCGCCTGAGAGATCCACAATAATGAGATATAAGTTCACTTTGAAAAGGTTTATGTCTCATAGATGGCGCTGTGATACTTGCCTTTAAGCTGGCTCAAAGGTACATATTTCTGTTTTACTAACTCAAATCTAAGAAAGGGGTGAAATGAGTTCAACATGTGTTATGTATTTGCATTGATCTGTGCATATGTGTATTAACTGCCAGAAGCATCGAGTACCCAAACGGATGAACCGATTTTGATCTGTTTTTTTTGTTTTTGAGGTAAGTTGTCATGAATGTTTTTAGCTTTGATACAAGAAAATTGCTTCAACATTTTGAGGCCGGGAGCTTCTAAGGACTTTGATTTATAGTTATTTCAGGAACGTTTGCCTCTGTGAAAATTACAATAAAGTTCTTACTTTAACTTTCACGATTCGTCATTTTGATAGAGGAAATTTTGTGATTGAGGTTCCCTGCATCATGAAAGAATGTATGTGTAACGGAATTTCTCTGGGGGTATATGAGCATAAAACTAAAATACAGTACATACATTATAGGAATTCGTGAACAATTTTGCTGATGGAAACAATCTTCAGCAAAGCTCTAAATAAAATCAACACTTTACAAAAATACCCTGTTTAAAAATCTCTGATCAAGATGACCCACACGGTTAAACACTTTTTGAAAGCGGTCCGAATATTCTGTAGTTGTTTAATCCGCTTTTCCTAGATTTAGCTGTTAGTTCGCACATTGATGCTACGTCAGATTCCTACTTGATCCGACTGTTCTGCCATTATTCATACATCCTCTGCTCCTCACTTGATACTTATGATAGAATATACATTCATATCTCCGTCAATGGCAGCAAGTCACTTGTTCTCTGACAAACAAAAGGCGCCAGAACATATCTGCGACCCGGATACCGTGGGATTCACATTCGATTCGTACAAGTTGGCCATTGAACATTCGCACAGGGGGTAGGAGATATATAAAAGGCCTTAAAAAGGCACGATCCTTCAGCAGCAAACAGTAGGAACGGTATTTCTTAATAAGTTTTTCTCAGAAGTACTTTTCGGAGGCTGTGGCTGCGCCCGTTACATAGTCGTGCGAAAGAATTCCTCGAAGGGAATAAAACAGGACAAGTGTGGGAAAAGTATCTTACATTTTGTGACTAATCTAAGGGAAACTATATCTTTTTTTATACTTGAGCCAGGCCGTGGGCCTACACAGGGATCTACGGGTAAAGGGGAAGACGTTACATGGACATGTGACATGCACACATTCTGCACCCGCCGGGACGGTAAGTCGACGATAGACTGTTTAAGATCATGATGCTAAAGATAAATAGATACAAGGGGCACGCTGTATATGTTGAGACACGCGTTAACTATACTATTTAAAACCGGCAACAGTGCACTATTAGAAAGAGCAGTCCTCTATTAGGAAGTCGCCCGAGTCGCCGCATTCAGTTCATTTGCAAGCGTCTTAGTACACGGGGTGTAAACAAATTTAAGACAGAACAAGAAGTTGGCTCGAGAGAGTTATCGCGCTATGACTTATTATGACTTTAAAGTCGGTCTAACTGAACATCAATGTATCGAACGGTTATAACAGGCGCTTGGTAATGAAGCTCCGTCCCGGGCAAGTATGTTTCGCTGGTAGGCCGAACTTGAAAGAGGGCGTGTTTCATTGGCTGATGAAGAAGGTGGTAGAGGTAGGCCATATTCTAGTGTGACTCCAGAAAATATTGCTAAAGTTCAGGGGCTAATTAAAGAAGATTCTCGCTGCACATATGCGACTAATAGATGCAACTCTTGGTGAAGGATCCGCTACAGTCTACACCATTTTGCATGATCATCTTCATCTTAAAAAAGTTGTGGCCAGATGGGTGCCACATCAGATTATTGATTTCCAACAGGAGGGGCGTATTAGGATTAGACGGAAAACATTGGAAATGTTAAACAATGGCGGTTATCATATTGTTTCAAAAATAATAACAGGTGATGAAACCTACATACTGTTTTATGACAATCATACACGTCAGGAAAGCCGTGTGTGGATTCACGAAGATAACCCTACACCAGTAATGGTAAAGAAGCAGAAAGCCATGAGAAAAGTCATGTACGCCGCTTTCCTTCACAGCATTGGCTTAGTAAAAGCAATTAAGCTGGAAGAACGGCGTACAGTTATGGCAAATTGGTACGTCAACAGATGTTTGCATCACGACAACGCCTCTAGCCACACTGCCCAACTAATTGTAGACTTTTCACGCCAGCGCCACATCAGCCTAATTCGCCAGATTTGGCAATGTATGACTTCTGGCTCTTCAACAATTTGAAAAAAAAATCTGCGTGGTCGAAAATTTTCGTCCGAAGAGGAAATCGATCAAGCAATTAATCAGTTTGTTGAAGTCATTCCAAAAACTGACTGGTTAGAAGCATTTCATTTGTGGAAGTTCAGGCTACAGAAGTGCATGCTGGAGGAGAATACTTTGAACATAAATAAACTAATTTTTGAAAAATATTTTTTTTAGTCAGTTTTCGTGTATCTCAGAATAGCGTGGCGCTCGTAAATCATTTGCCAGGATATATACATTTCAAGAAGTTGGACTAAAACATCTGCAACTAAATAGAGTAATACCTCAGAAGTTTAACTAAATTGGTGTTTTGAAATTTCAATCATTTGTTAAAATAATTTCTGGGTATGTTTGCGATCCATATTTTATTTCTGAATAGAGTAAAAAATCGGGTTAAGATTTTGATCTAGGACTATATTGGTGATTTCTTTATGCCAATCATGAGTGAAATGTCATGTTTGGGTAAGTTTAACTTGAGGAGATATGCTATATTACTGTTTTTTTGAAAATTCAATCATTTGTTGAAAATCATTTCTGGGTATGTTTGTGATACATATTTCATTTCTGTATAGAGTAACAAATTATGTTAAGATTTGGGTATAAGACTATAGTGGTACTCTAGGAGATGTGCTCACAGCTGGTGACAAATGTTCGGTTTGTCAGCGCTTTCATTCAACATGTGATATATTTGCTTGTGTTTTGTGTTATATATTAATGAAATATATCAATATAGACAGAATACATTTTTGAAGTCATCACTTTTGAAAAATTAGCAACATACCAGTTGAAAGGTTCTAGATAAAACTAAAGACTTAATCATCGAAAATAATCTGGAATCTTTCCAAACTAAAACTTTTTCAGAGCTCCAAATAAACGGGCTGACTTACTTTTTTATTGAAGTTAATTGTTTTCAAACAATCGCTCTGTGCACCAGTGACATAGGTATTAATTTGTTATATGTATAAATATATATATGACCTATCTTTATAATTTTGAATAAAATGTTATGTGTAAATGGTTTTTTAATCTTTTTTTTTTGGTAGGTGTTAATAAAAGTACTTTGTATCATTCAGTTTGTTTTACAGTTTTCATCACTCTCCTTTTCCCAATTTTGAATTTTTCTATATTCCTATTTAACATCCGGATTTCAGTACAGATTTTACATCTAAAACAAGATATCTACTTGGCATCTGTTCTGCATTCTTTGTTCTTTGGAAGAGTGAAGAAACGCCAATTCACAAAGTCTTCGTTTTTCTTGTAGTTGCTTGAACAATTCACCACTGCACAGTAGACCATCGTAAATGTTTAATTCACTGTTTTTTTATTATATTTCACACAAATACTCAGTTGGAATACAGAAGATAACGAACTATCGAAACTAATCACAAATTACGTGATGAAGCGCCATATCCGTCATCCGTCTCTGGGAAATTTTGTCACCGAGTGACCATGCGTGCAAAAGAGACAGACTGATCGCATGCGCGTGGGCCTATCTTGTCGAGTAATTGTATCATGGTCTACCACCTATAGATAATCAAAGCATCCATAGACAAGAGAAAAATTTTGTTGGGACGGGATTTGAACTCGCGCAGCTCACGGCGACTGACAAGTCCCTTAGCGTCTACCACCACACCACGGCGCAGGTTCAATAACTTGGAGTAGCTTATAATTCAGACCTGAGGAACTGTTGTACGAACAAGCTCAACCATACCTAAGTTGCGAGATCCTCGCTGACTACATTTCCTCTAATAGACTACAATGTTAGTTGACTTTTTTGTGGATTTGTCTGTTGTCAGACCAAAATGTATGTAGTGCACTTTGCTACATATTCATAACTCTCCTCTCATAGATAGTACGTATATAGATAGGTGCCAATAGAATGATTGTAATACTAGCTGACCCGACAGATGTTGTCCTGTCTTAGCTATGAACTGGGATGAATAATGAAAATGGTAGGGTAAATATATGACATATACTTAGGTAATTGTAGTGCGAAGTGTTTGTACCTCCATGTGGCTAGCAAAATATGTGTGCAGCACTATCTTTCCCCCATCAACTTGAATACCTTGAAAGTTGGCATAAAATTATGTGTAATGAATTTTGTTGCGCCAAATGACGTCATTTGAAAGCAATTATTGTACTGCTGGATATAAGTCTAAAAATGTATAGAATCTGGCACATTTCTCGAAACTAATGAATGTAGTGGTGGTACCAATGGAGTCAATTTGATCTTTCCACTGACGCAACATACCTAATCCAGGGGGTTCATTTTTAAACTTGAAAGCCATGCAATGTGGACTCACAACGTTCATTGGTTCAACAGCAACGATTTTTTGTAAACTGTAAACGACAACGTTGAATTTCAGTCCTTCGATCCGTTCAACTTCATTTCTCGTTTCTCGTTGCTCGTCTTCGTATATATCTTTAACTTGCAGCATTGCGAGTTCTGTGACCTATGTTGGTACATATAATTGGTGGCATTTTGAAAAATCACAATTTTAATATAAGGCGTGATTGCGGTAAACTAACTACCACCCTTGTTAACTGTTTCTGAACAAATACTTCTAAAAAAACTCACTGAACAAACTGAAAACTGGACAAAAGCTCTAATCGAATGGACTGTGCAATCCTAATTAAATACAATAATTTAGAGTAGTAAAAGTCAATTAAGCAAAAGAAACGTATTTTTATCAGCCATTTTTATTCACAGAGTTAACTGACAAAGATAACAATTAGGCAAAACTGCAGTTTCTTTTTGAAGGGGCCATCACAAAGTACGGAAGGCAAAGAAATGTAAGTCCAAAAACGAAAGCACCGTGTTTTCATGAGCAATTTTCTCTCACATAGCTAACTGTCAATAGCTGTTGGAATGAAGATGGCGGAGAGGAGCGCTTGTCTCTTTTGGTACTTGAGATATTTCATCTGCTGTGCGTGCTCTATGCTCAAGCAAACTGTCAAACGCACGTAGCTTAAATAATCATTAGGTTTTTAATGATTTCCCAATTTTCTGCACAATTTTCTTGATTTTTCTTTCTGTAAGAACCTTCTATACAGCATTAAAAATAGGGATTCATTTATGTATATATATAGACTTAGGTCTAATTTCACCAACATTAATATTTGACGGTCAGTTGGACCGATAGGAAAAGATCTTATTGAAATGCAATTTGACGGAAGGTGTCAAAGCTCTCTGAATATCAGTGATTTCTATTGAGATATTGAATAAAATCGTGAAAAAGCGATTAAATTATAAACAAGACCTCTTTTTGATTCCAACATGATGCTTTTGTATAGAGAAAACAGGACAACTTTCATGTATTTTGCTAGTTCTTATCAATAGGTCGGTTAGCTCTTTAGCCAATGGGAATGCGGCAAATAATAGATCGATTTTCCAGCTGTTAAATTTAGATATCCTATTTATGAAAATATTTTTGGTATCATCTAACCGTTGCAATAAGTGCACAAAAACTGTTACATATGATTTATAGCATAACCCGCTACCCTATCAACACAAATTCAACATACAGGTCGCCTAGCCGTGGGGATGCAGTGGTCGAGATGAATATCACGGCAGCAACTGATGATTTGAGCATGTTTGGTAACAACGGGAGAAGTGAAAAATCGCAACTTCACAAATTTGAAGATTTTGTACAACGTCTTTGGAAATGATGAAAGAGATGTGTGATTTGGCAAGGTAATGACGCAGACAAATGGCAGTCGGTCTTTCTGGACGCTGGCCAAGCAGATTGAAAAGAACTTGTCACACAGTAGCCTTCCACCACTTACGTGTCAGGATGGAATGATTGTAAATGACTCGAAGGCCAAGGCTAAAGTGCTTGCCAAAAACTTTGCTGCCAACTCCACCATGGCCGCCCCCCAACAAAGCTTCTGGTCCGGACTTGATTGTACTGAAGAGGTGTGCAGCGGAGCTGGCTCCAGTTCTCTCGAGTCTCTTCCAGATATCTTATGAATCCAGAAAACTGTAAATTTGCTCATGTACCACCCATGCCAAAAAAAGGATCTAAAACCGACCCTTACAACTACAGGCCTATATCTCTGCTTTCTGTTATAAGTAAGGTGATGAGGGGTGCATAAATCGTGAGCTTCTGGTCTACCTCGAACGTCTCGGCTTGATTAGCGACAGGCAGTATGGTTTCCGACACCAGTGATCCACAGGGGACCTCCTAGCTTACGTCACGCAATTATTATTATTATTATTATGATAATTGAGATGAGCAGAGTACATAGTACTATAAGCTCATGCAGTAAATATAGTGTACGGACACGTAACACAAATACATCAAATAGAAAAAAATAAAAAATACAGTTCATAGCTATAAAGTTTGTACACTCCTCCAGCTATCATACTGCACTTTGAAGCTATTAACTGAAGTAGCACCAACCGCACTTTCAGGTAAACTATTCCAGGTGTTGAGTATGCGGTTGGGAAGAAACAGATATCAAGCTTAATGGTAGGGCCAGTGCTGAAGCGCAGTTTTTGAGTACAGCAGCCGTCATCCCATCTTTACCAGGGGAGGAAGAGGTCTTCAGATTTCGCAGGTGCATTAATACATCTTCAGGCAGGAACTCAACTTCGCAAAGGCTGTTGGGACACCTATAGCAGATAGTGGTCGGTAGAAGGTCTCCATTAGGCTCATCGACGAAGTCATCACTAAAGGACTCTAAGTAAGTTGGCAGATTCGGTGGCATCCATGTGGAGATGACAGTCAGCGTCGCGGATCTGAGGTGATGAAACTTTGGAATTCAGGTTTGTTCTTAGATACCGAAACAGCTTCTTCTTATTTTTGGAGGTAATGAGTTTTCGTTGTGGAGTAAGCTAATCCAGTATTACAGTGAGGCTTATGTCCTTGGCCTTGATGTCACGAAAGCGTTCAATCAGCTGTGGCATGCTGCTTATGTACACTTCCATCCCATGACCTCCCAGAAAGGCTTTGCAGATGGGTGGCTGACTTTCTCTCTGGCCGCAAGGTATCCGTCGTGATTGACGGGATCTCCTCTTCATCCCGCAAGGTCAGCGCGGGTGTTCCCAAGGGATTGGCCTTGGCTCCGACACCGTTCTTCTTGCATATCAACGACCTCCTTTCCTGTACGATCAACCCAATCCACAGCTTCGCTGATGACAGCATTCTACATGCAGGAATTCAGTGTGACAAGCCAATCTCTGCCGCTGAGCTGGAAAAAGGAAGACTAGCGACGACTTCCTCTCTGACGAGAGATCAGGAGGTTATCACTGCTTGGGGACGCAACAATCTTGTACAGTGTAATGCTTCCAAGACACAGTACTGTACCGTGATGAACAAAAAGCGTCCTAGCGTTTATACGGTTCTGATGGATGGCCGGGTTCTGCCAAAGAGCCGTCCATTTAGGCTTGTCATAGTCCAGATCACCGAGGACTTGATCTGGCATGAACACATCTTGTCAGTAGCGGCAGCTGCTGGTAAAAAGCTAGGCTATTTGCTTCGGACTAAGAAGTAATTCCGCATAACCTTCTCACTCTATACAAGGCCCAGAGTATTGCTCACAGGTTTGGGGTTCCGCTGCCCCGACTATATTACCTATGCTCGATGTTGTCCAGAAAGGGGCTGTCCGACTGATCGATGACGATCAAGTTCTCTTCTACCGCTACACCAACGGGCTTTGCTCCTCAGAGTTCTCTTCCATGATGCCGCCGCGCGATGTGCCTGCCATACAGACCCGGCTGCTTCGGAACAAAAAAAATGACTACAGTAAAAGCTTCCTACTTCCATTGTATGTTGGCTGGGGAGATAGCGCAGCATACTCACTAGTTGCGTTCGGCACTTGAAAAGGCTTTAAGTGTAAAAAAGGCGAACTTTAATGGAATTACCAATGTATCCAAAAATGTTGCTGGAAATTGCCAGCGCACAGGTGGAGAAAAAAGTCGCTAAAGCGTACAGAACATCGCTAAGCCTGGCAACAGTGTTGTTTGGTCCAGATGACAGGTCACTCAATCGCGACTAGGATACTGATTGGACATTTTATTCATACTGATCGGTGCACGACAATAACTGAACGACTCACGACACTGCAAGTGGGGACAGTGATTTTACTCAGGTACCAAAAGGAACTAATGAACAGTCAAATAAGAATTCCATCTGACATGCATGAAACATCTGTCGAAATCAGGTTTAAGTGTTGTATGAAAATGTTTTATTGACATCGATGAATTTCTAGAACATCCGAAGGTCTGCAAAATCTTTGAAAGATTCGAAAATCTCCATAAAATATATAAACATAGCCAACAGTCAAGCGAGTCAAAAATCTTTCGGAAGCAAGTATCAAGAACCACATGCTCCAGGGACGCGGAGGAAAGTGGAAAATCTCTGACTTGTGAGGCAACTTGAAGTGAGATGAGATTTTATGAGAAAGTGGCCAAAATAGAAGCTACTGAAATCAGTCTTATGTGGTCTAAACTGTTACAGATTACCAAGCTATTTAATCGCGTTTTCTTTCAGTGAAGCCAGTGTTGGACTGGTGCATATTCCAAATTATTATAACAGAACCAATTTATATATTCATGTTTTTTTGGTGCGCATTTTGAACTAGTGTTTCACTCAGTGTAGAAACATATAGAACTTGAAGCAACTCGGGCTGGTGTTGTCTACTGTTTTCTGCTTCGATTTCCATCTTTGAATGCAGCCGTGCTATTTGCTCGTGGTTTACTATTATTTTTTTCGATGATTCATCATATTAACATGGAAAAGGACAAAGAAACGAAAAATGTGCTTCATTGACAGATTATTGCACGCGACACGACATGAGAGTTGTTTAATGTTGTTTTGGGAGCAACTTTAGGATCAAAGGTATTGAGTAAGGTAGAGTATTTTAAACACAAAAACTGCGCTAGTTTTATCAGAAGAAAACACTATATCTCTGAGCCACAGAAGCAAAGCGAATCTCAGGCTTTCGATTCTCTCATCGCTAGTGTCATGAAATGACAATTCTTCGCTCCTTGGATTACTTGAAATAGTGATGTGCTTTCTAGTTTGTTCCATTAAGTTGCGTTCAGTTCTAGGAACTGGTTCGTGAGCAAATTACTTTATGCAACAATACCACAAAAAATATATGTACAGAAACAGAGTAGATATTCCTGTCTGTCAGTCAACGTAAAAACGATTTAAATAATATTTTGTAACCGTTCCAATGCATTCCACTGCTTGCAAATGTATTCTCCCATTACTAACATTGTGAGACACTAATTTCAAATGTCAATTCTTCTTTGGTCTATTCTCCTTCTCCAACGTTACTGTAGTCTATGTTTTGTGGCCACTTGTCACTTGTTGTTTTGAGCTTGTCGTGTTATTTCTGAAAAATAGATTTTCCGTATAAAAAGTGCTCCCTCCAGGATCTTTCTTGTGCAGAATTACATATTGCACTGTCGTGTACAGTTAAATCTGCACTAACCCCCAAATACGTGGTTATGTTGAGTGTACCATGTACCTACCATCACCGATGGTGCGACTGATTATACACTGAAATCAAAACAAAAAACTGCTACTGCAATTGAATGTATGAATAAAATCTTGAACAGTTTCGGATCAGTGGTGACAAAATGTCGATGAGGAATTGAAAAGAAGTGTATGAATGTTTTGAAACGCAACACCTAACAAAAATTTGAGTGAAAAGGCTGTTTCATGTAAGAATTTGGAAGTGCAAGTTTGCAAATGGAGGATAAACTATTAACACCCAGTAGGTGATGTTGAGTTAATATAACCACATATGGATTACAAAAGTTGCAATAAACATGGAGAGACCTTCAGGTCCATGAACAATGCAGATGCTACATTAGTAGTCGAAGATTGCATAACTGTCAACCGATATGTTGCAGCGGCAGCTCTGGAGGGAGTTTCACGTCCTCAGAAGACGTTTGGCGTTTTCGGAGCGATCAGCGAGAGTGATGTGTATGGTACACCCAAAACAACAGATTGCCTCATGCTCGCTTGTCTTATTGTGAGGATTGGGAGCGGGGATGCCAACCCCAGGCGATCTTGGGCTTTGCTGGATTTACGTGGTGCCATTAGTAAAAGTAATTTATTCATATTTGGCTTCATTTGGACAGAAAACCATGAAAACCGGATGATAAGTTTGAGGCATTACATTAACCAAAGGAAATCATGCTGTTTATGCCTCTTATTTCTACTCCATCTATTTTTAAAATTGGCTCATATGGCCCCTAGTATGTTACCAGGCTGTCGAAGATGTGGAATGACCTTCCAGCTAGCTAGCTTTTCTCCATAACCAGTTGAAAACTCATATCAACAAGATCTTAACTCACTTGTAACAGTTATGGTACTAAAGTATTTGGGCTTTGCCTACACGGATCCTTGTATATAAAAAATGTGTCAGCTCAGGTAATAGCTGCAGTAGTACCATTATCTTCGAAAAAGCATGCTGCTGTACATCACAAAAAAAGAACGCAAGACTCTCTTGCACAAAAACCCTAGGGCAAGCTTGAAGTGAAATTTTCATAAACTGTTTTACCTGGAATGCCATAAATTGTGCCCACCATGTAACGCTCATGACTCTTGTCGTCGGCAGGGTACAATTGGATTCCTACCTAAATGAGATTATTGGGGACTTATAGCATATAGTGACGATCTCGCAACTGCTTATTGAGAGATCGTAAATGACACCAATTATTATGTTTATTCCAAAGGGTGGAAATATACAATATAAAACAGCAATTGATGAAAGGACTTTTATTCTTACCTACTATTTGTGTTCAATTGTATAGAAGGTTCTGCCCCAATACCTGGCAAAATGTGTGATATTATACAGGGTGCGGCAGAGAGGATGGACGGTTTTAAAAAAATCATAAAATAGTTAATTTTTACTCGAAAACAAATTTATTGATGGAATCCGGTTCACAAGGAAATAGCATTTGAGACAGTCAAGTGTGGAAAATCACATCAGGCATGTGGTGGCCGAAATCGTTGATGCAGTGCTGGAGGCGTTCTTGGAAGTTCGCGTAGACTCTCTTCAACATCTCTCTCTCAACTTGGGCGACTTCCACGCGAATTTCGCCCTTCAATTAGTCCAGAGTTCGGGGCTTGTTCGCGTATACTCCAGCCTTGAGGTGTCCCCATAAGAAAAAATCGCATATGGATAAATCTGGGGACCGAGGAGGCCAATGAACATCGCCAAACCTGGAAATAAGGCGACCAGGGAAGAGAGGGGCGAATAACGTCCATGGATGCTCGGGCTGTGTGGGCGGTCGCCCCATCCTGCTGGAACCACACACGTCGGATTGGAACACGTCGCCGTCGTAATTCAGGGAGAAAGAAGTTGGTGATCATGTCGACGTAGCGCTCTGAGTTCACGGTAACATCACGACCATTACCGTCTTTGAAGAAGTAAGGGCCAATGATGCAAGTTTGCGATACAGCGCACCACACCGTTACTTTTGGGCTGTGCAGCGGTCTGTCGTGTAACTGTTGCGGATTTTTATTAGCCCAATAACGACAATTCTGCTGGTTAACCATGCTGTTTAGGTGAAAGTGGGCTTCGTCACTCATAAACAAAATGAGGTTCTTATTCTGATCGGTCAGTGCTTCCACCTCACGTGCGAAGTTCAGTCGTTGTCCAATTTGTAGGGGTGAAAGCGGAGATCTATATGCAAAATTCGCCTTACCGAACGATCACTAAGGCGAAGTGCAGCAGCATTTTTCCTGGCAGATCTAGTCGGACTGCGAAGAAAGACCTGTCGAACGCGTTCAACATTTTCAGGAGTTCGAACTCTTCGCGGCGCTCCTCTTGGTCTTCTGTTGATCAGTTCACCACGCCTGCGAAGTGATTCAACCCAACGAATGATGATGTTTCGAGAGGGAACAGCTCTATTCCGATGAATGTTGAAGTGGCGACGAAACTCACGCTGTACGACGATGACTGACTCATTATTTCGGACGAAACAATCATAGGCGAAAACGCGGTGCTCCACCGTCCACGGCTCCATAACGACAACTGGTAAAATAATGCTAGGATGCTAGGATCTCACGAGTCAAACGGCACCCTCCCCACCTCTCCCGTTGACGGAGGCGGAGAGTACTACCCATCCCAAAAACGTCCGTCCTCTCTGCCGCACCCTGTATAAGAACAAAGTGGTACCACGACCGTCGACAAGAATCATCTATTTTATGAAGAGACGATTAAAACAACATCCTTTAATAGGGTTCTCATTTCTTCTAGAGCGGGAATCTAAACCGTATCAGAACCTGTTTAGACATATACACCTCTAGTCAATGTGACCTATATCACAAGTTTCAAGAAATTTGAAATTCTTAAAAACACAGGAGCTCTATGTAATAAGCCAATACCGCCTAAAAATTTAAAATTACCTACTTTTGCAAAGGTATATATTAGTGTCCAGTGATATATCATGATGATAGAGACCGGATAACATGCTTTTTGCAAACTGTGTGTTATTTAATAGCCAAAATTTAAGGGTGGGGTGAGAAATACTCAGTAGTTACTGTTATGACCAAGGGTCGTTTAAGCCCTGACATTATATGTAATTTGCACTTCTCAAGAGTAGAACTTGTACTTTTTACAATAATAACTACAAGTCGTAATCAGGTGCTCTGAAAAATAATATGGTAATGTCACATTTCACATCATCAGTCTGAAATAACGCTTTAGAGCGTTCCACTTTATGCATGGCTTTATCGTGGATATGCAACTAAGCAAGCTGATCGTAAAGATCGAGCTGTCATACATATGACTGGTTGCTGCTATCATCCTATTTGATTGTTTTTTACACCGAAGCAGATGCGCAGGCAGAAGCCTAAATGCTAGGCGTGACTTCTAAGAGAGCCCCTAAGAAACGTTGTTAATCCGATTTTTAAGCTACCTAAGGACTGGAAAAATCATGCTCTTGTTCTGCAATATCGATTACCCTAGGGTATTCGTATCGGCCAGTTCTGGATATACTAAGTTCGACACGGTTAGGATAAGAGGCAGAAGTCAAGCGGGTCTATCTTGCAGCCACATTGCGCGGCGACATCATGGAGGAGAGTTCTCAGGAGTAAAGCCCATTGGCGTAGCGGTAGAAGAGAGCTAGATCGCGGAAGGGTCGCCGGTACGAAAGGGTGCCGATAGTGTCCGTTAGAGAATAGTCATCGTTCAGTCGGTCAGCCCTCCTCTGAAGAGCATCGAGCATGGAGAATTTAGTCGGGGTGGCAGCATCCCAAGCATATGAGCAATGCTCGATGCTGCATGATATTATGTGGGACTTGTATAGACTGAGGAGATCACGTGGAGAAAAGTACTTCTTAGCCCTGAACAAATAGTCTAGCTTTTTCCCCGCAGCTGCCGCTATTGACGAGATGTGCTCGTGCCAGATCAGGTCCTCGGTGATCTGGACTCCTACCAGCCGAAATGAACGCCTATTTGGCAGAACTCGGTCAACTATCGAAACAGGAAAGCGCTAGGGCGCTTTGTCTACGTCAAGGTACAGTATTGTGTTTTGGAAGCATTAATCTGTACAAGATTATTGCGTCCCCAAGCAGTAATAACCTCCAGGTCTCTCGTTAGAAAGGAAGTCGCTGCTAGTTTTATTTTTTCCAGCTCACCGGCAGAGATCGGCTTGTCGCTCTGCATCCCTGCATGTAGAGTGCTGTCATCAGCACAGCTGTGGATTGGATTGATCGTACAGGAAAGGAGGTTGTTGATGTATAAGAGGAACAGTGTCAGAGCTCTGGGAAACACCCGCGTTGACGTCGTGGGATGAAGATAAGAATCCGTCAATTACGACGGATATTTTGCGGCGATAAAGTCATCCACCCATCTGAAAGGCTTCTCTGGGAGGTCATAGAAGTTTGCATAACAGGATAGCATGCCACAGCTGATCGAACGCCTTCGTGATATCAAGAGCAACGACAAGAGCCTCACCAGAAGACTGGATGAGCTTACTCCACAATTGCGTGAAGTAAGCTAGGAGGTCTCCTGTGGATCGCTAGTGACGGAAACCATACTGCCTGTTGCTAATCAAGCTGTGACGTTCGAGGTACTCTAGAAGCTCGTGATTTATGCACCTCTCCATCATGACGGATTCGTAAGTTGTCTGTCTCTGCAATACAACGGCAGGAATCAAGTCCCATCTTACGGCCTTATTCCTGAATGTTACTTCCCGCATAGTGTAGTGAACCCTTTGAATCGACGGCACTCGAGCGTTGAGGGGAAGTCTGTGGTGGAGTTGGCAGCAAACATCTTGGCAAGGTGGAGTACGTAAAACTTAGATATTGACAGACCCAGGAAATAATTGGACATGGAGCAGGGGCAGAGCAGTAGAATAAAACTGTTTTAATTTAAGAGAGATCTAGGACGTTTTCTCGTGGCGATGCTAGTGTTGCGCTGAAGCGTATATGCATGTTCTTTTGGTCCGTACTTTGGACTAGATTTTTACTGTAAACATATCACATGGCCTAGAGGATTGAATGCTAGTATTGTCAACTGTCAACGACATCACATTTTACAGCTTTTACTTGGTTTTACAGCCAGCTTTATCAGGGCTTTCTCTTCTTTTCTTTGAAAACTGATCACAACAGCACGGTAAAGGACAACCTAATAAATAAAAAGTTTCATTGACCGATGACAACACGAGATACAAGAAGATTGCACTAGATTTATCGAAAGAAACGCTGCTAGTTAGCGAAAAACTTGTCGGATATTAAGTAAGGAGTAACCAGAGCATTAAAACTATGGTTTTCCTTTTTGTTCATTTTAACATCGATGAACAATAAATGCCAATGGATCTCAGATAATTCTGCACCACACGACAGCATCTCAGAATAAACTAGTCTATGTAAAGGACCAGACATATCTAGTCACATATCATCGTAGTAATACACCAAGGCAGGAAGCAACGCACTTGTCAGGGAAGCGCATGAAGTAATCCCATTTCCGCAAAATCACCCATCTCATAAACCGCCCGCTGGGCTGAATGGCTTTCGGAACTTGAGCTAACAGAAAGCTGCCACACAAGTCACAATGGGGCGGTAAACAAGTGCCAAAACGGCATTTGTCATTATAATGACCGTTAGGTATGGTACCTGTGTAGTTGGAGGATTAGACACGATTCGCTTTGGAAAATTCCGAGAAAAGATTCCTAAAGGCCGTAGAGAATCAAGTGGCGCCGCCGCGACGTCTCGGTGCCTTCACTTCTTTTTATGTCAAAATAACCATTTTAGGACTTTCTTGACACATTTAGTGCGTGAGAATTCTTTCTTCAAGGTCTTGCTACATACTATGAGGAACTCTCTGTTTTCTATTTGCATGAGACAGCAGTTTATTGTGAATTTCCAATTGAAGATAACAGATTTCTTGTGTTATGTTACTAATTTTCGCTAGTTTTAGGTCGCACTGTACAATTCTGCTGCAAGCTAACTCCATATTCCCTCCATCACTCGCACTAATGCAGGTTGTGGCATTGTGGCATTAGCGCGAGACCCCACTGCAGTATTTGTCACGGCGGGCCGGCGAATTAATTTCGATACTTCTCATAACCTGCGGCAGCAATGCGAGGGGTGGCTATGCTGACACCTAAAGACGGTGTTTGACAGATGTACAGTTGTTGGCATATCTTTCAGTGCAGGTAAAACCTGACAAAAATTTAAAAAAAAACATCGAAAATGAGTGAGTGTTACCTATAACAAAGTAAATATTAAACAATAAGCTGATCATAGAATCAGAACTTTAATTACACTACCTTTAGCCGATGTGGTGTATGATGGCAATATTGGACATCTGAATATGGATCATAACAAAGGGAGTAAGCATTTGCATTTGATGTAATAGGAATCTGTCATTGCTGGTTTTTTCATGACATCATGAATTGAACCAACAGCTTTAATTCTTTATATTAGTATTATATTTGTTGTGTTCAATGAGATCTTTAATAGGGTTCCGCCCTTTGCCCCAATTGGAATAAATTATGTTGTCTGAAGCACTGCCAGATAAAATGTAGTGTCAGTTTTTCCTACTTTTGTATTTAGAAATATTACTTTATAGAATGCCATATTATGCCAGATGATCAGAAACAGTTATTCAACTGAATTTGTCCTTTGTGTGGCCTTAAATATCCTTTAAATGGCTGTTGCCTCGAAATAACCTTCAGAAACCCTTACAGCGACTAATCGACCTTAAAGAGATGCGGTAGGGCTCAGCTGCTCGGCTTCTTTTGAAAACATCCTTGATACCACTTCGAGGTGACCTTCAAATGCCCTCTTAGAGACAAACTGACCCCAGAAGTGATCCAAATCTACTCTACTGGAAACTGTAGAAGTGCTATAGAAATTGTATTTTGTGCTAATTTTTTTACAGCAACCCAAAACTAAAATCTAATTTCATCCTGCTATCATTTTCTATCTTCAGAATCAAAGATCCCGTGGGCGATAGGCCTACGCGTATTCGCTGGGTGCATGATGATAGAGCCACCTAGCGGGTATCGGGCAGAAAAAATATAAAAAAAATGTATAAAATATAAAGTACAGAGATATTAATGGAAATGACATTTAGTTTTTAAATATCAAATTATCTTTTCATTTGACGAATGATAGCGAAATATTTACCTGACCTCAGTTGAACCCACATGATACTCGTACAGTTTTACCACACCTACCTGTATATCCCGCTATCTGTCTGATGATGTTTTCCTTTTTGCCCACCGTATCGATTGAGTTACCCCCACTATGTACTTCGCTCCCGGACAATAGATTTTCAATGAAATGAGCCCATTGCGTCGGCCAGCATCCGTGCAGGCATTTGGGTTACTTTTCTTCTTATTTCCTCCTTCAAATCGACGAGGCTCAGAGGCTTGCTTTGGTTAACTTTTGATTTCAGGTAGCCCCTTGAAAAAAATCACACGTTGACAGGACCGGGGAGCAAGAGGGCCATGGACCCTCGTCGATTTGAAGGACGGAATAAGAAGAGAATTAATCAAAATTCCTGCGCGGATGCTGCCGACGCAATGGGCTCATTTCGGGGAGGCTTGATTCCTGCATTTCGGCTCAAGGGCGCCAAATGACCGACATAGTCTCTAGAACGTACATTTTGTTTTACTCAAACATTGCATGTATTTCTGAGTATTTTTATATAATAAAATATGTTTCCCCATACTTATTTTGACTATACTATTCATTTAAAAAACATGCGTTCTTTCTGACGGACCCTAGAATACAATTGTTATAAACCGAAAAATACGCGAATTCTTCAGGTAGACATATCAATAATAAATAGACACGGAGGTGATATAGCATGTATTTAGCGTTAGGGAGCTGTTCAGAATGTACCAAAGCACTCCCAGAGCCTCCCAACCTGCATTTCTCCAGTCACTTGACGTTTAACAGATGTCTTTGATGCATGCAAATAACCTGACCATTATCGTTAATACTTATTACCTCATCATAGGCGGAGATGTTGGTGTTACACAATCGTCTGTAAGGTAACACCAAAGAGGGTGTCGCAAAAGTACGGACTCGTGCAAATATCTCGGAAACTAGAGGTGTTAGAAAAAATTTTAAACACAAAAGGATTAAGAAATCAAAAGGTGCAATTTAGTGGTTGCCTTGACATTAACGTTAAAGGTCAAGTTGATTTTTTCAATTGGGAACCCTCATTTTTCATTGCAGAAATATAAAGCCACAAATCCTTTCCAACAGCATAAATATCACAACGGCTAAAATTACATCTAGAGGTAAGGTAAATCTTTGCTCTTTTATGGAATGTTGTGAAGCAGTGGATAGCTGGGAAAAGGAGAATATTATAGAAGAAAAGTTTTAATCGACAATTGCAGAGCCTTTACTGACCGGCGACTGATCCTCAACCTTTCTCGCCTGCACTGGCCGGAAATAGTCTTACTTCTATATCTTGAAGAATCAGCTCAACGTTTCTTTTTTCACTTGCAAAGATTTTCGGTCGCCTCAGTCTAATTCACGAAAATATGACATTTGACCTTGAAGTAACCTCTAGGTGTGATTTTACCTCCGTTAATCAAACCTTTGAACGTGAATTTTTTCTCTATTTTTAGCGCTCGGATCAAACTTGAGGGTTTCCGTGTGAAAAAAACAATTTGACTCTGTTAGTTGACCGTGACGGTCAACGTCCAGGTCAGAATGGAGGTCATCATAAGATGTACGGTTGGGTGTTCTGCAATGTTCGCATTCAAAGTTGTTTTTAATTTTCCTTTTGAAGCTATTTGCTGCACAACTTTCCATGCAAAAACAACAGCTTACATTGAAATAACCTCTAGATGTAGTTTTAGCCCCTGCGATATATGTATGTATGTCTTTGAAGTTGAGTCATTAATTTTCAGATAATGATTGTAGAAGGAAGATAAACCAAAATATGTGTGTAAAAATAAAAAAAATTAAAAAAAAAATTACCTTGTTTTATAAAGTATCCTCCCGACAAGTATTTCAGTGCGGACCTGTATTTGATCGTGAGGTCTTGGAGCACCGTCATGCCGTCCATATGTGAGGTCTTAAGTCAAATGATTCACGAACCCGTTGTACTACATTAACAAAGGCACGAGGGTTTGGTTGCACTCGATTGGGAAACCGATCCGCATAAACATGTGCTATTTTTTATTTCGTTTGAGCCACGCAACAGACACCACTATTCACTACCGACTGACACTGACTGTATACAACTGAATGAAATAATTGTAAAAACATCGTTCCAAATTCTTTCGCTTTTTTGTTTCCGATGCGATGAACCGATAAGGCGGATTATATCCGTTGTCGCCAAACACGAGCACATAATATTATTATTGAGACAGGGCGGTACTCAAACTTCCAAAGTGCTATAACTTTGTTACTTTAATTTTAACAGAAAAATGGTAAAGGAAAATAACATTTCTTTTGATCAGATCTACTCACTGTTAAAATAAATGACTCAACTTCGAAGTCACCCTGTATATACCGTTAAAAAGGAATTTTTTGCTTTCTATTTCTACAATAAAAACTGGGGTTCTCATTTGAATAAATCAACTTGCCCTTGCCCTTTAAGGTGAATGTCAAAGTCACCAGTAGATGCACCATTTGATTTCTTTTGTATTTAACGTTTGTTTTCTACGAGTAGTAAGTACCCTTAGTTACCGAGTTACTTGGGTGTGTCCATACTTTTGGGACACCCTGTATAAAGACAGACAAGGCGAATAAAATGAGAGAGAGAGAGACACGAGATGACTTCACAAATGTGGAGTCCATAAAACAGCTGATGGCGTCTAAACACGTCGGTTCTCACTTAGTCGGAAATTATGCGTTGTTGCCAGGTAGATAATGCTTTTTGGATGAATTCATTGATCATCACTTGTGAATGATTTTTTTTATCTCTTCTGTTTGGACACTTATTTATAGTGGAGATATTCATCATCCATTTGCAATCTACAAAACACATTTTTCCATCAAAACATTTTAAAACACTTTTCACGAGAGAAGCTATTCCCAAAACCTGTAAGTTATCTCATAGCGTGCAATACCGGAAGACCTTGGGATTATAAATGCATTCCACGGAATGTCTTCTCTTGATATAACTACTCTTTGGCAACTTCATTATTGTCATTATTGTACCTATGTAACTGGATACTTGATTCAGCGACATAAAAGGAACTATGTCTTCTTAGAAGGACCTCAAAGCAAACATCTTAAGCGGAATGTAACCTCAAAGGGCCGATTCGTCAGACCTGTGTCAGCAGTATACAATATGAAGACCAGCAATCACTACGTGCTTCTATGCAAAATAGTAAACATGTTTACAATGGATATAGGCTGAAGCAGTAAGCTTTCCTTTCAAGGGAAACATAGCCGTACGTTTAACCGTCTGGATTCTTGGAAGTCAGCCGATACATCCGGTCAGTGACGGCACTTTGGGTATGACTGCAACATTTTTTCGCTTTGAGGTTACAATGCGACTAGTATAGTAGTAACGATCTTATACTTGCTTTAGTCACCAAGAAAGGCTAAGGTTACCAAAGAGGGCTTTTATTGGTGTATCCTAGGATCAGCCGCTTACTTTACGTGCACCCGGCTAGATGGTGATAGCTAAAGTCGATGACCCTCTTGAACTTTCTTTTGATATTTCCCTGTTCCTAGAAGTAGAAACTCCTACAGGTTGACGTGCCATGCTTATCGAGTCTGTGACCTTGGAAAAAAGGTTCTTGTTAAGCAATGTGGGAAACATGTGATCCACATGATAATTGCACGACTAGGATCCACACGTGGAGTTGATAGTTTTGTAGTTAAACAAGTGTAAAGCAAAGTCATGAATATAGTTTATATTTGAGATTACCTGAATTAAAGCTCAAATATACTTCCTCAACCTCCCGATGTGGAATCCCGATGAATTCTGAATCTCAAAACTCTCGTTTTGAATCGACTGATTGGATATTTTTTACTTTCATTTGAATGTGCATGTAAAATATTCTACAATGCAGGGGGAGTCTAAATAAATTAAATAAACAATGTTAAATAAATATACTTATTTGACTTAAGCTAAAAGTTTAAAGATTCCCGCAAAAACGGAGCTACATTTATGATGATGCCAATCCTGTTATGTCATCACCGAATCCATTACGGACGTGGGGCTGCTCTGATATATGTGTTGTAGTATAAATATTTCGAGCAGTAACGAAAACTTTTGTTGGGATATTGCTGGAAGATTGTTAAGTGCCTGTGCTCTAGTTAAAAAAGTTTTGAAATCTTGGATTATTGTTAATAAATATTACCGACGCTTAAACTATTACTACGACTATTAAAGAACATTCAGGCAGAGCCGTAATGACAGTTTACCATATCAGTAGTAATGTCAATGCAGTTACTCACGTATTGAGTACCTTCCATTCCAAATAAATTTTCGCTCCCGTCTACTGATTTATGATAGCTGGATAAAAATCTTTGCAGTGAGCATCCTTTAATGATTTTTCAATATTGTGATACGCATTTTCTATAAATAATACCCTCGACTCCATTGCAAATTATCTGCTGATTAGATAATGAGAAAATGTTTCAATTAGATTTTTTCGTGATAATCTTCGTTTACATTTTTCAAATTCATTGATTCATTCTGGATGAAAAGGTCCTCAGTACTTTTTCTGAATAGCATTGAACATGACTGTTTAACACTTTCTTAATTATAATTCTTAACTCGCATATACGAGCCCCTTCCCACTTCAGTTGGCCCTACTATTGAAATCTTAGTTTTTTTTCTTATCAAACACAAATAATAAAAATATACCAGGGTCTTATAGGTTTAAAATATTAAAAATGAATAAATATTCAAAATGATAATATATAGTAGAAAACACCAACTTTATCACTCCCTAATCAAATTTGCAGCATAAAAATAACACTTGTAATTACAGCATATCAACCTATTTTCATTTCAATGTAAAATAACTCTATAACGCATAGATGGCTGTGAAAAATAAATCAATTGTTTTTATTAATCACAGCTGTCAGAATACGTTTAAAATAGTTTTGGGTAGTTAAGGTTTTCAAAATGGGTAGAGGAAAGGTCATTAGTGAGAAAATTCGGTTACTGATATTTAAATTTATCGCGGTACAATGTGAGAAATATTGTTAGAAGATATAACGTAACTGGCTCAGTTAATATTAAGCCACGATATGTGAAAAAAAGTAATATCACAAATGCCGACCGAAGAGCATTAAGAAGAATAATCGTGAAAAACAGGCATGCCAATTATTTACAAGTAAGTGCTCTGTGGAGTGACGCTGTTGGAAAGAGAATTTCGAGGTCCACAACTCATAGAGAGGTCTACAAACTGGGATTTAGCACTTGCAAGGTAAGTCTTCTTATAAAAAAAGTGAAGCAAAAACCCTAAAGTTGCACAACTTGTTTATAGGCCAAAGAAAAGCCACTATTAACTCCAATGCAAAAGAAAAATCGGCTTAGATGGGTTAAAGAACATAGGCAATTGACACCTCAACAATCGTGTGCAATACAATGGAGTGATGAGGCTTGATTCAAAGTTTGTGTTGGTGACAGTCGCAGTAGAGTTATTTGCAAAAAAATGAAGCATTCCATGTTGACTGTCTGAAGAGAAAAGTGAAATTTCCAGCATCCATTATGATCTGGGGCAGTATGTCATTAAAAGGAATAGGAAAACTTCATTTTATTGATGGAAATGTGGATACAAACAAATATTAGTCAATTTTAGAAGAATTGCTTTTACCAGTGATGGAAGAATCTTTGACATCCGGCCAAGATTTTGTGTTTCAGCAAGTTGGTGCAGCGTGCCATGCCTCAAAAAAGGCTATAAAATGGGTGGAAGAAAATAATGTACCACTTTTGAAATGGGTTTCTAGCAGGCCAGATCTGTCACCTATTGAAACTTTGTGCCAAGAGATGAAAAAGGTTCTACGACAACATCCTGCTCGTACAATCACCGAACTGAGACAAAAGCTTCAAGAAATATGGGATTGTTTAACACCAAATTTTTGCCAAAACTTGGGTAACACTACGCCCCAAAGAATTTCAGCCGTAATAAAAAATAAAGGTGATGTTACCCAATGGTAATCTTTCATTTGTTGGTTTGTTAACTTCGCGCATTTATTCGCACATTGTTTATTTGTTCAGATGTTCTATTACTTATAGGTCTAAGTGATTTCAAATATGTATTTTTTACGACTAGAGTGTATCTAAAATGTTTTTGAGAAAATAAATTGTTTTAGAAGTAAATAGTTTCGTCATGTTTAGTTTATAAAGGCATATTTTGGTACAAATCTTGAAGTGGGCCAACTGAAGTGGGAAGGGGCTCGTAATTTGTAATGTGTGGAGCTATTCTATTTGTATTTTGATCTACCTGTATATGTTATGCAAGTGACACTTCGGTCCGGGACGTCAACCTGAACGTTTTGTAAAGAGACTATTATTTAAAACTGTTACAACTACTGATTAATAAACCACTAAGCTGTAAGTTATATAGTATAGCTTGAAGGAAAGGGCTGTGCATAGGTGCATGGTGAGAATTTTTGTGCTAATAATATGTGTAGAAGATTGGCTTCTTGTCTCAAATACACTTACTTGAGATTCAAAGCTAGAAATTAGTTGCGCATTCACTTTTTCTTACTCATTCTGTAAATTACATATTATGCAAATTTGCTGAATTTAAAAAATGAGGGAAATAAGAAAAAAAATCCCTGGTTGGCGAAGTAACAGGTGAGAAAATATGCTACAGTCAGGCATATTCATGAAAGTGGGAAGGTTATCACATTTTTATTTCCAGTCATTTAAATTTTGTGAACGTGTGATGCGTCATTCCTAATTTTTCTGTGATGTCGATTGATTGCACACAACGCGAACGTGGTGGCGTCTTCCCGTAATGCTACTCAAAGTTTTTGAAAGCACAAAAAACGGGAAAAATCGAAATTTATAACTCTGAACATAACCTGTCTTCAGAAAGGACAACATATAAATAACCCGTCGGGCACAGCTAATAGAGATACTTCATTTGCAGTGTATCCAGGAACAATTTTTTCACATAGCAAATATCACTGATTTTATACACATGCAGACCAATACACATAATTATCCAGATTAGATCTAGCTACTTACCCAATTTTTTTTTTCGTTCACATCTCAGAGATAAACACTACAGACTGCTCGGCTTCACAAAACGTATACTTGCTTACTACTTAGTCTGCAAGACGACATTCCGTTGTCTTTTTTTGACGTTTTATAGGTTTGTTACATATTTATGTATTATGTGTCTTGAAAAGTGACATTAGGTCGGTTTTTTTAGCATAACGTAGGATTTTTCCACGTAACGTAGGCTTTTCTACAAGATGTTAACTTGGCACTTTCCGATGGACACTTGATGTGAACTCGATTTGTGTTGCCTAAACGTCATGATGCTTCAGTTATCAATGTTTGGCCCTGATGTGATGTAACATCTGCTTCAGAGATGGCATTATTGGACGTCTAAGCTGTAAGAGCATGCTAGCTGTTACAAATGGTAGCGAAACAAAGACTTTGACAAAAAAAGGAATAAACAGGTTGTTGGTCTGAAAACGCAAAATCCATCGAGTTAAATAGAGGGTGTTTCAAATTTGACACTCACCATTGGGATATCAGGAAGCGATACGGAGTCGGTTGAAAGGAGGGCGAAGTTGCGTACTTAAGTAATCGGCAAAATGCCGCTTAAAAAGTTTCGAAATATAAAGAATTTCCAGAGAGAAATGGAAAAATCCTAATTTTCCCAAAACCGTTTTATTTGTTCCGACTTTGTTTGTAGTGGGATTTCAAAACATTAACATTGCGACTTTTTCCCCTCTACAGGAAGGGACAATTAGAATTTCAATGACAGATGAATTGAGTTCTTAATTTTACGTCATACATTGACATTGCCAAACCTTAGTTGTTTTAACAAAGCGAAATTTTTTATCCCAAATTTACTTTTATTTTTTTCGGACTTTGTTTGAGATGGAATTGCAAAATAAATTGCATGTTGTCATTGATAATTATTCTCCTCTACAAGATGGCGTAGTCAAAGTTTCAATCCCGCATTTCTTCTTTCGACTTCCATCACCAACTTTGATTTTTCATATCGACGCTATATTGAATTTTGTACATTTCAATGGACTTTTCAGCTCTAAATTCAGTGATGCATTTCCTTTGTTGACCAGGCATTTGCTGTTTAATGAAAATTACAAGGAAATAAAAAGTTATGGTGAACCAAGAATGAAATAAAAATTTTATTGGTAATAACAATAATAGTCATAAATGAGCAGAGCTAAATCATAGCAGATGTTTAAAATGTTGTGTGTTATTTTTGTCAGCCAAAGCCTGACTCTTCCCTGTGCATTGTTCACTGCCCGATTTTTCTATTTTTTTTCAGTCTTACAAACTGTGTTGCTGTTCAATTTGACGACTAGTCTAGTTAGTATACAAAACAAATGAAATCTGATCATTCCAAGACCTACCTAATAATTTCTGTTTTTCTGGAATAACTAAGGTTTGGCAATGTCAATGCATGACATACTATACATTTTGAAATCAGAATTAAAAAGTTTATTAATCGGTGCAAAAATCAAATTTGGCATGCATAAGAAAAAATAAAGTTAGTGCTAGAACACAAGAGACGAAACGTCATATTGAAATTCTAATTTTGCCATCTTGTAGAGGAGACACAGTGGCAACGTTAACATGCAATTTATTTTGGAATCTCATCTTGAATAAAGTCAGGGAATAATTAAAGAGATTTTTGGAATCAGAATTAAAAACTCTAACATATTCCTCTGTGCAAACATCCAATATGGCGTGTATAAGACAAAATAAAGTTGATGCTGGAGGACAAGAGACGAAATGTCATACTGAAATTATAATTATGCCATCTTGTGGGGGAGAAAGAGTGACAATGATAATTTTCAATTTATTTTGAAATCCCACTACAAATAAAAAAAAATTAAAACGATTTTGTAAAAATTCTGTTTTTTCCGTCTCTCTCCGTAATTTGAATTTCGGAACTTTCTAAGCAGAATTTTGCTGATTACCTAATTAAGCAGCTTTGAACCCATTTAACCGACTTCGTATCTCTTACAGCCCTGCGGAGACGTGATTACAAACTAGTGGAGGCATACAACAACGAGTTGGAGACTAATAGGAAAAATAAATCTATTTTTTTATACTCCAGCTACCACGAAGGCCTAAGGCCTAACCGCCCATTGGGTACCGTGGGTCCATAGGGGGATATATGGGAAAGGGGGAGCACCACACGGACTCTGGCGAGGGCACACGTGTGCATGCAGCATGCACGCATTCTGGCTCCGCCTACGAGATCCGACGGGTGGTACCTCCGTCTGCCACCTACGGACAATCACAACATCCATAGCCAAGAGAAAAATTTCTCCTGGGACGGGATTCGAACCCGCACAGCGTACGGCGACTGATCAGAAGACCGAAGAGTCTAATACTGCGGCCACCGCAGTTTAACATGTTAAGATGACAGGGAGATGTGGTAAGCTGTGGCCACATCCATCTCATAAGCAACTTGTTTTGGGAGGGACAAAAGGACGACCTAGGAAAAGATGGAGAGGTGCTGTGAGGGAGGATTCAGAGAATATGAATGTAAGATAGTGAGAAATACTGACAAAAGATCCAAAATACTAACGAGAATGGACTGCAATACTGAAAGCAACAACAACTCACACAGTGTCTCCAATGATGCTGCTTGTTCCGCGACATGGTGTAGACTGTACAAATTTATAGCACGTGTGCCTGGACCTGACGCGGCACAGGTTGCGGAATAAATTTCTTTAAAACGTACCTTAAGACACAAAACCCACAGTATTGGGTTGGTGAGGCCAAAGGTCTCAGTTGCAAAGTTTTCTGAAACCTGTAACTGCAAACTACTGACATGTGTTGGCAACATTGATTTGGGCGGCACAGTAGGGCGGTCAGACCACACGGTGCAGTCGCATTGTTTATTTTGTCACGGCTTTCTTGCATACTTTCACGTATTGCCGGTAAAACAAAACACGACTGATGTTGGCAAAAAGTTTCCCATATAGGAACAACGTGTGGCCGTAAAGACCTCTCCAGTATATAACTCGCATTCAGCGTAATAAACTTTGAAGAGATAATCGATGTGATTTTTTCCTCAGACAAAAGACCGACTCGTATACTAACTGGTTCATTGGATATGTACCAGGAATTTTAGAATTGCCCCATATCCCACATTTTCTTCATCACACCAAGAACATCATCAAGAATTGATGTGGTTTTATGGAGGAATGTACTTATTTATACAGTGCGTTTGATAAGCATGAGACTGCAACTGAAGAAGATGATCCGCTTATCATGATACAGCCAGTATAAAAGAAAATAAGTCGATGTCTGCTGTAGTATGATGGCGTAGGGTGTTGCCGACTGTACTACACAATGCAGGGATGTACGATGCCGTACCTAACTAAATTAAAGACAATCACAAAAACGGACATTCGATTTTGATGGATGGTTCACTTTTTTGTGATGCTATTTTGCTTCTCTGGTGACTTTTTGGTGATGCCGCCGCATTCTAGGCTTACTAAATGGTCCCTCCAGACTTTTAGATCTTACTATCAGCTTTTTCGGACTCCGATAAGCTGAAGTCATTTAATACTCTGTCGCATTTCGGTATATCGGTATTTGGAGTGTGCTGTCAGGATAGCGCCAAGTAGACTAACTCAGAAGTTCCCTCGCATTGATTGTGAATGTATTTAAAATTTCAGGTAGACCGACATTTTAATTTCTGTGATAAGCGAATTACTGATTGCTGAATCTGCGGTTCCTTCAAACAAAGGCTGGCGAAAGCTCTGAATTTTTCTGGTACTGACCCATGGGTACCGCATGGGTAATTTTCAAAGCCCACAAAGCTTTTCCATAATTGAAAATTATGTCATTGTATGGAAAGTTTCTTAAAATTTGACCTGCAATGTTATTACGTAAAAAACCTATATAATGTCAAAAAAAGGTAAAATGTCCACTTGTTGACTAAGTAGGCTAGTGTGCAAATAGTTCATTCCGCGCTGGCTACAAGTGTGCATGAAGTGAACGATAGCTAGTTCCAAGTTGAAACCTTGTTAAAAAGCCTACATAATGTCAAAAAAGCCGTCATAATGTCACTTTTCAAGTTACGTAATACCCCTGCTACACCCATATTGCTTTTGAACTGGCTAACATTCACTTCATAGTTTTTATGTAATAAAAGTTTTTTTTCCTAATAACCCCGTCGTACTTTCTGAGGCGACAGATGTCTGGCTGTTGGAAGTGAGAGAGATGGCTTTACGTGATGTATGCGCCTTGTAACATCCAAAAAACACACTAATTAAGAAATAGAGTATAGCGAGCTGAATTGGTAAGGCTATAGCTCTTCAAGAGTTACCTTGGAGCATGTCTAATAGGTAATAAGTATCCATGCAGGTGTACATAAGATTTGAGCAGTGATTTATCAAACAGAGATTTTGGCGGTTCATCAAATATTATCATTTTCCAGTATCCACATTGTCAAGTGAACAGATTCTCGAGCTTAAGGGCAATGTAGTACAATATGTGATATTAAAAAAATAGAATACCTATTAGATAATGATTTTATATTTTATACCATGACAGGTATTACTTTCCAAATACTTTCTTACTATTTCCAATACTAACTAAATATATATTTGAATATAAGTTGACCTCATCTAACCATTTTCTGTGACCATTTAGAAAAAAGTTCTGCGCAGAAATTACTAACGCCTTTTTTATTTGTAATAATATTTTTGTATATGTCTTTGTATATCTTAGAAAATGTAGTTTCTTGTTTTTTGAGTTAAAAAATATGTGGTTTGTGATATTTATGGGCATTACTTTGGTCAAAATCCTTGATTACTTCCCACACCACTGGCGTGCCATCGTAAAAAAAAGGGATGTTATATTTTTTGGATGTTATATGACAAGAAAATATGTAACACATTACCGTCAGTCAGTCTGTAAGTTTGTCTGTCTGTCGGTCTGTCTGTCCGATAATCCTTGACCCAGCTGTAACCTGGGGAAGTACTGATTGGATTTTGGGGGTAGGAGGTTGTGACTGTTGCATTTTTGCTATGAGAGAAAGACGTTTCCTTATTAAGAAATTTATGATCCGGTAGTATTATCCACCAATTTTTCCCATAATATTTAGATATATGGCTCCAGCAACAGCAGCTACCCAGGAGCACGCAATATCCTTTACCTGCGCCGTCTTTGATAATCTAAATCAACAAGTATGTTACAGTCATCTATAAAATCACCAGAGGCCTGATTATAACTGAATTCTGACGTTCGAATTAAATTCGATGTCGGCTTTCCGTCATACATATGAGTCACTAACATGGCAGTGCCAAAGTTATCATAGAGAATCGACCGTATGACGGCAAGGCGACATCGAAATTAATTTCAACAGCTGAAATTTAGTTAGAGTCCGGCCTCAGCGTTTCCATGGCTGGCGAATAGTAAAGATAACAGAGTGAAAAAGTTGACATAGATGCTATACATGCTGCCTTAAATTCCATTGATCATGAATTGCGTGGGAAGTACAGATTCGATCTACTTGCCGCCACTATGTTGTGTCATTTGATCATATTTAATTTATGTATCTGGCCTTACATTAACTTCATAGATGGTGATATGCAAACTGGTTTGAGCTCGGATTCATGTGAATAATGACCATAGTAATAAAAACACGTAGATATAATAATTTGGGATCAGAAAATATACAGGGTGTTCCATATATATTTATAGAGACATTGCATCAAAAAATTATATTAGACTCTACATATTTTTATATAGTTTTTTTTTTAAACGGTGGCACAAAAAAGTTGAAGAGTGGTCAATTTATAGCGGGACATCGCGTACTTGACTCAAGTTCACTGGGTTAACAGCTACATATATAAATGGAAATTCGTTTATCGTACAACGCCAGTAGATGAGTCGTAGTAGATGTGGTATGTCGTGTTTATGCAGGATTGTGGTTTTGTCCTTTTATATCTTTGGGTCGCCAAGGACGTTTTAGAGGTGGTATTGTCTGTTCGAGAATTCAACGTGTGGTTTTCACAAGCTTCTTTTCCAAGAACCTTGATCTGAACTACCATATTGTTCCTAGGATAAGATCCTGAAATAAAAGTCGGAAGAAAATACTGGCCGATAAGGTTAGCGAAAAGTTGCCCCAAAGGTACACTGGCATTGAGAAGGAAGGAAGCAAAGAGAACAGAAGTGCATTAGAGCAGCGAGAAGGCAAGATACATGACACGAATGACGCTGGACAATGACAGATATCGCCGTGTTTCTCTGGGCTTACCACTTAAATCTGCTTCTCGATTACGAGATACACCATCTAAGTCTCTTCGTTAGAAAACAGGTAACATAAAGGGCAGAAACAAAGACTATGAAAGATCTTAAAGGCGGTAAAAAAGCACATTGAAACCACTTCTTCTCAACCCTTCAAGCTAGGTGGGGATTGGAGGTTCAATTGACGAATATTCAAGCGATCCTCCCTGGATGTTTAACATCAGCTCATTCGCTTCGCTTTGGTTATTCAAAACAACTTTGTTTATAGAACAAGATTAAAGATCCTTTTTTATAGAAATATCAAAATGGATCATTTCATGAAACTTAGAGATTGCCGATAAAGTATATCGACCAGAATGCTATATAACCCGTTATTTTTCTTCCCAAAGCGTTTACCCGTTCGATTAATGTGACATGCACACTGATTCAGTGTGCTTGAACACGCGTCATTTTAACGAGACCAACTAAGTACAAGAATTTGGGAAAGTACAATTTATGGTAAGCTGAAAAACTATTGAAAAGTATCTGAAGAAACTTATTGAAATCAAAACACCAAGTTGCGCCTAGCTGCTACGAGCTAGCTCTGCGTGAAGTATACCGACATAGAAAACATAACATCCAATGAATTTACTACAAACGTGAATGATATTGATGCAGATTGGGGTTCCTTCGTTCATCCACGGATGCTTGTGGGCTTGTATTTGCCAACATTATATACATTATTGATGTTGGATAGCACATGCAATGTCAAGCATGCTGCATGAGATATTTGCTGGTCGTGTACTCTCTAAATAAAGCTGGACCGGAATCGGCCACTGCGGAAAATCCGATTCTGCTGTGAAATATAAAATCTTATTTCGATAGACTATACCTCCAGCATAGAGGACAGTTGCGATGCCTTCGTTCGTTCCTGCAGAGACAAGGGTTTGTTGATCTCTCTTGTTCGGTGATAAGAATTTGCCACCTAGATCATGACATACGATAAACGTTATGGTAGTCATTATTGAAATTGGTAATAGGGGGGTCAAAACAAGTCAAAAAGTTCATATGACCCATGGTCTAAAAGTCAATAGATTTTTGTCTAAATGACTTTATAGTTTACAACTTTAAGTGGTTTTTATCGACCACAATCACCACAATCTTACTAATTTTTATGATCTGATCTAAAACGTCTTTAAATTGGATAATTACCAAATAAATGGCATTAAGTTTTTCTAAGTTAAGCCAAAATTTGTAGTCAGTAAGTAAGTTTCAATAAATTAAATATTTAAAACACACATGACAACAGCACGTCGGTCATTCATCACTCTTATCGATCCGGTAATCGATCGCAACTGGTAACAGTGGTTAGTTATTGTTCGCGATACGTCGTCGTGTTTATTTACAATGTTCTCGAATCAAGAGTTCGCCGACATGTTGTTAGTTTACGGTGAAGCTCGTCAGAATTCAAATCTTGCAGCTCAAATTTATCGCGACAGATTTCGCCAACAGGTACACCCAGACAGAAGGACTTCTGTGCAAGTGTACCAGACCTCTAGATACAGAAAGTGTTCAGCCCACTAATATTCGCACTCGTGAAAGACAAGTTACTGTAGAGCAGGAGGAACAAATTTTAACCCCTAACTGGTGACCATGGGTCTGACAGACCTTGCGCGAAATTCAAATTTCTCCCTCTCCCGGATTTAACTAGATTTTAGCTTGTCCGCCTAGGTACCCGTCTAATAACTATAGTATTTGCAAGTAAGACGTCGTTGTCTGTGCATCGCGGACTTTTACGAGAGAGTTTTCGTACGTTGTCAAATATTTCGCAGGGTCTGTGAGACCCAGCGTCACCATTTACGTGATTTTTGAATAATTGCATCTTCAAGACAAAAAATACATGCAACTGATAAAGATTTCGAAACTATTGCGTAGCGATGGTACGAAGAAGTAAAAAGTGACTTAAGTGATTAGGATGATGATATACAAGATCCCGATTATTACAATGACCACGATTCAACTTCAGTAATAGAAAATAATGAAGGTAACAACGATTCTGCTTCGGGAGAGGAACTTGAACCTGAGATGGACAAAATAAATGTTAGGGCGTGTTATGGAAAAGATGTGTGAGATGTAAAAAATCAGTTTGCTTACCATGTGTGGAAAAAAAGTGTTGAATGTGCCAAGGAGTAACATTTTACTTTTTTATTTACCTCAAGTTCAGGTGCTGTAGTTTTCTAGTATATATTTTTCCAAAATGTTTATTTTTTTTATTTCATACTCTATCAATGTTATTTCATCAATTCCATATATTATAGTGTCTTAAAAAAATTGTTTAAAAAATTTAATAAACTATGCTGTTCGACAAATAAGTGGACTTTTATTTAGTTTTCCTAATTTATGTTTGATAAATATAGATAACCTTCAAAATTATTTATAAAACATTGTTATTTGCCTCAAAATATATTAGAGAATTAGACAAAAAATTAAACAATATCTAAAATACATACAAGAATACAAAAAAATAATATGTGGGTCTGAGTGACCCAGCGTCACCTCTAACGTGACCCGAATGGCACGTCACCAGTTAAGGGTTAAATATCGTGGAAATCAATGCTGATATCTGCACTCGGGACTTGGGCCGCCGCGTAGGTCTATCGCATACCATAGTCCATAGAATCCTACGGGAAAATTTGCTTTATCCCTACCATGTACAACGAGTGCAGGCTTTGTTACCAGAAGACTATCCTCACAGACTAACATTCTGTCAGTGGTTTTTGCAGAAAAACATTGAAAATCCGGATTTTTAATAAAAAACATTCTAGCGACGGACGAATGTACTTTTACGCGAGACGGGATATTAAATTTCCATAATAATCACACGTGGATCCAAGAAGAAAATCTTTATACTAGTCGTGAAGGTCATTTCCAATAACCTTTTAAAATAAATATTTGAGCGGGTATTCTTGACGATCAGGCAATTGGCCCTTTCGAGTTACCCCCAAAGTTGTCAGGAGAAGGATACCTTAGCTTTCTAGCCAATAACCTAGCATAACTTTTGGATCAGACCTTAGACAACATGCCATTACAACGGAGACAGAATTTGTCGTTTCTTTATGACGGGGCACCACCTCACATTTTTAGAGGCGTCATTCAGTATTCGAATGAACATTATCCAAATCGTTGGATTGGTCGAAATGCTACTGCTGCTCGAAAATGGCCAGCAAGATCTCCTGTCCTCAATCCGATGGAGTTCTGGTATTGGGGCAGAACTTAAAGATAGTTTCTGGGGCTTTGAGGATCTAGAGTAAGAGGAAACTGGGTTTGTCGTAATGAAGGTTGTGTGGAAAGTGGAGGGCGACATTTTGAGCACCTTCTTTAAATACAAAAAAAAGTGCAGTGTGGGTTTTAAAAAGAAAAACAATGTATGTATCAACATAGTGTTTCCTATTTATAAGTGGAATTTATTAATACGTTCAATAAGCTTTCACACATCAGGTGAAGCGCTGAGGCAGTTAGTGATAAGTCCGTTTTTTTCAATTGTTTGCATTTTACGAGTACATTATCAAATAATTAAATAATATCTAAGAGCCAAAAATAACAAACTCCATCTTTATTTACACTGCGTTCCGTCGTAATTTGCGTCTGGTATTGAGGCGTTGTCAGATTTTATTATACATTAAAATCGCTTTTCTCTAAAAAAAAATGCCGTTTTGACCCCCATGTTATGTGAAACTTTTTGCTTCTTTTAGCCCCCTCTATCACCCATTTAAATAATGACTATCATAAAGTTTACACCCTGTATAAGATCATCATTAAGTTTCTTCTTGTGGAGTTCTTTGAAGTCAACGGTCTATGCCAATAAGCCCAGGAACACTCAAGCATTGGAAGAAGGAATTCAGCAATGTGTTAACTAAATTCCGTCGTCAAAAGAGTGCTTAAGGCTAGCAACGGGGAGGTGTTATGCCTAATGTGCTGATCCATACACGATTCTATCCTGTGTACGTCATGATCCAGTAAAAAAATCTAAAGGAGAAATGTTTTTCTACTTAATTCAACTCTTTCATGAATGTTGACACCCTTTAGTTAAAAAACACCGGTGACTCAATTCGAGATTCAATATGACAAGTACACCTACGTTTTGATTCACGATTCAACCGCCTTTTATTTAATAATTATAGTACGCCATTGATTGTTCGGAAATGTCAACCACTATTGATCTGCATATCATCAACAAAAAGTCATTCGCTACTTTATCCTGTACACCTTTTTCACATCACATCTCGCTAATAGTTGAATACGAATTGCGATCAGGCATGACAATTAATTTTCAACTTCCCACGCTTAAACGAGGGAGGTATTTTCATCATGAGATCATAATAGGTTATTGGGATATCAAGGACACAAGTACAGGAAGTCCCTCAAAAATACTGTCCTTCTGCAGTCCATATGTATGAGAGTCATCAAGTCAGAAGTGTTCGGTGATGGAGTCAGAGAAGTTTTATTTATGGATATAAATTGTAATACAAACTAAAAATGAACGTTTTCTTGTTTAGTAGCGTAGTCACCATAAAGATTTAAACATTTGCCAAGTCATCGCATCAGCTTTGGGATCCCGCCTGACCGTTAAACCAGATAGTAACTGCTTCCATCAATGTCATCATTTTCCAAGCGCTTTCCACCAAAATATTTCTTAGGTTTTGGAAAAAGATAACAGTCTGATGGTGTTAAGTACGGACTAAAAGGTTGTTGATCAATGAAGCTTGAAAGTTGTGAAGCAGAATAGCTCCACTAGAGAGCATGCTCCGCCGGCGGCGGCAGTTTTGAATAGCAGAATAGCGAGCCTAATTCAAGAGGTTGCTGTCAAATTTCAGCTGGAAGAACTCTTTTGCGTTCAAAAACCGCATTCCTTTCATAATTAGTGGGTTTGCTGATTGACATAACCATAAAGCAGCAACCACACCGACAGGGACGTGATACGTAATGGTGGGACTGACCAAGAGTGTCTAAGGTTGAACTGATATCACATTTCAGGATGCGCGGTACACGATGTGCGATCGGTTTTTAGAAGCTGTCGGTTTATTCATCTATAACATATACGTTATTTCATCATACTAATCTGATTGATCAGACATATATGCAGTGTACTTTGTGAAGAAATGGTCACAGGGAAATGGTTGGTCACTTCTTAACCCTAAAGATACGTTTTCAGTACAATTAAATTGCGTCGTAACGTATGCCGGGTACATGTATCAGAAATGAAACCGGTCTGCAACAAGTGCCGGGGAAAAACTTCCGCCAAGTCACTGCAGCATGCAAGATGCGCCGCGACGTGTACCGCAACAAGTTGCAGACTGTTTCCGTTGCTGGCACGTGAACCACTTTTTTAAGGACAACGTGTTGCAGAATTCGAAGTAAATGTGCCGGACTGGTGTTGCACAATATGTGACAGAAGTTTTTTTTCAGTTAAATAAGCTGCAGGTACGTATTGTGCGTTCGTCTGGTCGCCCAAACAACTTCTACTTCTTTGTTGGTATCAGTATCACGGATGTAATAAGTTTCATGTGTGAAATCCAATCGTAAATGGAACGACTTGATACAGGAAAAAACACCAATCCGCATCCATAGAGGATGTTTCGTACTTAAATAGACACAGTGAAATGCGGGGTAGTATGGACCGAGACTTTTTCATATCTGAAAATAAAAATAACCTCTAAATTCAGTTTTAATGGATTTATCAAAACACGTTAAACCCTTAATATCACATATCAAGCAAAGCTAACTGACGGTCGTTTGAAAAATCCAGGGTAGGACACAATTTGTTTCTTTTTTATCAAAGTCAACACTATTTAATGGAATAACAATAACAATAAATATAATACCCTTGGTTGGGGTAAACTCCTCCTCAATGATAGTACAGCACGATACGTGAGAACTATGAGGGAAAATAATAATAATAATAATAATAAATTTGACTATATACAAAAAGCCAATCAATCGCGTTAATCAGTTAGCTGAACAGATTGATTGTGGTTTTCTTAGCTAAAGTTTTTCACTTTTATTTAAATAAAAAGGTAAATAGTGTGAATAACAATTTTATTTATATCATGTATTGCTAGGTTTTATACAAAAGAATAATAAATTCAGAGTATAACTTACAGGGCGATTCACTTAATATATAATATTACGTATCTTGAAAAGTGACATTACGATTTTTTTTGACATTATATAGGTTTTTCTACAAGATATTAGCTTAGCACTAGCTTATGGATACTTCGTTTGGTAGTTGTACGTGTTGCCTAAACGTCATGATGCTTCAGTTATTAATGTTTGGCTCTGACGTGATGTAAAATCTGCTTCAGAGAGGGCATTATTGGACGTCTAAGCTGCAAGTTGTATAATATAGCTAGAAAGAAGCGCAGTGCATAGGTGCATAGTGAGGATTTGTATGCTAATGATGATTCCATTGGTTTCTTGCCTCAAATATAGTTACTTGAGATTTAAAGCTAGAATTCAGTTGCGCATGCTCTTTTTCTTATTCCTTCTGGAAATTATATGCAAATTTGCTAAATTTAAGAAATGAGAGAGATAAGAAAGGAAAATCCCTGGTTGGTGAAGGAACATGTGAGAAAATATGCTACAGACAGGAATATTTATGAAAATGAAAAGGTTATTACATTATTTTTTATTTCCAGTCATTTGAATTTTATAGAAATTTATTTTGCGATGTCAATAGAAAATAAAAATCAGAGCCTGGATGTGTGACACTGCGAAAATATTTGACGTGTGATGCGTCATTCCTAATTTTTCTGTGATATGGCTTAATTGTACATAACACGTGCGCGGTGGAGATTTCCCGTAATTCTCCTCTAAGTTTTTGAGAATACAAAAAATAGGAAAAATCGTAAAATATAACTTTGGACATAACCTGTCTTCAGAAAGGTCAACATATAAATACACATGCAGACCAATACGCATAATCATCCAGATGCGATCTTGCTATTGAGGCAACTTTCTTTCTTTCACATCTTCTCTACAGACGACTTGGCTTCACAAAACATATACTTGCTCTCTGCAACCAAGAATGCTTGTAGTTGAGTCATTCCTCAATAGATGTATGCTCACAGCAATCATAGCGAGCAACCTTGGAATGAACTATTTACACCCTAAAAACTACCTAGTCTGCAAGATGACATTTCAATGTTTTTTTGACGTTTTATAGGTTTTTTACATTATAGTCGTGCTGACCCTGGAACTTCGAGTTCCTAAAACACCTCTGGTTCAATTTTAAACACCGTTTTGTAAAATGTTGATGAAACCAAGTTGATGACCTTTGAAATTTTGAGTTTTGACTTTTCTTGATTATGCACATTTCAGTATTCAGCTTAGGCTGTGTTTTTTTGTTGCTTTTGTTTGTTATTTTGATATAAAGCAATAAAGTTAATAAAAAGCTAACCCGGAGCCGGATTTTTCAACCTTTTGACTAGTCTTACGGTACTCCTAGGTAGCTTTCTTATCGTGTTTTGAATTTTCCTCTTTGATGGTAGTGGGTAGTGGGAGTTGGAACTTGCAGGGTGTAGGAGAGGGAAGGTCTATTTTTGTTTTTAGACTTTCCTGAACAGTTAGTTGCCCGTAAGACTTAAAATGATAGAAATATTCGTCGAGCACAACGAAGATAGAATATAAACCTTTCGCGCACTGGATGCTGTCGCTGGCGAGCTTGTGATTCTAAAATACATGTATCGAATGTAAGGGATCTGTAGCCGTTATCCTGACAAAAAATATTTCGCTTGAGATATGATAATAAAAGATGTTACAGAATCGGAGCTCACTTTTCCAGCTTGATGTCATTTGCTGCTTTAATTACTAATTTCGAGCTTTTGGACTTGAATGCTTAAAGCTGTCTGCAGATCTAGAAATTTCATAAACTTTTTCAGAATGGCTAAAGAGACTCAAAATTGATAAAAAATATGTTACACAAATTTTATAATTCCTGAAATACGGCGGACAAGAGAGGTTCTTCAAAACGTTGACTTAACCACAATGATGAGGCTAAATATGTATGTATAGATTGGAGACAGAGATTCAAAATGTTTAATTTAACTATCCGAGTAAAAATCTCGTAAAGGCCTATTAATGAGGAGAATTTACCTTTGAAAATTTTTGGGGTATTGGAAACTTGAAAATTAATCTGTATTTGACTTTAACTATTTCAGTGGCGACGCAATTTTCTTACTAATATAATAATATAGCTATCATCAGCATAACTTCTGAAACTCATCATATGGTTTCCAAGCTAACGGAACTCTTTTTCTCTTGCCAAATGAAACCACATATCGTCATCATAAAGTCAAAACCTCGTATTTCAATTTTTAGCGCTTTTGAGGTATGAGATCATTATTTTTTCTAGTATTTTTCTGAGCTGCATACAAAACCTTCTATCAGGATTGAACGATAAACGAATGCGCTGCGAGCAAGTATTATATACTGGTATCTCAATATAATTGGTCAAATGCGAACACCACGTATCTAATGTAGATCAACTATTGAAGAAAACGATTGTCTATCTGATGTACCTGATCTGTTTGAGGACTCTGGGTCTAGCTGCTGCTCAGATTCAGAAGACCAAAAGAGTACGTACACCAAGTGAACAAGCGCCTTCGACGTGAAGCCATTCCAGACGATATTGCAGACAATATACGAACAAACAAGAATAAAAGAACGAAAAAAGGTGAACAAGATAAAAACGAATGGAGAAGGGATAAAGCAAAAAGGTGCAGTTCAAAAAATGCAATAACTCTTGAAACCAGAGACAGTGCCGGAACATATCTGATGATCAAAAGGAGAAATGGAGAAATGGACTGGAAACAGACCTTTGTAACTGCTCTTGTAAATTTGTAAATAAAGTTGAAACAATTCACCAAGAAAAAATCGCGACGAGATTTCTCCTACTTTTACCCCATCTTAAGGTTAACAATGTTGCACTAACTGTATGTAAAAAGATGTTCCTTTCTACAGTGGCGCTGGGAGAGTGGTCAGTTTTAAATTGAGTGAAAGCGGGAAACTTTTCGAAAGAAGAAAAATATTATAAATAAGCAAAAAATATCTGCCATTCAACAATTTTTTGAGAAGATATCAAAGTTACCCTCACATTACTGTCGAGCTCCTACTACTAAATTATATTTACAAAATTTTTTTAACTCATGTAGTGAGGTCTATGAGCCGTACAAAAGTTTCTAGCAAAAAATATATATGTAGATCACACCTTTTTCAGCAACTTCTTAAATATTATTCATCTATAAGACCAGGAGGAAACAAAGGAGATCCTTGTGTTACCGACATAAGAGAATAAACTTAGGCGTTGTTTCGATTAAAAATCTTTATAAGCCTCCTTCTCAAATAAAAGGTGATAAATATTACCAAGATTACCATGGATTTTATGATTCATTGAGAAAGCCTTAACTTTTTGCATTACCTGTGTCTGTATATGAAATAACATTTTTATTCATATTCATTCGAATAATAAAATATTTCGTGAGTCCCAGTGTATTATTATTATCAAATTTTAGTTACTATTTACCATTATTTAATAATTATTACAAATATTTACTTATGTATAGTGGATGATTAAAACTCGTATCTTGATACAAGTAACTCATCATTTATATTTTTTTCTTCAAACTAACGATTATTGTTCGTTTTTACCTTAATGTCTAGATCTCTTATAGACTATTTTCTCTCTACCAAGGCTCTTTTTTTCACAAAAACCATCAGTTTTGGAAAGTTTTTCTCTCTTGTGTAAAACTACTATTTTAGAGCTACAAGGTTTCGACTTTTCGACGACGATATGTTCTCAATCTGGCCGAAATGTCAGTAAAGAGGAATTTCTACATATGTGGTTTCGTTTGGCCAGAAAAATATAAGCATGTGACAGTTTTTATCCTAAGTTAATATTATCCTCGTATCTTCAATTTTACGACGCGAGCTTTATTTCAATATTTTAATAACCCCTTTGTAGCTGCGCCACCACTTTATATTTGTGTATAATTTCTCGGTTGTAAACGACGAACCACCGACAACATTTCCAAGCATTCTTAAACACCAGGGACTGTAAACAAGATCCCACCCAAGGGGTTGCTTCCTGGGATAAAATCTTTTGCCTTTGCATTTTAAATAAACATTTATTTCCTAGGATGATAAAACTGTCCAGCATAGTAAATTAATATGGAAATAATATTTAAAGAAGGTTATACGGGGTGCGGTTGAAAATTTATACTGTGGACTCTCTATTCAGTACTGCTTACTCGCGGAACGTGTATGGCGCCCCAAAAAGTAACCAAATTTCCCAAGCATTCAATTTGATTATCCATTTACTGCCATCAAACATACAAAACGTGATCGAGATAGCATTACTTAAATAAACAATGTTTCATGTTAGTAACAATTTCAAGTCTATGAGGTGGCGGGTAACAGCTAGGTCAAAACAAAACGCTGACAAGACAGACAGGCAAATCATCTTCCATCTGAAAAGCCTCTTTGAGGAGCCATCCGTGTTGAATTGTAGCTCGTTTATATTGTAATCAACCTTCGTATACACGGTTGAGTAGATATTGGCATGTCAAACTCATCTGTGACTGCGCGTAGGACATCGTACGCTCAGAAATGTGCAAATAGTTATCATACTTAACTTCCCGTCGATTAACAGCAGATAATCAGCTGTTCAATATGCAAATACCGAAAACCGACTTATACTTCTATTCGTAACATGTCACGTAGACGTCAGTAACGTCATCAAACCGTGGCTATTCGCTCCTCTGCGACCGTCGCTCTGTCGCTGCGATTCCTACAAATTTTATGAATATTCTTGAGTTCATTCATTAGACCCCCACAAAGAGTGTCGTCCCCCACTATGCCAGAGAGACGTTCATTCATAATACATGTATTGCCAAGCACTCTGACTTGCTAGCCTTGCGCGGTTGCCAGTTGACGTGAAATCTCTTCAATAGCTGGATTTTAGTTAGAACGGTTTGATTACTGCCTGTTGAGTTAAAAGGCGGTAGAATCAAAGTAGTGGAATCAAGTTCAATCTCGAATACTGGAAGTGTCAAAAAAAAAATTGAGCTACCTATGTGGCTATAAAGAACCTATAAACCTTGATGAAAAATTTTAATTTTCAGTGTTCAAACCTCCATCTTCTCAGGATGAGAAGCAGGAGTCGTACGAATCTAGGTACGAAAGGTATATAACGCGGTAGCTTCATAGAGGGAACCTCAAAAGAGCAAAAGTCAGCATATCCATAAAATAAAGCCCACCGATGGCCTCACCTGAACCCCTACAAATATACGGTTCAAGAAATCAGAATAACAGCAATTCGGGTAATGGGTAATATTCAAGATGGTCGTATTTTCTGAGCACTGAACAGAGTCAAGAGGTCAAGTAACAAAAAGTACTTCTAACTCTAATTAGAGCAATTAGCTTCTTTCCAGCATCTCATTTGATCTCCGATAAGATAAGACGAGATTGAAAGTATGATGATGTAGCTTTGAGTTATTAAACTCCAGCAAACTATTGCAACCACAGACAGTGTTAAGCTTCAGGCCTGCCTCACTACCAGGCATCTTGTCTCCAGTTCAGTCGGCAGTGTTCTGACATTCTGAACGCCTACATGTAAAAGTCACCGGAGAAGGTCTAGACAGGATATTTGATGTGAAACAAACAAAGCTGCAGCCTGAGAAACATACGCGTTGGCATTGTGGGACAAGGAGGAGAACCCATCCACTATCTAGAAAACTGTAAAGCTTGGTTACATCAAAAGAAAAACAATATCAAACGACAGGATGAAGTCATCTTTTAATTGTGCAATCTCAGCTGGGGTGTCCCAGTTGATCCATGGTGTTGGAAACCATTTTGTTTCTGGCTAATCAAACGATGATGGTTGAGATGTTTTAGAAGAATTTCTCCGCCACATTGCCGATCTTAGACACTTATAATAGGTCTGCAGATATGGATCAGTTTTAATATTTGTACGTGTAAGCAAAATGACTGCAGATTCGAAGATTCCAACTAGCTATAATTGGATAACTCGAAACATATTTTATATTTTTATTTTCATGATCACTGCTAGAAAAGGTAGGATATTTGTCCAGCTGTGCAGGTAAGTAAATGCACATTTGAAAAACAGTATGCACGTATTAGGAATACTAAAGCTTGTTTTACTTACAAAACTAATAGTTAGAAGCATCTTATAACAAGTACTTTGCGATAACAACACTGCGGCCGGTAGCATGTAGGAATTTTCGTGTTCGGAATAAGAAGCAAAAATAAAAATAAACGTCTTGAGACTCATACTGAACAATACAATAAACTTTACTCATCATGTGTAAAGTTAGACATAAAAGTATCCACGAAGCCATTATAGGCATGTCAGAGATGGTACAGCAACTTCCAATGCAAGTTTAAAAAGTTGTTTAGCTTCTACGGAATATTGAATGCATTTTACATAAACACAGTGAACTAACTTGAAGCCATAAATTTCTTGAAATTAATAAGCTTCTGCTTCCACTATTTACAGATAATCGAAGGACCTTTATCGACGCTGAAGAAATAGGACTTACACCTCCTAACTAATAGACACCTTCTGGAAAAGATGATGCTCTCGCCAATGTTAAGTAATAAGTCGTTATACTCGTAAGTACCGGCCAGAACCGGCGTAGATCCGCGGATATTTGATTTGTACACTCTTTAAATTACTTAAATGTTTTCATTTACTGTAGTACTTCCCCATTTGCTGAAAACATCAACATGAAATTGATCAGATCATAGTAGATGCCTTTAGCGTAACATTATTGCAGTTTCAAATACAGTATCTCGGTTTGGCTGTATACATATATTTAAAGATTCTCTGCTTACACAGAGTCAGATACTTTTTAACTGAGTGTATACTGTTTTACAGATACAATATGTGGCAACAAAGTTCCAGATGACCTCAAGATTTCTCATATAGTCGATTTGGTGGTGAACAGTCGTAACCCACAAAAAGGGCAAAATTCAGTTAATTCTATTAAATAACACTAAAAAGTATAAACTTTGATTCCTAGAAGGGTCATAACCCAGAACCTTCTGGAAGTCTCCCAAACACAAGATTTGCTAAAAGAATTAAGCGACATTTTGTTGTGGTGAATAAGTGCAAGCCGCTTAGCACTTTTGTCAAATAATTTTCCAAACAGTGTGATCTGATATCCTGTTAAAGTGAATAGTCCTAATCCACAGATTTAGCGTTTGTTTGTTCGCCTGCACTAACTTAGTTTCTGTGTTAAAAATGTTATCAAGAAGCCAAAGAATAGTGCAAATAGCACTAGAAATGGTATTGCACAGAGACCAAAAATACCAAAAATTCTTTTATACTACTAATTCTATACTCTAAAACTGAAAACCTTCAACTATCAACTGCGCAGGCTGATAACTTCATGTAGCATGAGGGTGTGTGTACTAAGGGTTCCTCAGAAATTGCAACATGTTTGTGAAAACTTCTAAGTGGTCTTGGGAATGAAGTCACGTATGTCCTAAAAGTTTTGGCACAAAATATTTATCGCATTTATTATTATAATTTATTTAACCACTAACTAGTTATCATAAATTACAACTTAATACTTAAGTAAACTATACTACCGAATTATGTTGAGCGGCCCATTGTGCTCTATCAGATGCAACTTTCTTCGAATGTCTCTCATGAGGTCCTGGACGGAATTCAGATCAATTTCTCTCACATTTTCATAAACTCACAGTCATAATTGTTACATAATAAACCTTCCTAGACAGTAAAGTCCAAAAGTGCAGGAAGTTTGGAGGAATATCGTTTTTGGGAACAAAGGAATGTTGTGTCGTCGAAGCCAGTTTTGGCTATCTCTTGAGTAGTGGCATGATGCTAAGTCTGGCCAAAACATAATATGGTCATTAGCATGATGTGTGTGGACAAACTGAAGCAATTTGGAAAGGCAGTTATCAATACAGCTCTGACTATTCAAAGCTTCACCCCTCACCCTTCCCACAAAAGGTAGGGAGACACCAATGTTAGAAATTGCGCACTAGACAAGGATTTTATCTGCAAATCTCGCTGTATGTTTCTAAAACTCTCTGCTAAAGAGAACCGTGGTAATAAAGGAAATATATATACCCTCGAAGGTTGGTACATTGTAGCTCCAACTGCAAAGCGTAAGCCATCGTTTTACAACGTTATCGAAATGAATTACTAAGATTTCTTAAATTTTAAAGAGTATGCAATTGTAAACAAAAAGAAATTTGAAGATGGCGATACCTTAAATTGGTAAAAGTAAAATGGATTCAATATAGGAGAGACCAACCTCACTGAATATTCTTCAAGGAACGTTCAAGTGATTCCGAGTTCCGTTCCATATTGGTTAAAAATGAATGCACGAGAAATAGTACAACTTCCAAACTATACACTAACAATTTACCTATTGAAAAACGAAAAATGCTTTTTGCCTAAACTTTGTGACTCTGATGCCATAAAGTCGCCTTATCATTTTTGTTTCTTCTATTAATTATTACTCTAGAGGAAAAAACAACGATTTTCAGGGTACATACTTTATTAAAATCGCGCTAGCTCGGAAGTTTGTCTATGTCGGTTAGAACCCTTCACGCCCAAGACGACGATATTATGAGCGACCATTTTCTTCAGAAAACGATGCGAATCTGTTCGCTTGAAATAACAATTATATGCAAAGGAAACATTTACTTAACCAATATTGACTTATTTGAAAATGCTTTCCATTTTTTACCTTTCAATGAATGGATGTAATACATACCGCAATAAGAATTCCATTGAAGGATGTAAGTATGTCTTAGTCACTGCTCAATTCGTTTAAAACTAATTGTACCTACATGATACGTTGAAGTTTTATCTTTTCCAGAAGTAATTTTGCAAAACGAAGATTGGGAATGAGGTATTTGTTCTCTTAATATAGTTGTCTTTATTTGAACTTTGAGAATTTGTAGGGTCATTCAAGCGAGGAAAGCATTGTAACGCAAGAATCATTGAATCTTATCAAATATTTTTCATTTTTTGACTTGTCTGCTTCAGAAAAATGGCTTTCTCTACAGCTCAGAAGTGTATACACTAATTGTAACGAAAATTGTGGAGCGTTATACTGTTAGGATTAAAGTAGGTAATGCATATCTGAAAATAGGTACAATTGCGATGAAATTAAGAGCAATAAAGGATTAATTAATGTTGTTGAGGGATCAAAATTTTATAATTATAAGGCGCAATAAAAAACTATTAAAAAGTCGCCGAATTGCTCTTTCGGTCTTGCCCGTTACCAAGAGGGTTTCCAAAATTTATAAGAAGGCACAACCTTCCGGACGCTTACCAATATGTTAGAACAAAAAGTAGAAATCGTATTTTGATATGAGAAACGTAAAATAGAGGGAAGTTCCTAAAACCAGGCCTCGATTTTTCAATGAATTGAAAAAATATATGAGAACTAGCTAATAGCACATTACATTTCTAGCTTGAGAAGTGCGCCATCATCGACACTCTTACAATTTAAGGCACATAGCGTTGAGTGCGAGACTAATAATGTCCTTCTCAAACGAGGTACTAATACTATATATATCATTTTACAAATACTTTAAAATATCTAGTTACTTGGTGTTAAACTGACATCCTCAATTTAATAAATACAACAGACAGCCGATTTGGTTTAAGCTGGTGCACAACCGTTCACCTTTGGTTAACATCAATAGTGGTTTTAAAATTATGTTGATTATTGGGGTATTCCGGAAAGAGTGGTTCTCAAAATTACTTACTTATAAATCTCTGTGTACAATTTTAAAATATACAGTTCAGTTATCAATGTGACAAAGTGAAATTGACAGAATATAATTTCAGATGATATAACTAGCCCTTAGATGTTTTGTAATTCAATATTTACCTGGCGAGAGATACATGCTGCTACTTAATAAGCTATTGTGGTCAATAATGGTGATTTCTCTGGTTAGTAGTGGAAAAAGTATGTTTCACGAGCGTGTGACATCTATATTGTAATGTTAAGCGTCATTTAAGTTACACTTTTATAAATTGTTATCAAAAAAACTTTACATATTGCAGGGCAATGAGACCAGGGGCCCGGTTTAGGGCAGTGGCGCAGTTTAGGGCATTTTGCTCTGCCTAGTCATCTTTGAATGAGTGTGAGAACTTAAGTATTGCACAGTGATATTTCTCTAATATATCATAATATTCAGCTAACGACTGTAAGCTTGAAAAATCAGCCCACTGGATGCTTTTCATCTTTATTATTTCAGCTTTATTAAATGAAAAATCAATGAATGATTTTTGGATGATCAAAAAATCAAAGTATGTCCAATTATCATCTCTATCTCCTTTTTCAGGCATCAAATTATCTTGAGAGAAACAAATTTTTTCAATATCTTAACATATTGTCCTCCTACATTTCTCAAATTTCCACTCATTCATGAGGCTAAACTAGGCAGCTGAAAAGAGGTCCTCATATTTCTGTATTAGGCATTCCTTTACACACTGTAACGTTTGTTAGTGAAATGTGTATCTAGATCTTTAACAAGCCGTCAGAAGTACTAAGTCTTGCGCAAAATCAACACAGATGTGGGAAGTGATGTTTTTCCATACAACAGAAATAGGTTTTTTAGTGATTTTCAAAATTTGGTCAATTTCATTCTCACAAAAGATAGCACTTATGTTAGCAATACTTCCTTCACGTGCAATCAGTAGCTCCTCCTTATTGTCGACTTATGCAAACTTAGACGAGTCCTGGATGTAATGTTAGCAATAAGATGTGTACAACTTATGCAAAACGTAATAAAAATCATAGCTATTTATAGTGTCGTATATTCCTAAAGTAAGGGAAGTAAAGAAGAAATTTCTTACGAACTTACGAAAATTATGTCAGAATAAATGGCTTGTAAGGTTTTTTGAGTGCTGTTTTTACACAGGTACTTATTTGTCAATATATTTTAATTGTAATCAATAAAATTACTGAATTGCTGTTGTTTCTTAAATAATAAAATGCAATTGCCGTTGAGGGATAAATCAGTTGTCATTTGTTATTGTTACCTCGTTTAAAGCATCTACATGTTATTGGATGATAATTGTCACAACAAACAAAGCATAAATTTAACTGCCATCGACTACAAGAAATAAGAGAAACGTTTGAACAAGCACAAGGTTCTTTAACTTATAACTTAAGGGAAAGCATACTTTATTTACATTTTGGATAATATCTCTTTGGTCAGGAACTTTCGATGCAAACCATGAGTAATTAAGTATTTTGTTGCAAATTGCAGTGCATTTCAGAGGAGTAATTTTTACGGTACACGCTGTCAATTTTATATTGCATTTTTTATGCTTGAGACAAATGGTGGAACTGAAAATTCCCAGATAAATACTGCACTACCAAGTTTCTATAAACACATAGGGCTGCAAACTGGATGACCTGATAAGTGTAGTCTCTTTGTTATGATCAAGATAAGTAGGTAATATAATTTTTTAAGTATTGCTTTAAACGATTTGTCCCTGAACTTTAGTAAATGCATGTAGTATAGCTTAGAAGCTGCGACTAGACAGCGTCATATGCAACGTTTGCCTTAGCGGTCAGACCGATTTCAATTGTCGATTTAGTGTATTCTCCTATATCGCTATAACTGCATTATGTTTCTTCATTTGACTACGTAATGCATGGTGTGAGTCTGAGAGGTGTCTGACGCACATCTTTATGAATGTGACTCACCTTGTTAAAAGTATTACCACACAATAAGTTAATATTTTTACACCTTACCTGTAGCAGAGAGTCTTTGTATACTGCATGATTCAAAAATAAATAAATATTCTTCTGTCGTTATTTATTACTTGGGAGTGCGATTAAGAACAGTGTCTTCATTTCACAATGCGACTAACATCAATCATTGCTAGATTTTTTCAAAATGATTTCTTTTTGCGATTCATTTGTTCCTGTGTCACATACAGTATTGAAATGTCATTTCGTCTGATGATGTCGATTCAGTATTGAAGGGTCATTTCCGTTTTAGTAGTGGATGTCAAGTCTCTGGAGCTTCATAGGCCGAGCAGTTAGAGTTCATTGCTGGACAAAAAGATTTCAAGAAACTGCTTCTGTGGAAGAACAGTCTCCAGATTAATTGTCATACATAACTGACAATAAAATACTGTCAAGTAATTTATAACGACGCATAGGCAATTACTTCGTGTCCAAAAGGCATAAAGCAAATGTCTATATTTCTCCTATGGACGAAAAAATTTTCCCTCCAAAGTTCGAATGGAAAATTTGGCTTTAAAACTGTGGCGTTATAAATTCTAGCGTCGATTAATAAGCCCCTCTGTGCCCAGTTCTTGGAATGTGATCCTAGTTATGTTACGGAGGCTATGCTCTCATCTGATGCTAGTATAAATAATAGTTTAAAGAAACTAAAAAAACACGCTCTTATAGCTAACCGAACTAAGAAGTAGAACATAATTTTTAATTACAAAGAGTTTATATTACAGTACAGTAAAAGGACATTCTTCTTTTCTTCCTTCTAACTATATCTTCATTCACTTCAATTTTGGTTTATTGCAGTTTCATAATTTTCTTCAACTGCTTTTCAACTTTATATTTTTGAGGTTGAGTATATATTTATGTTCAGCATTTTTTAATTGCTTACTTCTGTACTTCCTTTGTTTTTCGCTTCTATTTTCTGATTCTTTCACTTTTTGGTCTGCGCTAACAATAGTTGTACTTCCTTCAGGAACTGGTTGTATTTCATACTTAGTATTTAGAGAGGAGTATTCTGATGTACAAAATTATGAGTTTGTTCCAACAGTTGCTTTTTTGCCTATATCGTATTCTATTTGTAGTTATTCGTTGCTCCCGAGATGTACACATTTTTTTGCCCTCTCTATTTTTTAAGAACCTAAACCTCTGTTTTTCGTTGTATTTAGCTGATTTGATGGAGTTGCCTTTTAATCCGGAACTAGTGAGCCTTTTCGGCTTCTCTTTTCTTATTTGATATATTTTCTGAAGGTAGAGTTTGCTGTTTAGGAGGTTTAAGCTGACATAAATAAAATAAATACTTACACACAGTTGCAGTTAAGATATGAGCAATCTAAACAAACAGAAGTCAGTACCTTGGAAGCTTTGTTCTTTGGCGCAATATTAGACAAATGACTGACGCCAAAGTACTGACGAAAGAGACCTTACTATTTATTTTTCACTTTTTAGTTCGATTTATCAATTAGTTTTTTGTGGACATGTGGTATTTAAATGTCTTACGAATCATTTCGTAATCTAATCATTTCATTTAACGCTTGTCTGTTGCATGAGGTTTTTCCTATTAACTTAGAGCAATCAAGTTCTTGATACGTGTGCGAAGCTTCGAATTAATCAAACTTCTGGAAATAGGTGACAATTATGCTCAAAGATTTCGTTACTTACATTCAGGTCAAGCTAATAAAAACGTGTTATTAAAAAAATAGATCATGTCCTATCGACAGCCGGTATAGAAATTAAGCTCACGACGGGTAATGCAGATGATTTGCATGAGTTCTCTTTCAATCTTAATTGCATCTTTTCCAGCACATGAGAGGAAAAGCAAGGACAAACTGCATAATTTATGGAAAGTGTTTATAAATAATTGATTTTAGACGCAAATTTGTGTGTCTAGATCAACGAATTCGATTGGAAGGAGGTAAGCATATAGGTTTACATTGCATTACGAAGCCATAGTGCATACTGTTGACTTATTTGTCTTCCACTGCCTGCCAAATTAACAGGATGGTATCAACATATTAATAACACTTAGCGGTGGAAACATCTACCTTCATTAAGCTTGTGCCGCTCATTGCAGATTATGGGCACAATCTAAACGAATTAAATTGTGACTTGTTATTATTTACAGCACCTACATATTTTGAAGTTTTTTTAAAGTTAAAGAAAGATCCACAACAGGTATACAAAATACGGTTAAGTGGGCTGTATGTCTGATTGATGACATATCCTTAACATATCAACTCGTTCGTGCTATATCATGGAGTGCTGGCCTCGATCGCTCATTAATTTCTAGAGTAGTGAACGATATGCGACAAGAAGTTTTTCCCTTTTATACCAACCTTAGGAAAACATCTGATCAAACCGGTGTCATTAAATTGCCCAGTGATTATTTCATGTCCTCACGGCTACGGCTGCTCCAGTAGTAAACGTAAAATATCAATCAATAGATGTATGAAGTTTATTATATTTTGTGTATACTTAATTTTATTTTAAAACAACTAAAGGATTTTGATTTAGTCACCCAATTGCAGCGGTTTATTTTAAATACAAGTTTTTGAAACAATACAATAAATCCTCTAAACGTCACAATCCCATAAATGTGCAATCAAGTGGGATTAAAAATTGCCATTAATTTAAGAAGACTTGCTATTTCACTACAATCTGTGATGTACCTGATAATTTATAGTACAACTTTCATAATACGCGTATAATATTCTCACCGTTGTTTATAAATGATCGGAAAAAATTGTGTCTAATTCCATTCGTCATTCCGTAGTGTGTTGTTCAAATAAGAAATTCTCGCCAAATAGCACCAACTCGAGTTTTTTTTTGTTTGGTGAGGGGGGAATGCGTTTATGCACCATACCATAGCCCGAGCAACGGCGTGTGTGGGACTCCAGGTTGTCTTGAGGAGACCACCTAATACCCACTAAACCCTAACCTCCGCGTGGCCCGACTCATCAGCGTCTCGGTAGGCCATGTGTTGTGCGTCTGCTACAACGTCTCCTCATGTGTTTCAGTCTCTGGGAACGCCGGGTTGGTTCCCTTTACCTCGCACAGTTCTATCGATGTCGTTAAGCGAGCATCGATATAGGTTTGCTATGTTCTCTTGAAACTCTTGTTTTCGAAAAATCAAGAGTTTCAAGTCCTCTACTACTTGTATGTTACCTGGTCCTGATGGGTCCTGGTCCTGGTTGCAACTCGAGGTTGCATCGCTGTTAAACTTAAATATCGGTAGTGAAGTTAGCTGCAGACCGTATCATTTGACAGCCGCTCATACCATGCCAGTGCTAGAGTAGTCTTTACCGCGAATACCTACACGTGCTGATCCAGTCAATAGGGCAGTACTGTGGTGAGGCGCTAGTTCCTTACAAACTTCAGTTTTATTTCCATTTATATGTAGTTACCTATAATATGTTATAATGTAGCTGACTGATATTCGAAAATAGCAAAAGAAACCAAACCAAAATTAGATCTAATTATAATCTCAAAATAAGGTCTTTTTCAGTACTTTGTCTAATATTGCGCCAAAAGACATTCGGGCTTCTAAGGTACTGATTTCTGTTTGTTTAGATTGCTCATATCTTAACTGCAACTGTGTGAAAGTATTTATTTTACTTATGCCAGCTTAAACCTCCTAAAAAACAAACTTTGTCTACAGAAATATCAAATAAGAAAAGAGAAGCCGAAAAGGCTCAATTGTTCAGAATAAAAAGGCGACTCCATTAGATCGGCTAAATACAAAGACAGAACAGAGGTTTAAGTACTTAAAAAAATAGAGAGAGCAAAGAAAAAATGTGTACATCTCGGGAGCAACGGAACAAACTCAAAATTTTGTACATCAGAATACTCCTCTAAATACTAAGGATGAAATACAACCAGTTCCTGAAGGAAGTACAACTATTGTTAGCGCAGACCAAAAAGCGAAAGAAGCAGAAAGTAGAAGCTAAAGACAAAGGAAGTCCAGAAGTAAGCAGTTAAAAAATTCTGAACATAAATAAATACTCAGCTCCAAAAATATAGAGTTGAAAAGCAGTTGAAAAAAATTATAAAACTGCCATAAACAAAAATTGAAGTGAATGAAGATATAGCTAGAAAGAAAGAAGGAAGAATGTCCTTTTTGGTGAAGTTATTAAAATTCAATTAGGGGAAAACACTAAAATGCACCAAAATCAACATAGGTACATTGCATTGCTGGAACTAGTTTATTCAATAATTATTTACGAGTAGATTACTTGTAAAGCACTACAGTGTTGGTAGTATGGGGTCCGCAAAAAGGCTGAAAGGTGACCAACTAGTAATCTACTCCTTGGTGCTCGACACGTGCACTATAAAATTAAACCACAAATATATAGTCTATTTATTGGGAGTAGGAACAATTTGAATTTCAAACTAACAATTTTCTTTTGTCCAGACAAAGATGACAGCGACGCAATTGCACCATTGCCAGATCTGAGTTGACCCCCACATGACAAACGGTTTCATCATAGAGACCACGCTTATATGACATTATCTGGCCGACGATGTTTATCCTTTTTGTGCAACGCGTCGCCGCCGATCGATTTATCCCCCCCCTTTGAAATTCGCTCCTGGTAAATACTAGAAGCACTAAAGCAGACATTGTGTATAGCCAAGCATGCCATACATTCCCTACCTAGCTAACACTTGAGGTGGAATAAAAGCTTTCCATCAGGCGACAGGGGTCGGCTTAACTTTTGTTGTTTGGAACGCGATGTTCAGAAAAGGGAAAAAGTCGAAAGTCATCTTACTCTGCAGCCGAATCTATTTATGGGCTGGGTGAAGATATTCCCAGAAACAGTTTTGATGCAGACCGATAATTTTTTACCTTTAAGGGCTCTGAGGCAGCCGCTATCATTATTCATTCTGTCTAAGCCGGTGCAGGTCCTTCCACCGCCACTAAAAGGGACCTGTTCTATACATATGGTGCTTAATTGTTATTTGGCTATGTGATATGAGTCGTGAGCAGGAAGTAAATCGCATAATTAGCTCTGAATGTGCATAAGAGGACTACTTGAAAATGGATCTGATTAAAGAAGCTGTAAAGTACATGAACATGAACTTTCTTGTTCAGTTCAATGAGATCTATCAGTTGGTATAATATAAACCTAATTCATGTATTCATAAATAAGTGTAATTGAAAAGAAATGTACAGTTGAAAATCGAAAACTACACAAGGTTGGCTGAGCGGAAACTAATAAAAGACGTTTTATTGTTATTCTATTTGCACACGAGAATTCTGGTTTGAGCTAAATTTACTTATCAGATGATGCGTTTTAAGTCTAGAGGGAGGTAGATACCTATATTCGATCAACTGTAGGTTTGGTTTAGATCATGTCTACCAAAGTGGTCTATATCGACCTCCAATGGTCGACGATGGCTTCCAACGGGTCTATGTGAGTGAAAAAATGAATTAGAAGTCCATGCAGATATGTATGCGGGGATTTCATTTAACCAATCCGTAACTACAGTTTGAGCATTTCCAAGTGCCGTGTGCAACTAGTGATTATGCTTCATCTCCGGAGCCAACATACTGTGGTTATTTGGCGTAGTCTGATGTTGACAGTTGACACTGGAAATTAAATAGTTGCCAGGCGTAGGGTAATGACTGAACGTACAATAGTTTTGTTAATCCCATCTATCAATCCAACCTGTATATGAATTTACTTGATGTTTTTTTTCAGGTTCACACATCTGTACCCCCCTTCCGGCTAAAATTCAATATTAAATAATCAGGGGGTCTACCCAAAACCGGAAAACATGTCAAATGATCTACGAGACAAATAATTTTGGGGACCTCTGCTTTAGATGCTTGGGGATGTGTGAAAAACTGTTGTTGTTTAGCAGGTCAAAGAGTTTTACGTTTTTGCTTCCATTCATTATAAACGTCCCTCTCATGTTAACTATTATAGAGGTTATTATCTAGTAATAGAAGAACACCGCCAGCCATCATGCCCAGCCAACTGTAACTGTAACAAATCTGTTACTACGTCACTAGGCATTTAAGGAAAGCTTATTCTAAATCGACCCCATCAGGGTTTTTTACCCGTGTCTGCTAATCAGAGGATGTCTAATATGAATAGATTGGTGCCACTTTGATTTCACAATAAGTAGTCTCCATTCTTACCCCAAGATCTGCCAAAACGGAGGTCGTAGTTTCCTAGTTTGAACCGCTGCTAAGTGCGGGTGAACGTGATAAGAAATTCCAAGCCTGTTGTCAATATTTCACCAAATTTCAAAGTAGTACTTCCCAATTTACATAGGACCGAATCCTAGATTTTTGTTAATTACTGATCCACAGATTTACAAATACTGTAAAACCTGATCTTATCAGAGTACCCATGTATTACCCAGGTGTCGAAATTTTAGTAAGACTTTCCGACTCTCAGATAACATCGCGTATTATTATGTGAAACATGTGACATACAGATTGATGAGGATGGCCTTCCCTTGTATGATAAAAATGGATTGTTGCTGACGAAATTCCTAACTGTATCTTCACAAGCATTCTTTAGTTCAAACTCACAAACTCTGTTGAAAATATAAAAAATATCGTCCTTAGTCTTTCTAGTTCACATTTCCTCGAATTGAATATAGTAAAATTAATAGGTTTTTGAACCTAAAGAATGGAAACGAGTTCAGTCAATAGCCCAAGAGCCAAGACAATGTTCCCGTATTCAGAAGAAACTGTATAAATATACCACTGACGTCGCTGTTTAGTCAAATAAGCAATTTGAGGTTGGACAGACGTTTAGGTAAATAATTATTATAATAATAATTGCACTTTGAAAGTAATCACTTCTTCTCTACAAGATATCCTAATAAGAATTTCAATATGACGTTACGTCTTTTGTGCTCAATCCTAAACTTTATGTATTCTTATTGGCGCCATATTGGAATCTTAAAATGAATATAGTTTCTAAATGTAATTCTCAAAATGGATAATATGTCATACATTGACAACAGCTATAAAAAACAGAATTTCCTAAGTAGGTAGATAGTAACTTGTTTCATAATATCATCAGCCATTCCTTCAGTCTTTATGAACTAGACATAGGTGAACAGTCCATATTTCAGGTTTTAATGTTGTATACATATCAGGACATGGATTGATACTATAAAACCTCAAATATCTAAAAAAAGTAATCTCCCTATTGTTGGTCTTAACTCATCGAATAAAGAACAGCATGATGCACAAAACTTTTTGTGTCACTTAGGGGTCGTGTTGGAGACGAAAACAGTATTATTTTATGTAACTAATCGCATTTTGGAGGAAATAAAACTCTCGATGATGTAGCAGCTTCCTAAACACATTCAACACATATCTAGGAGTATATTTAAACCGAAGCACATACCTTGCATTGCAAATACTAGTAATCTACAGTTGAGGTGTTATGTAGAGGGCCTCCGTCGTGCTAAAATAACGCTTGTTATAGTCGATAAATGGGTAACTTACCTAAATGACCTTCAAACAAACTTCTCAAAAACGTGTAGTGATTTAGCGGAACAAATATGTGACAAGCTGTCACTTCCAAGGCTAACTATGAGACTTTCAGTTTATTTGATTACTCACTTTGACAAAGTCAGCGTATGACATATACATATTTGAAATCATCATTAAACACTCTACACACCTGTGTAAAAATCTAATATGGCACCTTTAAGAAAAATACAGTTGATGGAGCACAAGAGACGAAACATCATCCTGAAATTCTTGTAGAGGAGAACAAGAAGCAATGTTAATGTACTCTTTATTTCAAAGTCCCGTTTCAAATAAAGTCAGGAAAAAATAAAAGCCACTTTGAGAGAATGTGGTTTCTTACATCCATCTCCTGAGTTTAATTCTCTTTGTTATCTAAATGCGCAACTTTTTCCCTATTTAAACGACTTCATATCCCGTACTTTACAAGATTCCAAAAGTAAGAGTCGAATTTGAAAAACCCGGTATATTCTGATTCCTTCTATGTCATCTCATACCTATTCAACTTTTAGGGCTCTCCTTATAATATTACACGATTTAGCTTAGTAATGAAAAAATCCAAATTTTGTCTAACTCCAAATTGCTTATTTGATCAATCAGCGTTGTCCATCGCTTTAACACATCTGCCATCGAAATATTGATTTTTAAAGACTATAGTTTTTTCCGGTTCTAGCATGATTTTAGAAAGACAAGTTTTGCCAGTTAGATCGTATTATAAGACAATATAAGTTTAACAGCAGTACATGATGAGGTGTGACTGTTTTGAGTCTGAGATGTCCACATTTACTTTTGCCCAGTATCATGATGGGAGGTCTTTCGCGTTTTGAATCGCTTGACTACGCTTATATTATCTCACGACTCAATCGAGGTGGAAGTCAGCTCGTGAAAACAATTACGATACGACATTTTATAATTCATAATATCCTGCCGGATTTTTATCCCACTATCGGGCAGTGGTGTCGGTTAGATTACAAGCAGATAACAAGCTTTGGTGACATGTTAGAAACTTGTTAATATTGCTGATTTGTATGCTTCCGATCAACAACACACTAGAGTTTTGGCAATCACAAACACCACATACGTGAACGTAAACTAGCCTTATAGCGGAATTTCCCGAGATCCCGCGTGGCACACCAGATGAGCGTCAAGGCCATATGGGAGACCTTAAGGTTCTTAGAGCACCTGAGGAGGATCAAATCGCTAATAAGGCACTGAAACTGCTTTCGCGAAAGTCCTTATCTTAAAATCAATGCCAAGGAACGAGTATTTCCCAGCGGTGTGTAAGACCGCTGACGTTATAATGATTAAAAAGAAAGTGGATTCAATTTACCCCAGGATTACCGTCCCATTAGCCTGCTGTCAGCTCCTTCAAAGGTAGCTGAAAAAGTGATACTTCTTCGTCTTTAGAATTTCGCGTCAGATCACCATGTGATGCCTGACGTGTAATTTGGCTTTCGGTCTGAGTAAAGTATGGAGTTACAGGCGGTTAGGCTTGTCGAGCGGGAAACTAGGTAACCAGTAATATCCCTTAAACAAGTACTGACACCCTGTTTCACGAAGGTATGGTGTGGCAGAAGGACCTCCTCAATAAACTTATAGAAAACGGATACTGGATCCTGGATTCCTTGAAGGTATGAAATTTCGGATTAAAATTAATAATGCTCTGTCGACAACACAACAGTGTCCCTCTGGGTTCGGTTCTTGGATCAATCGTTTATTCGTTATTTGTTCATGATGTCCTTGCTCCGGCAACTGTGAGGTCTGTCTCTATGCTGATGATACTGTCCTGGTAGCCCAGTAGTGTTCTGAGAATCAGGTTCGCGACGTTCACAAAGAGCTCAATATCACTTACTTAAAGAGCTAAATCAGACAACAGGCGCACCTACGTTATAGTACGTGGAATCGCATAGCAATCTTTTGTTGCTTGCGTTAGTACGCTACAGAATCAAGCAAGTTTCCAAGCACACATGACCGCGTCTTGCACCGTGAACAAAATTAACTCGTGAGACTTTAGGTCCAAACAAAATTACAATTTTTCTACAATAACCAGACGCTACATTGCTTTTAGAATCTTTTTAAAACTCCATTTTTTATTTAAAATGCCAAGATAACTTTCTTCCTTTCTCTTTTCTTCCCTTGCTTCTTACTCATCTTGTCTGGTATCTGGGCAAACATTTCTGATAGGCCTACTGACCTACGCTACTTTAACCAAGATCAACGGCCCTACAAACCGCTCTGACAGGCAATGACGAATAAAAGGTGAATAACAAATATGCGTATTACTTCCTATTCGTATTGTGTTTCCAGAAAAAAATTGAGATTTGGATTTCGTTAATATTGTATTACTCAGTCACAAAGACAACAACAGTTAGATATATTCCAAAAGGCCAAGAAAGAAGATGTGGTTTTACAATAAATATCCGACTTCACATATTATACTGTTCTTAATTGTAAATATATCCCGATTTGGGGTGTATGGTATGAAGCCTTTCCTGAAATATCCATAAAAGCTAAGCATGTGGATTAGTAGATCTGGCCTAACCACAGGAAGAAGCGAGAACCTCATACTTGCCAACAATGTACGAGTATTTGGCGATACACGCCACAGACGACTATGGATCCAGAAACACTTTTAGGAATCGCCTATGTTTGCTGGCCAATGAAACCACGTTTTTTGAAATTCTTTAATATAGTATACCTTTCGGTTACAATGGTGACCTTTCCCAGTACGTGACATACACACACAAAAGTTGTTATGTACTGCATAAGTTCACGTTGTGACCGAAGACCGAAACGTATACAACGCCTTCAAATATGTGATTTCATTGATCGGACAAACATTGGGGATTATTGACATAAAAACCACAGGATAAGTTCCAGATGTTATAACACTTCTGGTAAAGTATTGTAATCTCAGTTTGTAGAGGACGCGAAACTCAATAACGTAGTATTGACACTACTATAAGAAAGCTAGATGAGTCTGAAATAGCCAAGGTTATTCTAACTCTTGAAACTGTGGTCTCACTGGTTTATGTACACAGATGTTTTTCAAATGGAAATGAATGACCAAGATCAGTAGCGTTAAGGGAAGCTTCATCTTGTATATTTTGTCAAATCCCCGACCAGTCATAATGCCAGTCGGATCAATACTGTATGTAAACTATGGAGAAAGGAAATGCTTCGTGAGAGAAGAGACGAGGCGCCACTGTTTATTTCACGAACTCTTAATAGCTTAATTAAAAGTGTCTGTTGCAATGTTTGCTTTATCAAGTGACATGGATTGTCATTGTAATTACGGCACTCTTGTCTCTCGCTACTATTCCTGGTTCGTCCAATTAACATTCCGACAAATTTAGTCAAACGTCTGAATATAACTTCAATTATATGAGTGCGACGAGCAGACATCGTATAGACGTATCGAGACCTTGGATGATGCTATTTAATAATTGTTCGCTTTAATAATCACGTCTCATTTTCAATTATGCATGTGGGAACCGCAGGAACATAAATATAATAAGTTCGTAATGAAATACAGGGTGTATCAAAAGTCATGCATAAAACCGAAAGGGGGTGATCAGAAAAACCTGTTATATCCTTATCCAATTATGTACGGTTTTGAGTCATCGCCCTTTTTAAGAAATTGTAGAAAATCGCTTTCAAGGCCGCACTATTCTTTCTGAAGTTATAGTTTGATATTCCTCAATTAGCTGTACAAGATTTGTTTCCAAATGATGTCTCGTTAAAAAAAATAATAAAAATAAAAGATTACTGAGAAATTATCCAGGTAAGTATAGAAATTGCCGTAATTTTATCTATTGTCAAAAATATTACAAGAAGTAGGCTTGTAGAAAAAATTAGTGGGCAGATAAGTTTTAAGTACATAAATACGAAAAATTTCCGGATATTATGACCTTCCAAAATACCTTTTAAGTAATAAATAGTTTCTGTGCAGGATAGACAAAATCTTGAAAATCCCATTTTATGAACTTATACAAATATAACTGCCACTGTCAATCTTCTACATGCTGGATAACAATAAAACGATGAGGGGACAATGAATTATTAAATTCAAATCAGTGCCGGGTCTACTACATGTAAGAGATGACCGGTTTGGCATTTGAGTGACAAAAGGTTTACCAAAGCTGCGCCGTAATACCTAACCCGATAATGGCTGACGTCCCTACTATATGGTATTCAGAGACACTTGTGTGATTCTATTATTGCCACTTCAACGTATGTCATATAATATGCAAACATGGTCTTCATTTGGAGATTTTGTTATGGAAAGCCCGGTTTTCGGCTGCTGAGTATCGGAAGCGATATCCCACTAGAGCAAATTTAAGTACGGTACAGAAAAATGACTATGAGATTAGAAAGAAAAAGAAGACCGCTAATCGACATAGAAGACGGACTACTACAGTTAATTGAAGATGGTCTAGCTCGCTCGACAGTACATCGGATTATAGGTAGACGGCTGCTGCACCCCTTCCATATTCAAAGGGCGCAGGCACTTATTTCAGAAAGTCACCGAGAGTCCAATTTTGCAGAAGGATGTCCCAAAAATTCAAAAATGCAGCTTTCAAAAAAGTGTTCTGGGTAGCCGAAGACAGTTTTTGAAGAGCCAATCATTTACAACATCCGCAATTTATACTACTGGACTTAGGGCCGATTTCACCAACATTAATATTATGGACCTTATCGAAATGCAATTTGACGGAAGCTGTCAAAGGTCTCAGAATATCAGTGACAAGACCACTTTTTGATTCCAACATGATGCTTTTGTACAGAGAAAACACGACAACTTTCATGTATTTTGATTTATGTTATAGGTGTACATTTGACCATCCGTTATCCCCTCAGCGAATGGGAATGGGAGAAATAATAGGTCGATTTTCTAGCTGTTAAATTTGGCAGCAGGTTTGGTCGTTTGTTAATTCATGGCAATCTCGAAATTTGTTAAGTTCAATATACTGTGTGTATATGTGATCATTATAGCTACACATACCAGTTGAATTGTGCGGATTTGCAAGAAAATAGAATATAAAATGTATTCCAACCAATTCCTCATCTCTCTTTACATCATAATAGTAATCATTTGTTATAAATTCATGGGTTAATGAATTTCTTCAAAGCAATCAAAACAGTTTGGTCGTCCCCATCCTAAAACACCGATATGTGTAAAACATGTTAATCCCTACATCTCCGAGGTGGATAATGCAATTACTGTAGACATAGACCTAAAATTATTAGTAATTACTGAAAAATAAGAGCTAAAAAGAATTATAAATAGTGATAAAATATTAGTGGTTAAGGTTTTTGACTGGTGACTGGTGGGGATACAATATAGGGATGGCGACGATAGACGATACATTGATGTATGGAAAACATCAATACCTCGGATGTAGAACATCGATCTTTACCGATCGATGGTTTCATGACGACATATCGATATCGAGAGGAATCATAAACATCCGTAACCGTATTCCCCGAATCTATCCTTAACTGTGCTACCATCTCTAAGCGGGGACTGGTAGCTTCGAAATTGAAAGGCCAGAAAGCTATTTAGGTGTTTAGTAGTACTTGAATATTATCATTACAGATGAGCTCTGAGCCACTAAGTGGACACTGAGCACTGTAGTCTTTTCTTCATTCTGTACTTCCCCAAGGGATAGAATAAAATAGACTGAAAACAGCGCCTTTAATGATTTTCAGTTCTCAGAGAAAGATTTTCCCCTGCCGTTCCTTGACATCGTTTCGAAATATGAAATTCTGGAAACGCTATAAGAATAAAAATGAATACACAAAGCCTACTTACCTATTTCAGACAAAAACAAAAACAACTGCCACATAACGATTGTCACCTTGACATCATTCTGCAATCTGTCAAAGTAGTGATGGGCGTGCCTGCTGCACGGTATACAGTATCGATATTCGATAAAATATTTTTCTTTCTACCATGAATGCGTGGAAACAACAAGAAAAGGAGAGATCTAAAATAAGGAGTTATTGAAGGCCTAAAATAGCCAGGCGCTAATAATTCCTGGCCGTATTTGAATATCTAAGCAGGCACAGTAAAACAAAAATAAGACTTGGAATTAATAAAGTTTATTTCGACAGTTGGCAGAGTTTGCTTCCACTGGGACGAAGTGTTGACGGATCCCACAGAATTATGTGTCACTTGTCGATATGGTTAGTTTTAAAATATCAGTAGATAATCAGCTGTTATTCAAATCAGTGTATATGTTTTGTGATTCAAATAACGTCTAATATAAATTTAACCCAGAATATGTACTCAGTGAAAAAAGATAAATATTGCAAATTTCTAGTTTTTTCTGCAGGTTTTAGGTTTGCTGGTAGCTCTACGACATATATTTGGGTATTTCTTAATCGCTGTGAATATAGTGTGGATGTTCCTGAACAACGAAAAATATTCAACTTTATGGATGTATGGATATTAAAAAACCAGAATGGTTTTGTGGGAATATCAATCTAAGGTGCCATAATGGTTCTGATGAACGGCAAGTAAATGAAGTAATGTTTGGAAACGAGCAATATCTATGAACTTTTTGGTAGAGCCAGTCATCAGGTAGGTGCTTAATGGCTATCTGCAAAAGGTTTATAGGAAAAAACACCCAGTAGATGATCTTGAATCAGTAAAATCGCATGTCAATTGAAGAAAATAATATAATTATGAATAAAAAAAATTTGTTTAAATTTTGACTGAATTATATGTAATTTCTTAATATTCAATAAACTGATGATGTTTCAATGACAAGATGTCATCTCATACTTTGACAGTATTTTGTTTTCAACATTTCATAGCTATTGGTTGCTAAAATTTGTTGATTGGAACTTGAAGCTCATTCGCTGTATTTGACGGGCTGTTACCCTATAGGTGGATAATAACGGACTGTTGTTGGTGAAATTGGCCCTAATACTTATAAGCTATAGCCCCAAAACAATGTGGTTCCGGTTCGATCGGGCTCGTCCACATAGTGAACGTCAGGTTAAATTTTTTTAAAATTTCAGGATCTGTTTAAATTTAGGGATATTGTTTCCTCTTACTTGCACTACAAAGTGACGATAATAATTAGTATAGGATGGATAAATGGAATCACACAATACGGCACCGTAATCAACTATCATTATGTGAAAACCGCGATCCCTTGGATTGTTGAAACCTAGGAGGCATTCAAGTTTGAAGATTTATTGTCCCTTGTTTCCTCAGCCTATTCGGAATTCAAAAGGTTGACAATCGCAGTTATATGGCGAAGCTTAGTAAACGGGAGTTTTCGAGTTTGAGGATACCTGCAGCATTTTTTCTACCTTCCATAGAAATCATCTAGGTTAATTGATTATTTCGAAGTTGTTTTGTAATCTCAGTTTTTCCTAACTATGGACATTTTATCTGCCCACTACATTTTTCTACAAGCCTTCCCGAATATCGTAAAATATTTTTGTCAGAAGATAAAATTAGGGTTCAGCCGATTGATACACCTACGTTAACTGGACTATTTTTCGACTAACAGTTTTTTTTACCAACACATCATTTGAGAACATGTCTTGTAAAGCTGATTGAGACATAGCAAAAGATAACTTCATAAAAAATAGCGATTTTGTACGAGTTCCTAAAAATGGTGATAACTCAAAAACCGTTCAAAATCGGATAAGGACATGAATGGTTTTTCGGTTTAAAAGTTACCCCCTATTATCCTCATGTGATCCATGCCTTTTGGGATACCCTGTATATTATAAAAGGCTCTCCAAGGAGGTTGGAAGCTATTGAAATTGCATAAAACAAGCTGTTTATTGTGTCAGAATCCGATACGTCGGATTTTAAGTGATTCTGCCGCATACATCCGCCTGATTCTGAACGACTGCCCGAGTTATATTGAGTCGAGGGATATTGTAGATGTAGACTGTTGCTTATTGGCATATGGTCCTACTGAATCACATTGCGAAAGATGTCCATATTGAGGAGATTTGTTATAATTTCTTATACAGGTTACTATAACTGGAAGAAGCCTCCTCGGGTAGTAAGTTCCACAATCTCGATGCCCTAGAGACAAAAGAGCAGACGTACCAACTAGCTCTGCATGTACGAAGTTTGACAAAGTTAGAACGGGAGGACGAAGTCAGGCGTGTCTGTCTGACAGAATCATCGCCCGACAGCATCATGGAGGAGAGCTATGAGGATCAAGGCCCGTTGACATAGAGGTAGAAGAGAGCTAGAGATTATCAATGGCCCGTCACGTCGATGAGAAAGGGTCCGGAGGCTGTCTGTTAGAGAAGAGTCATCTATCAGTCGGACAGCATAGATAATGCTTTTTGGGCAGCAGCATCCCAAACATGTGGATAGTATTCGAGGCTAGGTCTTATCTGTGACTTGTACAGAGTGAGGAGGTTATGCGGAGAAGAGTACTTCTTAGCCCTATACAAATAGCCTAAGTCTTTCCCAGCAGCTCTGGCTAATGAAGATATGTGTTTGTACCAGATCAAGCGATAGGTGTTCTGGCCTCTGAGCACCCGAAGTGAACGGTTCTTTGGTAGAACTGGAAATCCATTGAAGCCGAATGAGCGATAGGGCGCTTCTTAGTTAAGGAGTACTGTATTTTGGAAGCGTTGAAGTGTACTAGACTGTTGCGCCTCCAAGCAGCAATAATTTCCAAGTTTCTTGTCACAAAGCAAGTCGCTGCTAGTCTCATTTTCGGATCGGATTGATCGTAGTGGAACGGAGGTCGCTGATATATAAGAGGTGCCAAGGCCGACCCCTGGGGAACATGCGCGATGGGATATCTTGCGGCCAGAGAGGAAGTCATCCAATCATCTGATGGATGAAATTTTGTATAAAAATGCAGTTAGTCAGTGCTGACCGAACGTTTTCGTGATATCAAGAGCAATGGCTTGAACCTTACCACAAGACTGGATGAGTTTACTCCACAGTTGCGTGACGGAAGTTAGAAGGTCCCCCGTGGTTTCTAAAGCTCCTCCAAAAGCTCTCGATTTATGGACCTTCCCATCACCTTACTTATAACAGAAAGCAGGGCTATAGACTTGTACGAACCCCTTCCCACAGTTGACCCACTTCAAGATTTGTACCAAAATATGCCTTTATAAACTAAACATGACGAAACTATTTACTACTAAAACAATTTTTTTCTCAAAAACATTTTAGATACACTCTAGTCGTAAAAAATACATATTTGAAATCACTTAGACCTATAACTAATAGAACATCTGAACAAATAAACAATGTGCGAATAAATGCGCGAAGTTAACAAAGCAACAATTGAAAGACTACTATTGGGTAACATCACCTTTATTTTTTATTACGGCTTAAATTCTTTGGGGCATAGTGTTAACCAAGGTTTGGCAAACATTTGGTGTAAAACAATCCCATATTTCTTGAAGCTTTTGTCTCAGTTCGGTGATTGTACGAGCAGGATGTTGTCGTAGAACCTTTTTCATCTCGTGCCACAAAGTGTCAATAGGTGACAGATCTGCACTGCTAGAAACCCATTTCAAAAGTGGTACATTATTTTCTTCCATCCATTTTATAGCCTTTTTTGAGGTATGGCACCATCTTGCTGAAACACAAAATCTTGGCCGGATGTCAAACATTCTTCCATCACTGGTAAAAGCGATTCTTCTAAAATTGAAAAATATTTGTTTGTATCCACAGGTCCATCAATAAAATGAAGTTTTCTTACCCCTTTTGATGACATACCGCCCCAGACCATAATGGATGCTGGAAATTTCACTTTTCTCTTCAGATAGTCAACATGGAATGCTTCATTTTTTTGCGAAGAACTCTACTGCGGCTGTCACCAACACAAACTTCGAATCGGGCCTCATCACTCCATTGTATTGCACACCATTATTGAGGTGTCCATTGTCTACGTTCTTTAGCCCATCTAAGCCGGTTTTTCTTATGCAGTGGAGTTAATAGTGGCTTTTCTTTGGCCTATAAACAAGTTGTGCAACTTTGGGGTTTTTGCTTCACTTTTTTTTATAAGAAATAAACTTATCTTGCAAGTGCTAAATCCCAGTTTGTGGGCCTCTCTATGAGTTGTGGACCTCGAAATTCTCCTTCGAACAGCGTCACTCCACAGAGCACTTAATTGTAAATAATTGGCACGCCTGTTTTTCACGATTACTCTTCTTAATGCTCTTCGGTCGGCATTTGTGATATTACTTTTTCTCACATAACGTGGCTTAATATTAACTGGACCAGTTACGTTATATCTTCTAACAATATTTCTCACACTGAGCCGCGATAAATCTAACAAGGTTGCAATTTCTGAGTTTGATTTCCCAGAATTAAAAAATTTAATGATCAGTAACCGAATTTTCTCACTAATAACCTGCCCTCTACCCATTTTGAACACCTTAACTACCCAACGTATTCTAGCAGCTGTGATTAATAAAACCAATTGTCATGGCTTTTATTTTTCACAGCCACCTATGCGTTATAGACTTATTTTGCATCGAAATCAAAATAGGTTGATTTGCAGTAATTGCAACATGTGTTATTTTTATGATGCAAACTTGATTAGGGAGTGATAAAGTTGGTGTTTTCTACTATATATTATCAAAATATTCATTGTTAATATTTTAAACCTATAACACCCTGCTACATTTTTATTATTTGTGTTTGATAAGAAAAAAACTAAGATTTCAATAGTTGGGCCAACTGAAGTGGGAAGGGGCTCGTAGTTGTAACGGCTGGTCATACATCCTTTCTTGGGATGGGCTGGACATGAGAAAATTTCCAGTTTATTTGGATTTGTAAGATATCTGGAAGATACGTGAAAGGACTTTAGTAAGCTACGCTGCACATCCCTTCAGTACAACGCCAGGAAGAGCAACGATATGAGCCATAGCACAAGACTGGATGAGCTTACTCCACAGTTACGTGATGTAAGCCCCCTGGTTTCCAAAGAGACTTCACAAGCTCCTGATTTATGGACATTTCCATTACCTGATTTATTGGTGTAATTGAAAGCAGAGCAATAGGCTTGTAGTTGTAAGAGTCGGCCTTGTATAACCTTTTTTTGGGATGGGCTGGACATAAGCAAATTTTGCGGTTTTTTGTGAGATTTGTAAGATATCTGGAAGATACGTGAAAGAAGTGGAATAAGCTCCGGTTACATTCAGCTGCTCTTATGCCCGATTGCATGCCATATCTAGTTATCTACTATTTAGCAGAGGTGATCCGAATCTTACGGTCAACCTCAAATTGAAGCTTTCTTGCACCACTCCAATTTCACGAAAACTTTTATTAAGGCAATTACAGGATGTTTAGGTGAGATATATGCTGCAAATATGTGCATGAAGGCTATAGTTGTCATATTTATAGCCAATTATTGCAGGTTTCACTATCAGCTGAGTTTAACTGAACGTAACCTTTGACCTGTAGTGCTCACCGTTTGAAAAAGTTAAAAGAAATAATATTGAAGGTGTGGCACAGTTACAACTATGGATCTCATAATACTGATTACTAATAGATTAGGCTGATACCATAAAGTTTCCTCTATAAAGGTTCGCTACTGCTCCCGCAAATTCTGGGAACATAGGGTGGTGGTCTATTCATGTCAGCTAACTTGGTTTCCATCATTAACTATGTCGTTAACAAGCAAAGTTTCCAAATATTAGACATAAGCACACTTAGTGCTCAACGGTGGTAGCTCATAACTCAAATTTGTAAAATATTAAGGGGACGAAGTGGCGAATTGTCTAAGCATCCTGTTTTGGAATTTATTGTATCGTAAATGAGGGTTGTGTAACAGATATGTCTGATAGGGTCGCCAGTTGGAGTCGATACACTGAAAAACATTGCATAAACGTCGACCAAAGCATACACTTATACAGGCTATTTTCAAAGCTGAGTCATTTATTTTAACAGCCTGGAGAACTCACCAAAAGGTGTTGACATACCAAAAACCATCCGCAACTGTTCTCAAAGCCACTGGCAAAATGCAGCTCTTCTAGGATGATCTTCAAGTTGTAACGCTTGCACCCGTTGATAATGATAAGGGTAATACTGTTCTTGTCGTATTGTCTTCCACACTTTACTATGAGAAACTTCAACCTGAGCTGCTATAGCGCTAGTACTCACTGTTGGGTCGTCTTCGACCATTTCTAAGATCTCTTCCTCAATTTGCAACATTTCAGGTTGAGCAGGTCTTCCAGCATGACCTCCTCGTTGCTCTTTTAAATATCCTGTATCAAATCTAATAACTAAACTTACAAACATCCGTGGGGCTGGATGATTTATTAAAGGAACATTTCCGCCTACAACCCGCATGCTGCGGCTACATTTTGTTAGCACTCTCCGTATGCTAGTATTATGTCCACTAGTTCATTGTTTCCGTAAACGTGGGCCATTTTTTCGCACAAAATAATCAGACAAATGAAAGGATACGCACTATTTAAAGACTGAAACAACTGATCGAACCAGAGACTCGTGCTGAAGACCATACAATAACACAAAGAGTTTGCCAGATTAAGATAAACGATAAGATAGTACACAAAAACAACAAGATTTTACACGGTAGTGGTCGAGAATATCAAAAAATCTGTATACAATCTCTTTTATCATGAAACTTTTATATATTTGATTTTTGGTTTATCAACTTCTTTGGACGAGTCCTACAAGCAGTTAAAATAGATGACTCAACTTTGAAAACCAATGTACAAATAAATATTGTAGAGCTCCAGCATTAAAAAGGTTCGGACACGGCAAATATCAAAAACCATAAGCCTTCTGCCTAGAATTTATTTCTAGCTAGCTGATTGTGACGTTTAATTTGACATAGACGACCTTCAAAGCTAGTTCAAGGTCGGATCCACTTTAAATAAGATTGGGAATGGATAGATCGAAACATTCCAGGCTCCGATGTGTCCTCCACTTCCAAAATTTGATGTTTGAAGGTTGTGGTCGAGGTCAAATACTCAATCGATGAAATAACCTCGAAAAGCATATGAATAAAAGACATTCTACCCTGGTATAGGTACCGGATTTCTCATCTATCGGTGACCTTGAATTTACCATTAACCTTGAAGGTCATTTTAAGGACATGGGATGTATGCAACTCTCATTCAATACTCGACCCCTCTCGAGCAAATTGACTCGGTACTCCCCACCCAATCACAAATACGTCTATTTTCATGTTTCACATATGAACAGATTGAAAACCTTTGTCACACAAATACTTCTTGATATATTTATGCTAGTCAAAAAGCTAGAATTGCCGAATTTCAAAAATATTGAGTTGCCTCTGACTTTTCAAGTGTTCTCTAAATCTCCTGAAATTTGAGAAAAGCGGAAAACAAATTTTGGAAAAGTTTCGCTCACTAAATATTTTTTTACGCCCAAGAAATATCAGAAAGCTGTGAAAAAAAGAGACGAAGTTTATGAACGATGTGAAACAGATCCTATTCACCCAATCAATAAAAGACCTTTGCCCATCCTACTTAACGTCTAGTTTACGTTGACCTTGGATTCTATTTAAAAACAAGAAATTGATGAACTATTTCTCACATTGAACAGAAAACATATATTGGAAGAATCGAAGTATCTCTGTATCTAAGTTTTCTAAAAGTTGGCTTCTCGTTTGTTTTGTCTTCGAAAAAGAACTGCACACTTTTTCCCGTGTGGTGAATGGAATTTACGGGCTAGCAATTTATTTATTTATCCTCTTGTGTATCTTGTTCGTATTTATATGGCGGAGAACGAGCAGTGGTGTTCCTTTGACGCTGGGCCGACGCCGTTGCAGACGCTTCTCCTGATGGCGCTCATCTCGTAGCACACATCGGAGATAGAGATGTGGCGACTACATCATACATGACTCTGTACTGGAATTTTTAGGGGTCTTAAGAGAGAGAAATTAAAATTTTGCACTCCGACAGGTAAAAATCAATGCGACAAGATGCTGAAACAATTAGAAGATACGTGTTTTTACATTGTTGGGCGGCTTCGAAAATATCTGTGATTATAGTAGAGCGGATGCCTTATTTTAGTTGTACAGTGAACTATTCCATGACAATTTTGCTTCTATCATTTTTCTCCATGGAATAGTTATGGAATCGTCTAGATCTGTTCAAAACCGGTGCCTGCCTGGGAGAACTGGTTCATGAAACTTAAAATCTAAGGAAACGCAGAACATTTAGATTTAGTAACAAAACACTGGAGTTGTTGCAATTTTCGGTTCATACAACATTTGTGGTAGTGAACGATAGCTGGACGACAATTGCCTTCTCTTTGCTTGACGTCTATAGAACATATAAAATAATATACAGATATGTTATATCTGCAGCTAAAAGGCTGTGATATGACAGCTTGTATCATAAACATTTGAAAGCAAGATCATCATAAATAGTTATGTAAACGACTTAAGAACTAAGAAGACACAAATAATGCAATGGAGGTAGATGAAATAAAATAGTAAATAACGTTTGCTACAATGTCTAAATGTTACAAGGAATATTTGATTAGTGCACCGTTCAAAAAAAATTGACTAAATCCTTGATAACAGTATAATTGAGACCTTTGACAGTAAAACCAGATTTCAATTTATAAGGAAGTTAAAAAGGACAAATTCGGTCAGCAGCGACAAAATCTGTAGTCGAATTTGATAGATGCAGTAAATTATATTATTTCTCCACTCACCTTTCTGATCAAATTGTCTTTGGTAGAGAGTGTCTTCCCTAGTATTTTTGAGACTGCTCTGGAGAGTATAAATACATCAAAAAGATGATACAATATATTTCCAGAATATAGACCCAGTTGCGATACCAGCAACAGTAACATATGAGGAAATAATGCAATTTCTGGAAAAAATGAGATTTTAGCCCCTGCTCAGCATTATGAGCAGGGAATTAGATCTAGAAAAAAGTACACGGGCTTATTTATGGAAGTAAAGCTTCTAGTTGATATTATTATTAGTTATATGCGTATTGTTCTTTAATGATAGATGACAAGTCAACGTAAATAGCACTTTTTCAAAAGAAAAGAGTGTTCCCTTCGGAGTTCCACAGGGCTCGATTTTGCCCTTTGTGATTTTTATCAATGACTTTCCAGAAGTGTAAGTAATTCACTGATCATTCATTCTAATGACAACAATCATTCGTGTGTAGGAAAGATTCAAGCTTTGTTAGATAAATTTTGTGATTGGTTCAAAGAAAATAGGCCTTAGTCTTAATCGCAAAAAAACAGATTTTGTGACATTTTACATCGATATCATTAGTGACAACTGAAATCCATTGTATAAAGGTTAGCAATAAAGCTATAAAACAGGTTGATTTTTCTTTTTCAGGGGTACAAATAGACATGAGGATATTTCAGCAACTCATGCGTTATCATGTTTTGCTCTCTTTTCTGACCAGTGAATCAGTTCTTTTATCACTTCATCATGCTCATCTGATGTCAGGATCGAAATACGGTGCCATTTTCTGGGTTTCATCGTCTCATCTGACAAGGGTGTTCAGATTACACAAAAGGGCAATAAGAAACATCTTTAAGTTATTCCATTTTGATCTATGTAGAAGTGTGTGCATCAATGGAAAGCTGTTGACTTTGCCTAGTATACTTACGATTGAACCTTTGATAAACGTTATATGCAATATAAGTTTTTTAGGACACTGTAATTATAGTATACGTAGTGGAGAGAGCTTTGTTGAACCCTCACACTATTTATCATTATATCGTATGAGAGGTGCACAAATTATCTGGGTTTAAAATTATTTAAAAGGCTTATTATTTATAATGGATATTATAGCATTGAGGAATTGTTTAACTCGTAATGCGTTTTAATATGTATCTTTGTTTACACACTTTGTATAGTTTATTCATATTTTCTGAACTTCTTTCAAAATTATCTATTCTGGTTTTTCCTATGCCTATGCCGAAACCGGTCATTTACTTATCTAACAGAGGAATGATAAGTATAAGACTTGGAGGCATAACTATGCAGATAATACAGGAACAAGTTCTACGTATAGAGTAAAACAGTGATGAAACTTGAAACAGAGATCTAATGAGTTGACGCAGCAGTGTCAGATCCCGGCAGTACCATGGAAGGGAGCTTAGATGAGCAATCTAATCGCTCGTTAATGCAAAATAAGCTTGGCTGTTAAAAAAGCGACGTAACTGGACCGCATTACGTATGGACAGCGCAGTCGGGGTTGCAGCTGACCAATATACATATAAAGTAAGAAGGTTAGATCCACAAGATGGTGGTTTATGTACGTCTATAGAGAACTCTGTGCCCGGATGAAGTTTGGCTTCAGAAAAGTAAAAACGCTGTCTTCTCTCTAATTTATCTGCGGAAATCATCGAATTTCATTCAGTACCCACAAGCAAGGTTCCGATAGATGCAAATTACAGATTTGTACTGGAGTGGATTTCATTAATGTATAATATAATCTATGTTGGAGCCGAAACCAATATCTATGAAAGGTTCGAGTCGGTATTGTGAGATCAAGAGAAAACCTAGTAAGTTCAATGGACATCTGGCGACCAGACATCAATCCTTTTATTTACCTGCAAAGTTCCTTCAGGGGTACCTGCGATGGAGGTTTGCTTGAGAAAGAAACATCTAACTGAATGTCTAATTTAATATATAGTTCGCGCCTAATAGCTTTTTGTTTGCTTACTTAAAATTTTGGGATCCGTTTTTGCCCACCTCTACACCGAGGCTTGGAGGCACCGACAACAAGGAGGTTCCCAGCCAACCCCACTACAGGCCACGTCTTCCGAGAAACAGGGTACACCACTAAATATTATAACACACACAGAGAACGCCGGTTGATCTGTTGGTTGCCGATGGGCCTTCTTTCACTTGATTGTCTTCTTCTTAGTTTTCGCCATTCCCACCCTCATTCGGCACTTCAGGCATTAGCCAGGCCACGTCCTCACCGCGCCATGGCGGAGTGATTAATGAAGTGCAAGATCGTCTTTATGCGGGAGTATCCCGCATTCCAGACAATATTGGTTTGTATTATTCGGCAATTCTAGAACGATTTTTCAAACAGGTTCCACGTCAATCTCATAACGATCAGAACCGTTTGTAGACCATTGTAGGCAAAGTTAAAGAGCGACCGCAATTTTGAGCTATTTCACCAATTTCACCAACTAGGTTCTACGATAAATCGTGAGACAATATATATAAAGCTTAACATTGAGTCATTAGCAAAGCCAAGAATCAAATGCTGCCTGAACTTGATATTCTGGGAACACTACGGTTTGCTCTGCCAAATATCTCAAAAAAAGGTTTATTTGTGGTCTTGTTATGTAGCACTTTAGGTGATCAACTCGAGAGGTTTGTAAGCAGGAAGCGAGATTATTTTTCAGGAGGGAGAGAATTGAGATTCTACTAACTTTTTTTAGACATTTTCCATACGTTTACCAAAGGATGAGAGCCCATGTCACCTCCAAAACCTTCGAATACATTTGGTAGACTTAATTGTCTGGTATTTTTTTAGTTTGAACATTCGTGTTTGAAATGACCCAGAAACGCGCTTCAAATGACCTGATACGGAAAAACTGATCTCATATTCGGACATATACATATAATGGATGGCAGCTAGGTGCCAGGTACCTGATCACTTACTTCATACTCTTACAATATACTGAATGTTTTTTTTGAAAGCTCACCTAAAACTGCCCTTCACTCTGGACATGAAGAGGTTCAGTTTGTGATCGAATGGTTTAGCTATTTTATACAGATGGAAAAAATGTTGGATTTTGATCAATCTGTATTGGACCGAAAACAGGCCTTATGTGCCGCCCCGCCCTCCTTTGCCAACTATTTAATTCTCACGCCTACTGGCGGAGAAGGTATTGTAATCGCGAAAAATTTCGAAAATTAGACTTTATATGTTTTGGATGGTATATGACCTGTAGATCACGAAAAACTATGTCACCTATTTCCATTTGTCTGTCTGTCGGACTGTCTGTAACTACTATGCCAATGACGAGAAAGTTTTGCAGCTTTTGAAAATCGGTCTAGTGGCGACGGCGTGAAGAGCAAATAACGAAAAAAAAATCTTCCTTTTTGATATTTCAGAGAACATTTTCAGAAAATTTAATTGTAATTAACTGGAATGAAAATTAATTTTAAGTACTAAGGGAACATTTACTGATGTATTTGCAGACTTTTACACTATTTTTACTCCAACCAAGGCAGACGGTAAGCAAGTGAGGCAGCCACCTCAAAGGGGTGTAAGACTCTCATCCAGGGGCGAATTCAGGAGCTCATGACCCCCCACTGGGCAAGTCGAGACCGAGATGAGCGAACTTTCCTTTGTACTCTCTTCACTTTTCAGTTATTGGAAAGGCATTAGCTCTTAGGAGCACTGGTATAGTCGAGCAAATTTTAATTCGCCGATACCTCTCCCCTCCCCAAGAAAAAGGCGGAGAGCGCATATTCCAACCTTCGCCTCAGGGAGCACAAATCTCAGAACCAGAACTCAGAATTTCCAAATTTTATCAGCTCTGCAAGTCATTTCGAATTTTATTGGAATTTAACTTAATTATCTTAAGAGCCAAGTGCGGCGTGTTTACGATCTACAGTTTTGCTGCTACGTCCCTGGTAACAGGTAGACTAAACCATAACATTTCTTAAGTCAGAACGTCCGATAATGATTAGTTAGAAGACGTGTCTTTTCAAGTTAATACCCAGAAAGCTTTCATATTCGTATATTTGCCAACTTTTCGATTATTTTCACATGTTGTAACTTTTGTCAGTCTTCGCCAATTAGACAAGTCATCTCTGGCGGATCCTAACTTGTTCAGAAATGCCTTATTTTGCGTTTAGTTTCCCATTTTTCCTATCAGTTGTAGTTCAGACGAGCTCAGTAACTTTGCCAACTTCATAAATTTCCGGATTTATATTGAAATTCAGTTTTCCTTAAAAAGCTTGATAGCGCAAGACTATGGTTACTCTGAACCATGATGTTCGAAAATACTTCCAAAAAATTGTCAAAACATTGTGTGACCCAAATTAGCAGTTGTTTGCTCTCTGTTTCACCACCAATCACCACGGGCCAGAGTAGATTTAATTACTAATACAGTTTTATTTACACTTTCATTAGATTGTATCAGATGGTTCAAGAACAAATTTTGAACTAATCTCCATACCAAGGCGAAGTTCTTGTAAACCTGACCATTGTAAATAACGTTTAAGTTCTAGCTATCTTTTTAAATGACCTGTTTTCAGATTTTTAGAAAGAAATTGGCTCAACAAATTGAAAGCAGCTAATGAATCGCAAAGAACGCACAGCGTTATAGCCGGTCAGTTTTGAAAGCGATTCTCGCTCTGAAAGAGAATACATATGCAGAATAGGTACTTCTAAAACTGAGTATCTTTACTCTTATGATCAAGATAAAAACGGTGTAAGCATGCTAATATCGGGTGCACATCTAATACAATTGAGTATACAGGGTGACTTCGAAGTTGAGTCATTTATTTTAACAGTGAGTAGATCTGATCAAAATAAATGTTTTTTTCCTTTAACATTTTTCTGGTAAAATTAAAGTAACAAAGTTATAGCCCTTTAGAAGTTTGAGTACCGCCCTGTCTCAATAATAATATTATGTGCTCGTATTTGGCAACAACGATATAATCCGCCTTATCCGTTCATCGCATCGGAAACAAAAAAGCGAAAGAATTTGAAACCATGTTTTTACTACAATGTAAATTTTATTCAGTTGTATTTAGTCGATGTGTCAGTCGGTAACGCGTGAGTGAATAGTGGTGTTTGTTGCGTGGCTCAAACGAAATAAAAAATGGCACATGTTTACGAAAATGCTGAATGTAGTACAAAGGGCTCGTGAATCAGGTGACTTAAGACCTCACAGGGGAGGGCATGCCGGTACTCCAAGACCGCACGATCAAATACAGGTCCGCACTGAAATACTTGTCGGGAGGATACTTTATAAAACAAGGTAACATTTTTTTTAATTTTATTTTTATTTTTACACACATATTTTGGTTTATCTTCCTTCTACAATCATTATCTGAAAATTAATGACTCAACTTCAAAGTCACCCTGTATATTTCTCTTCTGCAAAGCTTGGTAGCGATTTTTGTTATACTCTCATGTTGCCCAAAATAAAAGCTCTGCGCACCACTCCTCACCAGGTGTTCAATCTTAAAATCACCCTACCTATATCCTCTTCGCGTTAATGATAATAAGGTTGTGTTAAAAGTCATAACTTCTAATCACGACTTATGACCACGAGTTCCACATTCTACATTTTAAAACCTCAACAGTTTGAGTAGTGCAATAATATTAAGGTTAAGTTGAAAACGCTAATCTTAGCGACACTTCGCCTTTTTGTACTTTTACTTAGGTACGAAATAAAGCCCATTTATTATTATTATTATTATTATTATTATTATATTCGACTTGCACTGCAGCCATATCACAAAAAGCTGGACAAATGCTTGAAACTTGGCTATTAAGAGATTTGAAAAATTATATCGGTGGATATTTCAAGTCGGTAAGTACAAACCTGTTATCAAATTTACTGCTATAGTAAGGCTCACGTGAGTTACATGTCATGACATATTTAGGCCACGTGTCGATATCTTTTCCTTAGGATGATCTTACATGATTTTGAGTGGGTGTTGAAACAGGACTACTGGGAAAACAGAATAAACAAAATGGCGGTTGCTTTAATAGAAAAACTGCGATCATAGCTTGGATTTCCTGCAATACCTGGGAAACGAGAGGTGATGGCGTAAACATCTATGGGATTGAAAATGATCTCTTTAAAATTATCTACAACTTTGTATAAACTACTCTTTAACAACAAGTTGTTTAAAAGTAATCGTCCCACAATGAGATACTTTGTTAACTCACGGTGGGAAATTGTTTTCATTTGAAATGGCACAGTAATCGTATACTGGTAATGGAAACACAGATGTTCCTTATTGCTGTAAATCAAAACAAAATAACTTCATTGCGGACACCTACCTCTTTTTTCAGAACCATATTGCATGTTGTTTCATTCAGCTCTCCTATAACAGTAAGGAACTTCAAGGAATACATAAAGTCAGTATATATTTCTAGGACAAAGGTCGTACTGGCAGTTTCTTACCCTTCTTGCTCTTTTTGGTTGTTTATATCATCTGATTGATGGTGGAACAACTAAGGATTGGTAATTCCAAAATACGTGTGAGACTGCAATTCATTGATTACGACGGCATCTGCAGGCAAGTGCAACGGCATGTTTATTATCGTTCAAGAGTAAAGCTATACGTTCATGTTGTCCCGTACGGTATGGTTTTTGGAAAGCAGCAACCGTATTTTTTGTACCTCCAAATAAATTGGAAGATTATAGAGCTTTTCCTTTCAACGGAAATGTACCATTGCAGCCGGGAAATTCTTTTTGGATGGTTTTCAGTATATTCAGCTCTAATAATAATTCATTGTGATACCAGTATTACAAGTTTGTTTCCGCTTGTCAATGAAACTGTATTAATACTGGTCTGCAAAAAAAATTATTTCTCCTCAGTGTTGTCATGCATAATAACATCATATTCGGTGCTCCAAACGCTGAATTTAACATGCAAATAAATATAGCTGATAGATTTTAAATAAACTGTCAATTTTATTAAAAAATTATATCAAAGTAACAACAATTACAAAAAAGTGAAAAAATACAACGGTCTAACTTTTACAGCGGATTATGCTATTTTTACAGCCACAAGTTAAAGAGTTATCAGTATATTTGTCTCAATATGATAATGTAATTTAAGTTATTTTGTGTTTTTTTTCTTTTCATCGTTTCCATCGAAGTTTCTCGGCGAATGGACCAACAAAAATCAGCAAGCATTGCTGCTGACCATTTGCCATTGTAGCGTCTTTCAATATGCATAATATCGTGATGAAACCTTCCAACACGCTCATCTGACACGGCACCGAGATTTTCCGGAAAGACATCTGCATGTGAGTCCAAGAAATGAATTTTGAGTGACACATTGCATCCTAAAGCTTTATAAGCAGAAAGAAGCTCTCGAATGATCTGTCGGTAGTTGTCAACTTTTGTATTACCAAAAAAATTATGACACACTTTTACAAAAGCCACCCAAGATTTTTTTCAGCCTTGTTTAACTTCAAATTGAAAACTTCTTCCGTCATAAGTTCTCGCATTTGTAGACCTACCACTACTTTCAGTTTCGTGTCACTGATTCGAGGAAATTTTGTTTTGAGATATTGATGCCTGCACCATCCTTGTTCATAGCCTTCACAAAGTTTTTGATGAGTCCCAACTTTATATGAAGTGGTGACAAAAAATTTTGTTACTCGACACTAGAGGTTCTTAAGATACATTTTTAAGTCCAGGTGTCAAGCTTTTTCTTTGTGGCCAAGTTTTCACTTTGTAATGTTTGCCTTTCGCGCGACTGTCCCACTCACATGAAACAGCAAAACTTGGTGTATCCTCCTTGCAATCCAATAAGTATAGCGACAATTTTTGAGCCCGTTCAAATAGTCCATAGGTATTGGAAATATTTTATTTTTTCAAGTAATACTTGTAGATTTGCATAATTTTCTTTCATGTTTCTTGCATGTGCTAGAGGCTCTGATGGGTATTTATTTCCATAGTGAAGTAAAAAGTCGTCACTCATCAGAAATTTCTGGAAAACTCTTCAAGAAGCCCTGAAGGATTATTACAATATTCTAAATCATTTATTGAAATCTAGACGTGTCGGTAAATATCATTATACACAGAGTTGTAATGGAGATTATTTATCATATTTACCCTAGCACTAGCACTTTTGGTTTTTAATTTACACTTTTATCTACAAAAACGGTCTCAATTTTGTTTTTTCAACAGTCGGATTTTGGCCCCGCTCCAAATCATTTAAGACCATACTAAGAAACAGATAGCACATGTAGATAATACCAAAATATTCTAGTAAATCATATACAATATGGACGATGTCATAATTACACATAACCACCCGCCACCTTGGGTATTAAATATATTACTCTATTGAAAATCAAATAATTCTGTTTCACATGATAAACTTTAGTGTAATTGTGTCTAAATATAGGATTTGAGGAAGATTTAACGGAGACAAGTTCAGATTTTTATCTTAAAAACCTAGAAATAGTTTTGATCATTATTGAAATATGAATCAAATCCGAGGCCCCGTACAGATTGCATCTATATTCTGTAGGATAATCACATTAAAATTTACTGCGCAAATGTTCTTTAGCGTTTGCAAAAGGTTTACACTTTTGTTGTACAACTGCAGCCCTGATACAACCTCTTGAGTGACTGAAGTGTCTTTCAGATCTGCCCATTCTGCTTGTATAGCTATTCTAAGAGCGTTGTACCAGTGCTTGTAACCCTAATACGAGTGATAATTGTTAGTTGGGTATACTGGCAAAATTTCCTGGGAGGGTATGGTGTTGTCCAGAAGTAATAGGTATAGGAAAAACAGATTTCCAGTAATGATGATTTAGAGGTTCGTATTCGTGAAACAAAGTAAATCTTTGAGAAAATGGTCCGTAGAATTGGAATTAATATCGATAATAATTATAATAATCGTCTTCGTTGAAATAATTATTTACAAAAGGTGATATTTAGCTTAGAGATACTCCCCCATACCCAATTATATGATTGGCCAATGATTTAAATATTGCTAAGCAACAAATACTACAAAATTTTCGTGCTGGTAATTTTTTTATAAATTATTAATTTAAACCTATTGTTGTACAGACCACGAATCCAAATGTATGGTTTTTGAACTAAACTATTAACTTGATGTCTTGAAAGAAGCTGTTCGTCAATTTGTGACCTTAAATGTTGGACGTGTTGCAAAAGCTTAGCTTCATATTAATTTCTATAATACTTAGTTCCTTTTTAAGCTTATTTTAGTCCACTTTTGAGCAAACCAGAAGTGTTGTACACTTGTTTTGGTTCAAATTATGTATTTGTTTTAGATGGATTGAATACAGGTTGTGTATTCAATGATTACTTAGCGCAAGTGAGAAAAGCGACAACGTGCTATATCGAGCACGCTGCTGCAGCTCGGTCGGCGCCGACCGCCGAGTGTGGGCGCGTCACGTGAGAACGAGACAGCGTTGCCGTTCGTTAGCCTAATGCGTAATCTTTCTTAACACAACCTATACTTACGTGAGGTTCAAATTTGGCCGACGTCGTAATGTGTGCGAGATAAAAGCGCTATAGGCATGCGATATGTACGTTAGAAAGAGTGCATCGATGGCTTCTGTATCCTCGTACTCGAGTTGCTAGGCTACGAGTGCTTCTATCTCTTTCTAACACACCTATCTCACGCTTCTCTCTCGTACACATTACGACGTCAGTGGTATTTGGTTTTCAGTGTGGATTGAAGATCACTGTTTATTCATGTCATAGCTGTTGACGAATCCTCAGGATTGAAATTGTGAATTAAGGGGAGTTTACAATAGCATGTTGAATTCCAGTTAAGGTCTACACTACACACCCACCTTTGCAAGGGAAACTTGCTTGAAGTCGAGTCAGTGCTGTTCTGCATCTAGTGTGGAATGGAGGATTATATAGAAGACGTTCGGGCTGTAGTGAGAGTTGCAGTCAGTTTTATAAATGTGATGAGCGTTTGAAGAAGCAAAAGAGTTACTATAAAAATGAAGAGAAGAAAGCGAAGGTCATGTTAGGAAAGAAGTTGGGTATCAAGAAGGTTGCAATTAGGAGGATCAAAACTATTAGATGAATTGACGAGAGAAGACAAAGGTAGTTATAGGAACGTCCTCCGTATCTCATATATCAAGGAAATTTGACGAATTGTTAGATCTTGTGAAAGAGTGCATACGGAAAAAAGATACAAGAATGAGGGTAGCCATACCAGCAAAAATTAAGTTAGAAATTACGATAAGGTATTTGGCTGCAGGAGATTCCTTTGGTTCCCTACAGTATTTTCGAGTACCAAAATTTCTTCCTAAAGTCTGTGCTGCTATATGAAGCAATGCACGAATTTGTTCAGGAAAGAAATCGTACTTGTTATCTAAAAGATGTCTCGTAAATAAACAGCCAAACTTCAGGAGGTTATACCAAAGGGCAAAGGTAAAAAAAAATTTCTGCAAAACATTCCTTATTAAAATGACCAAACACTCTCGTCACTTGTTTACAAATAGTACTTGTTTGCAAGCAACAGGTTTACACAGGAAGGTACAGCTAGCGTGCAAGTGGAGCTTTCGCGAAAGTTGTTAGTTGCGCAAGTAATTTCTGTCAAAACAGAATTTATTTGCCAAAGCAACAAATGCATGCAAGTTAAACTTTCGTGCATTTTAGTGTTTACATTTGCAAGTTTTTCTGCAAGTTGGATGCAAATAGAATTTACGCAAGCGCTACATGCTAGTGTAAACTCCCCTTTATTTGGGCGTCATCGGCATATGTTTGTACATGCGAGTGACTAAACCTATGAATATCTACAGTATATGTTAAAAGTGAAATTGAACCGATAATGTAACCTTGTGGTATCCTAAATGTAATGGTTGAAATAGAAGAAACGGTATTCTTTAACCTAACCAGTTGTTTACGGATTTTGAAATACGAATTAAAAAATATTACAGAATATTTATCTAAGCGATAGTATTTGAAGTTTTGCTGTATGTTCTGGAAACACCTTGTGTATTGACAGCATGCAAATCAGGCATGAGCTGTGAAATCAAAACCTTCCCTGGTTAATGGAAATATTGTCAGAGTTGGTGTTTTAAGAAATTCGATTTTTTTTTTATCTTTCGGTATGGTGTGGCAAAGCTAAATTCTCTGTCACACGAGTCATTACTTTCAATAAGTGTCAATGTATGCAATGTACTATCGATAATGATCTAGAGAGAGCTTGAGGAGTTCCGAGTACTGAAACAAACACAGCATGTTATCCCAAAGGTATAGCTAAAACGAATGTCAGTGGTAAGTGGTACCCCAAAGGGGACCTCACAGGATAATAGCCGTGTTTCACTGAAGAAATATAAAACTTTTCGCTACCGGTAGCTAAGGACATTTAGATATCAACTATAAAGAAATTCTTTATATACCGAAATGGACCTGGAAGATTTCTGTGAGATGAAGTGATGATTTCATGTTTGATAAGTTGTTATGAATGAACTGGTGAGACGAACACTGAATCTGAATTAGACCGCCAAGGTTTTCGCTGAAATATTTTCTTGTAATAATTCTGGGATAAGTGCTTTACCTAGGCTGAAGGTAATTGAGAATTATGTCATAACACTGGTTTGTTGTGTAACAAAGGAAATAATGATGTGAATAATTGTGTCACTAGTCGAGTACAGAGTGCCTGGTTCTAATGTCGTTTGTGTTTGGTTTTAGTCCTGCTCAATAAAGGTTTGAGGTGGACGTTTTATAAAGTAACTAAGGTTGGATACCGTGTATAACATGTATGTGACCAGTCTAGCGAATGGCGGAAATTGGCTGAACAAAGTTCATAAAAAAATCGATATTTCCGTGAAAGGTAAGTATTTCAGAGCAAATCTGAAACAAACTTTTATCCGATTTGAGTCGCATGTCACTGATGCACTGTTATAGCTTTCTATAAAGATGAAGTAATAAATCTATCATTGAGAAACAAAAATACCTAGTTAAAAAGTTAAGCACAAGTTTGATATTTTTTTTCTGGCACTGCTAATCATTGCAGCTGTCTGCAACCTCTGTTTTCAAAATTTTATCGTATGCTTGAAATACCAAAAATAATAATAATAATAATAAAAAATTATTTCTAAAACTCGAAGAAAACCTTATAAACTGTTGCGGTGCCCCGTTATTGTGCCGTAAAACAAAGTTACATTTTATTTCTCACACCTACTGGCGAGGAAGTATTGTAGATGCGAAAAATTTATAAAATGAGAAATTGTGTCTTTTGGATATTATGTCCGGTTATAACTCGACCCCCTCTCTAACTTTTTTATAGGACCTTCCAAAAGAAAAAGTTGTATACAAAGGTTCTGGGGTCTAATATGAACTTTATCATGTATTATTTTTTCTGTACAGAAGAGTGTCATCCAATAAAGTTGTGCTTTTTGAACGAAAGACGCTGATTCAAAATATATGTATGACAAAAAGTTTGTTTGTCATATACTCATGTGAATACGAGTTCGAACCAGTTAGCATCCAGCCGCCTATGCAGTCTTGTATAGGGCCAGAATAGATATGACTAAATGACACACACACTTCAAGTTATTGACTAAAGTAATAAAAATAAATTTAACAAACCACATAAATTTGGAATCATTATAAAAACATAGGATGTTCTATTTAAAAAAATATAACATTATTCGATAGCGCTTTTTTGGACACCTGGTATACAAAAAAGCATTACATTTAAAACTTCATATTAGACCTTATAACTTTTATATATAACTTTCTCTTCTAGAAGATCAAATTTATAGCACATCACGAAAAACCATTGTCACTCTTTTCATTGTGTCTGTCGGTCTGTCCGCTGATCTTTGGCCGGCTTATAAATTGGGTTATTACTATTTCAAGGAAGAAAAAGCTTTGTAGTTTTTGAAAATCGGCTGAGTGGCGGTGAAGCTAGAAGAAAAACACGAAATAAATAAAAATCGCTGAAGCTTTGTATTTTGCCTCGCAAAGGCAACCGTGCTACTAGTTTATTCTACTATTATGTATCATTCATAAAAATTAAGCTTTATCAAAAAAAAAACATAACAGATACCTGTAGATTCAGGCAGCCAGATCTTAAACTATTAGGAAACTGTCTGTAGAAGCACAGCGTTGTCAGATGCATCAGACAGAATGTCCTAGGAACAAGCACAAAAATCCCCCTAACCAGATTTAAATAATGAAAAGGGGTAGGTTTGGTTGAAAGAACGAAGAGATGCTTTCTATCAGGGAAATTTGGGTTAAGATCGCCCAGTCCGGCAAAGCAGTACTGGTACTCCAGGCGTTCAGTTTCGGGCTCGTTTTCACAGCACGAACAGTATTGTCGTAGCTTCTCCTGTGTATATAGGTTACATATGGGCACCTCCGCCACTGACCCCACATGACAGAGACGTCACCAAAGACATTCCAGTATCTTTCGGATGTTTCCCTTTGTTGTCCAGCGCGTGCGCGGCAATCTATTCAGTGACCCCCACTCGGCACTATGCATCGGCGAATAGTTCGTTTCTAAAGACTTCTCATAGGTAAAAGGCATACCATAAAATAAGTTTGGACCAGCTTCTAGACTCAGCTTTCACCTATAGGCACTCAAAAAGTTTTATGCACGTTTCGTGGTGTATGGGAAGGCGGACTATTATAAAATACTTTGTTAAAATTGGATGAAAAATTATTTCGGTGGTTTGTCCAACAAAACCCATCTTGTATCAGACTGTGCATAACAAATGAGTTACAAACTGCAAAACAGCAATCATGGCGGCCAGCTGTAGAAACGAAGCCTATCTACTTTTAGGAGGTGTAAACCTTGACCCGCAGAAGTTTGACATTCCAGACAGATTGCGGTGCGCTGTGACTGCACGAGTAGTCCACTGACTGGTCCTGGTCCGCTGGTGAATCGGTGAACGTTCACCAGGCCAGAGACCCTGTCCAATCCTGGAGAAGCTGCGAAAAGGCCATAGTACAGTCGCTTTTGCGTAAAAAGGAGAAAAGGTGAGGGGGAGACTATTCATCAAGAAATAGAGCTGATCATATCCAAACTTGTGGCACGTCGGCCATTTTCTCTGGAAACGTTCTCTGGACCACGTTTTGATAGCCTTTCATTGTCGCTGATTGAATTTGCATTGTTTAGTGCAAATGAATCAAAAGGATGCAATAGTATACTCTCAGGAGATGTGAAGTTGAGAAGTGACGGAAAAACTTGGTATCTGTTTAATTTGTAAAATCGACCAACAGCAAAATGAAGTGAAATTTGCACATCAAGATAGGCTGAATGGCCAGTGTCACCATAAAAAAAGCAAAAATGAGCAGAATTGGAGACATGAATTGCAGCAACAACAGTTTGAACTGTTGTACTTGGATTGCCGAAAGAGCAAATGACAGAATTTCTACAAAACTGCATGATAGTGGTGTTAGTTGGGCAGCAACAAGACCGGAGCCCTTGGCTTGTGTATTGTTGACAAAGTATAGACGGAAGCATTATAAAGACGTACTAAGTGCTTTGGTAAAATCTGAAGAGGCATCACCATTTGCAGCTCTTGTGGCCAAAGTTGCATAGAAGTATAATGTCCATGTGGTAGAGTACATGTTTCTGATTTTCACACAAGAAAGAAAGGTGTCTAAGATTACTGACGATTGATCTTGATATAAAATTATTAAGTATAACTACAAGTACTTATGACAAAAGCTACTATGCGTTACTTCATTATGCTACAGAAATAGTTTATGGACGGATATTCAAATGACCGAGAAAAAATAAAATATCTGGACAAGTAGATATCTACCAAACTTCGAACAGGGATTCTCGATCAGATGATGACATTCGCTATCTTCACAGATTCATATTTTATTCAGATAAAAATCTACCTTCTTTAGTTTAAATTCAATGGTACATTATCACAACTGAAAGTATAGTAATGATCGAATACCTGCAATTGGTTGCCTGGGACGAACATGTATCCAATACTAATCACAGGAATAATCCATTGTTCCAAATTAGGTGGTAATAACTGCGTTGTTAGGTTCACCACAATTTCAAAAATATTTGCTTGAAACTAAGTGTTTTGGCATTGGTGATTGGCAGAATCGAATATCGACTTGTACTTGACATTATCATACAAAAACGATAATTATCGTAAATCTAATAACTGCTGCCTGGGCTGGAAAATGGAGAGAGTCATAACAACGTTGCCAGATGGTCGGTACCGTCAGTAATGCAGGAGATACATTTTTAGATCACAACGCTGTTAAATTGGTAGGTACTATTGGCTTGTAGTATAGGCCTCTTTGAGGGACTTCTATTCTTCGATTGAATTCTTTTGTTATGCATGTTCGTAAGTAATTTTTCATGAGCTGATGCCAGTGTTGAGTGGGAAGTGAAGAGACAACCTACTTGACGCCATGGTTTTCAACAGAGTTTCTAATATTCAGTCTTGCTAGTAATGAATTCCGCGATATTTCTACGTCCTCATGGAGTAGTAGCCTCCAGGTATCATAAAACAAGTCGTTGCTGTTTTCTCCAATACACCTGCAGAAATCAGTTTACAACTGTGGGTCCAATACGTAAAGTGCTGTCATCTGCGAAACTATGAATTAGATTCTGTCTTAAGTCTTAAGAATCATAACCGACCAGACTAAGTTTTCATGTCCATGACTTTCGGCACCGTCAAAGGACGCTTGCAAAAAATGGAGCCGCTGTAAACTACGTATTAACCGTGATGGTGGTATATCGATGAAGTAATAATCTCCTGAGGAGGAATTTCATTTTATGAATGAGAGAGGGTCACGCAGCACCACGACAAAAAAATAGTTGCTGTACCTGCCAGCCAGTCGCTGTAGTAGATTTCGGATCGCAGGTTATATCTTTAGGAATCCTGTCAGGTTGTGGTGTCCTCGATTTATGTATAATATAGTTGGAGTTTATATAAGGTTTTACTTAATGATCGGCCGTAATTACAAGGGGGCACTCCTGAACCAAATTTGCTTCATATAAGCATGTGCCGTAAAAAGTCTGGTTTCCAGGATGCAGGGTGTCAGAGTTTTTCAAAAAATATTTGGCATTTTATTAATATCCCAAAGATACTTCTGCCGGTTTTGTTGAATTTATGCAGTGTTGTTCACCGCAATACGATGAGTGTAAGCCAATCACAATAAATAAAGAAATGCACGCAACTGTTTTCCAAAAAATATATATTTTTTTCAACGTATGATATAATGGAAAATCAATAAAAACGACTTCATTACATGTCAAAAATTATTTAAATAAAATCAATTTAATTTGATTGATGCACTATATTTATAATTGGTTCTTACTTCTCTTCTGGTGAGGAAGTATTGTAATCGCAAAACACTTCGAAAATGAGAAATTACGTTTTGTGGACGTTATATTATGACATGTACATCACGAAAAAACATATCCTCATTTCTGTTGGTCTGTCTGTCTGCCTGTTTGTCTGCCCGCTAATCCTTGATGACTCCTCTATAACTTAAAAAGCACCGCCCGAATTTTGATGAAATTTTCGCACAAGGCTTCTACTGTGACACGAGCGAAGTTTTTAGAAATTCGTTTAGTGGACGGGAAAAATAAAAATTGCTCAAACTTGACGTTTCCGACTCCAGATCAGTTTCAGAACAATTTTTGTAGAGGTGGAAAATTAAGGGTCAAGGTAGGGTGCTGCTCAATTTTTTGAAGTTAATATATTTATACACTCCCAACCATGTTAATTATACGCACTTATTAGTCATATTCCACACATCATAGCTTTTTCCGTACATTTTCGTCCGAAACTTGAATAATATAATAGAAACGACTTCGAAGCGCGTGCTGCTTCTGCTCTCTGTGTTTACTGGCGGACGTACCGGTCTGGTTCAGTTGTGCCGTACTGCAACGGTTCCGCAGTGGACTCGTATGACCCGTCGTGCGATCAAATATTGGAAGGGGCAACGTTGCCAGATGGATGGTACTACCGATAGGGTAGAGAAATAATGTCTATGGACCAATTACAAATGACTGATTTGATCCGTTCAACTTCTCTATTGTGCATGTTCGTAACTAACTTTTTCCCAGAGAGTTTCATTTGAGCTGAACTTAATCCTTTATGAACTAGTGGCGGCGTTGCGTGGCTTTTGCAGAGTCAACCTAGTTGACGATATTTTTAAAATATAAGAAATTAAATGTAGCTGTAACGCTTCCTTTCCGCAAAAAGTCCAGAAAAGATGGAAAGCAATGAAGATTCCAACAGAAAGAGGGTTACCATTAGCTTCCGGTAGCTCAGTCGGTGGCATGAAGACATCTACAGGCGTGTAGCTGTGTGTCGACCATGGCATGGCTAGAGGATAGAAGAAAAAACAGAACACAAAAATTTAACAGATTTTATTTAACAAGAAAGCATTTTCATTACGTTACAATTTTACAGTTTTAAAGAACAAAATAAGTTTTACATCTTTGGCGCTGCTATAAAACTATCAACTTATCTTTCGCTGGTCCATTTGGACTCGACTGAAGCGAGGATGGCCAGGTGCTTGAAGTGGAGGTCCCAGTTATGAGGGGTGACCTCACATATAGTGGCTTCATAACCAGTTGTAGGCGAAGTTGAACTTAAAGGCGATGGCGCTGCCAAGGCACATGCATGGGTGAAGTGATAAGCCAAGCAACGCAAAGTCAAAGACTAAGGCAAAGGGAAAGAGAAAGAGAAAGAGAAAGGGAAAGAGAAAGAGAAAGGAAAAGAGAAAGAGAAAGGGAAAGGGGGTGGTCCCAATCATTTTGTCCTATACCTTGTGCTACAGAGAAGAAAATTCTTAGCTCTTGTTCGATCGGCGGCTCAAGTGAAAAGGAAGCGCGAGGAAGATCGCAGATCAGGAACTCCGCATCAAGAGCCCTCCAAGCGGAAATTTTTCCAAGTAAAAAAGCTAGAGATGGGATTAATGAAGTGATAATCGAGAAGTGATTTAATAAATACGATCGGACGGTGAAACCGTTACACTTGCCCCTACTTAACCAGAAAAAAAAATTCGAAGAAGCATTCAAGAATTTTTTTTTACTAGGAAATTGAAAGTTATCACGGAAGGACAAATATACAACCATTCGACCAGATAACAAGTAGCAAAAGTAAGGTAGAAACAAAAATGTTAGAAGAGAATTGGAAGAAAAAGGGATAGCCTCAAGTCTACCAAACAAGAGAGATGGTTATAGCACCAACTCTCTGAAAAGTACAGTGAAGTTGCACTTAAAAAAAACTATCATCATATGATGAACAACCCAAAACATAAAACATTCGTCATACCTAGGACGAGAAAAATAATAAACCAAAAGCTTCAGCAGTAGTCCAAGCACGAAGTGAGGAATCACAATGGCTTCCAAAATGCACGACTGACTACTAAAAACTTCAAAACTAAGTAAGTACCGAAACCATAAGAGGTACTAAAAAAATAATAATAATCTTTCTCAACAATTGCCAGATTATCTCGCAATACTCCAAACCCAAAAAGAATATCATCTATTTTTAGTCAACGCCAAACAAAGTGGCGTGCACGTCATCACGATAAAAATTCCCCGACCTAATGCCTAGGTTTCTATCACAAACAATTGCTCTATTGCAGTTTCATATTAATGTGATATATAAATTGTAAAATGGTCATTACTCTCTTATTATGGTTAATAGTCATATAAACATTGTTATTAAAATATCACATAAGTTGCTTTCTGATAAATTTAGACGCATTATGCGAAATAAAATGTTTTGCAAACGCTCCAATCACTTATCGACATGTAAACGCACTAAACCGATTTCGCAGCGTTGACACATTGTCACCTTGAAACTTATTTAAACTGGGAACTGACATTTGTATTAATTTGACACTGAATCAATTTGTGGCATTTCAAATCTTTATAAATCCTTTGGCCCCGCATACTGTAAATCAACAACTGTTTGTTTCAAAATAAAATTATTCATTTTACGAGTAGATAAAGGCAATTTTGGTATATAAAGATGCCCAAACAGTTAAATAGTCGGTGTAAGGAACTTGTGGCCTCGTTAATGCACTACTTTGAGCAAGAAAGGGACAACAACGGGCCTTTGTTGCCTTTAAATGCTGTTCAAGAGGTAGGTTACTAATAATTATATGTAATGTATATTAATAATAGCGAAATTTTATTTCATTTTTTGTAGCGTGTTGCTGCTGCTTTAAAAATTAGTTTAAGGACAGTTAGTCGTATTTCCGAGGGTGTGAAAAGTGATGCAAATTTAGAATCGCCCAAGAAAAAGCGGAGTTATATTAAACGTGTAACCAACACAGCGACATTGGATACAAGTGCCATTCGAGAAGTGATCTATAATATGTGTCACAAAAGTAAGATCTTATTATAATAACTTATCAGAAATTTGCATTAATTTGTTAACTAAATTATAATGTCATATTACACATGGTTTCAGAAGAACAAGTTACGATACAAACTTTATGGTCTCGATTAAGAGATAGGGCATTATTTGATGGTAGTGCCACGTCTTTAAGGCGGTTGCTTAGAGATCCTGGATTTAAGTGGCTTAAGGACAATCCGCGACGAGGGCTCATGGAACTACCAAGTATAGCTTTGAAAAGGGTGGAATTTCTAAGGCAATACAATCAAGCCAAGGTTGAGGCCTTATACCAGTTTGTCTTCCTCGATGAAACTTGGATATTTCAAAATGGGACCATAGGTCGCTCTTGGCAAAATGGAAACCAAAAAAGCGTGAAAGCTATTAAAACAGATGGTAAAAGGTATGTACTTTTACACAATTTGCACTATAAAATTTAAAACTAATATATTTTAGATACATTATATTACATGCTGGAAATGAAAATGGGTTTATTGAGGGTGAAGCGATATTTTCTTCGAAAACAAAATTGAGCGATTACCATAGAGAGATGAACCAGGACAATTTTTTGAAATGGTTTCAACATCAGTTATTAGAAAAATTGGAGAGTCCATCTATGATTATACTGGATAACGCCCCTTATCACAGCATGATATTGAACAAAGTGCCCAACAATGCATGGACAAAAAAAAATATCCAAGACTGGTTGACAAATCAAAACATACCATTTTTAAACACAATGTTTAAAACAGAGCTATTGAGTATTGTTGCTCGGTACATAATACTTCTTAATTATATATATTTTGGTCGACAGTTTATATTTCTTTTGTTTATTCCTATTCTTAGAATAACTGCTTTTTTAGAAACAAACCACCTAAAATATACGTGATTGATGAATTGGCGGAACAACATGGGCACAAAGTTCTTCGTCTGCCTCCTTACCATTGTATATTAAACCGTATTGAGTTAATTTGGGGCATAGCAAAAGGTTACTATAACAGACATATTGGTAGAGATGGTAACAGTGAAAAAGACTGTTTGGATATGTGGAACGAGGCTCTACAAACGGTTACCCCAGACATGTGGAAAAATAGTGTTCGACATACTGAGCAAGAAATTTTTAAATGGTATGAAAGAGAACGAATTTTTGATCGACCAGACATCGAACCTTTAATAATCAACTTTGAGAGTGATGAAGATTCAGATTCAGACAGCGCTGAAGAAAGAAACTCCGACTAACTTTATTGTACAGAAAAAGCTTACACCAGTAGCTTACCTAATTTTAGAATGCATTTTTCTGTATGAATTCTGTAAAATAAATACCAAGCATAAAATTTGGAGGACCCCATTTGGATTTTTATTCAGTACCTTTAAGCTATCAATTAAATATGGTAGTTTCATAGTGTCATCTGATCAATAATTGTCATACTTAATGATTATGCAAGTACAGATCTATAATTTTATTATACTATTATTTTTGTTCTCATTTGAGGTTAATATTGCTTATAAACCTAGATATGTAAATAATAAATTTTATCATTTTACAAAAAGTTTGGCAACCATGTAAATTTTTCAACACACCCACCTTGATGACGTGCACGCCACTTTGTTTGGCGTTGACTTTACAGTGATATTTTAAACCAATATCCAATATAAAAAACTGTGCATTACTTTTTTCGAAACATGAAAATCAAAAGAAATTAACAAATTCTATTAAGAATTCAAGTCATATAACAACAAAATTTACAAGGACTAAACCAATGAAAACTTGATCACGAAGGTATTTTAATCAAAAAAGATGCTAACTAAGTGCAGTTCTGATTCCAAAAAAAAAATTGTCGGGCGCCAGCAGTCTACAAAATAATTCAAAATGTTTTCAGAGAATTGAAGTATATAAGAGACATTCATGAAATATTGAAGTAAGATTTTCAAAGTCAAAATATAGCTTAAGTTCAATCAATGAACTAAAATTCAAGAGTAAGTTCAATCAAAATTTTCGGGTCATGTGACAACATAAGAACCAGACCAAAAAAAAATCTGAAGTCCAATATAGAAAAGAGCAAAATAAATTTCAAAAAAAAACTAAGTGCAACACAAGTGCAACTGTAAATCTAATAGTATTAAAATCATAAAGTGAAAGGAAATATCAAAGCTATATGATCATGATTTTATACAGAATTCTCAAAAAAATACAAAAGTAAGCAAAATATTCAAAGTTTCATGAGTAATAATTGAGAAACGAAGTGAGCATATGTAAAATGCAAAATAGCGAAACGAAAATCACAAGATATGTATTTTAATAAATCATGATACATGAGAGTAATGCCGCAAGCAAAAATTGTATGCAAAAGTCTACGATATATGTAGGTGCAAAATTGGAGTTATGAAAAAAAACAATCTAGTGAACAAGAAATAGAAATAAATATGATAGGTAAGAATTCGAATTTTGATTTAAAGCAAAAATATGAGAGAAAGACAACTTTCTAGGGTCACTCTAGGTGCACTCCAAAGCCCTAGACAAGAATGTCTATAGTCTATGGAATATTCTCATGTAGATCACTGATATCACCAGCGCACTTCAAAGTCTACACTGAGAATAACCAAATCATTGTAAAATGAAAGTTAAGTTCAAATGTGAAATATTACAAGATTAGAAAAACTATAATAATTTACCAGTGTAAAGTATGAAAAGAGAATTACTATACTGAATCTATAAGAATTGGCGATTACTTCAAGTCAACACAGAAATTGAAATAAATAAGAAGTCAGAAAAAAACTATGAGAGCAGACTATCAAAACAAATGCATTAACGCAAAAGCAAAATCACCAGATATTTCAAAATCTATAGCGAAACATGAAAGCAATGTCGCAACCAAGCTCAAGACTTAGCAATACGCACAAATGTGCACAAAGGCTGAAAGCATATATGAAAAATCTCAAGAAGGAATTGACAATTACTTCAAATCAAATTGAACTGATTGAATTGAACTGAGACATAAATTACTATATCAAAAGTGAGTTTTACTTATACGCCAGAGGTTTCAAGAGTTTATCAATACGCACAGATTTGCAACTAGGCGGAAAGCATATATGACAAGTCTCAAGAAGAAAATAAAATGCATATGAAGAAAACACTTTCAATTAAAGAAACTGTGGATAGTACAAGACCCTCAAAGGCATACATCGCAACGAATCTATGTTACTATCCAGACTACAAAATACTGTCAAAGTTCAAAACCACTCAAAAATATGTGAACAAACATCAAAAGTTTGAACCAAAAATCAATATAAGTCTGTGCTCTCGAAGAAAGTTATAATGAATTCAAAAAGAGGATACTATCAGAAACTTCAAAAGTAATAGACTTCAAAAATAGAGGTACGTAAGTATGTAAAAGAAATTCAAAAATATACACATAAAAACATTATAAAATATTATACACAGTATTTGTCACATGATTTTGATCGGGAATGCAATTTAAATTTTGAGTACACTCAGAAAAATGAAATATTCAAAAGATGGAGTATACACATTAAATTGGAATCAGAAAAATAATTATGACTTGTAAATTTTGTAAATGCTGGACTGACGTAATAGTTCAAAAGGTTGAAAGAACAACGATGACTAATGTCCAAAGTAAACATTCACCTGCCTTTTACAGGAAATTAGCTTAACAATTATCAAAGGAAATTCTTATCCGTTCGCATCTGTACTAGGAAATAAATATAGGAAAACCTACTCGCTCCAATGTACAGATCGAAAAACTCGCCCCCTTCGATTGAGCGGAAATATGAGTATTGGACTGATTGTAATATTTCAAAAGGTTGAAGGATCAACGATGTTAAATGTCCAAAATAAATAATCAGCTGCCTCTTACAGCAAATAAGTTTAATCATTATCAAAGTAAATTCTTCTCCGTTCGCATCTGTACTAGGAAATAAATATAGGAAAACCTACTCGCTCCAATGTACAGATCGAAAAACTCGCCCCCTTCGATTGAGCGGAAATATGACAAGGATCCAAAACACTATAAAAAACTAACAATACAAACAAAAAGTTTCAATACAAAAACAGGAGCAGCCAAATCTTAAAAAAAATTATTTTATATCTGACATACATTAAAAAAGTACAGAGACGTTCAAGTCCTGTTAATCCAATGGAAAATCAGATACTAATGTTCTAATTTCCCCCAAAGAATATGCCAGATAAAACTATAAAACATTAAAACTATGAAAACTTTTGCTCCAAACAAGAGACAAAATTACTACAATAGTTATTGAGGAACGTATACTATTTCAACAACAAGTTGAAATTTAATTATCACAAATGAGTATGTGTGTCTTTGTATAGGTAAAAATGATTTAAGAGTCACCCCCCACTGAAAAGTAGCAAAAATATAGTCAAGAAAAACATCATTTGTTTCTTGAAAAAAAGAAAGGTAAGTGTCAACGCACTATGTCCAAGTGTCAATACTTGAAAAAAACTAAACCGCCAAAATATACGAAAAATTATGAATATCAATTTCATACAATTCAGACAAATGGATAAATCGCAAAATGATTTACTCCAGATAACTCTAATCAGTAGATTATTGCCATCAGAATGAAAACAAATGATCAAAAGTTCAAGTACAGTCAAAAATTCAAAAAGTGAAAACATTTGGGGAAGACAAAAATAATTTTGAAAGTAAATTTCCTACGTACCAAACATCATGAGAGCTATATCAGTACACCAGAGATCCAACAATTAGGCTATATATGCATACATGAAAAGCCTCAAGAAATCAAAAAAACTGCACATGAAGAAATACTTTCAAAAACTAAGAGGTTAGTGATCAAAAATGAAAAGCATATAAGAATATGTCAACTATCAACAACAATAGGCACAACCTCAATCAAAAATTTGATGATATTCGACAAAATGCTGGGAAACCTAGACCAGACCCCACACAATCAATATTCAACAAAAAAATTATCAAAATATCATCGATCTCAAAACTACAATGAGTAAAAAGTTATAACTGTCCCCAGCAGTAAACAAAAACTATAGTAGTATGTGAGAAAAAAAATTCTGGCAATGATCTCGCTGACTACTAAACAATACAATTTAAAAGTTAATAGAGCATAGTACGCCTATGAAATAAACAGGTGGAAAAATTTTAATCTTTTGATAAAAATTTTAAACATTAAGCAAACAGTAAGGATGATTGAAGAATTAGAAATTTGAGTACCAAAAGTAATTAAAAATAGAAATGCTGCAAAAAATTGTAAAGAATTTTGAAAACTATGTTCTGTCTGCCAATCTTCCACTAGCAAACCACTTGTCGACAAAGCCAAACACCAATCGATGCCTCACGTTGCGGGTGCCAATTTATGTAACGCTTCCTTTCCGCAAAAAGTCCAGAAAAGATGGAATGCAATGAAGATTCCAACTTTTCTGCACAATCACAGAAAGGGGGTTACCATTAGCTTCCGGTAGCTCAGTCGGTGGCATGAAGACATCTACAGGCGTGTAGCTGTGTGTCGACCATGGCATGGCTAGAGGATAGAAGAAAAAACAGAACACAAAAATTTAACAGATTTTATTTAACAAGAAAGCATTTTCATTACATTACAATTTTACAGTTTTAAAGAACAAAATAAGTTTTACATCTTTGGCGCTGCTATAAAACTATCAACTTATCTTTCGCTGGTCCATTTTGACTCGACTGAAGCGAGGATGGCCAGGTGCTTGAAGTGGAGGTCCCAGTTATGAGGGGTGACCTCACATATAGTGGCTTCATAACCAGTTGTAGGCGAAGTTGAACTTAAAGGCGATGGCGCTGCCAAGGCACATGCATGGGTGAAGTGATAGGCCAAGCAACGCAAAGTCAAAGACTAAGGCAAAGGGAAAGGGAAAGAGAAAGAGAAAGAGAAAGGGAAAGAGAAAGAGAAAGGGAAAGGGGAAGAGAAAGAGAAAGGGAAAGGGGGTGGCCCCAATCATTTTGTCCTATACGGACACACATTCTACAAAATTCTAGCACATGGTGCTATATGACCTTGTGCTACAGAGAAGAAAATTCTTAGCTCTTGTTCGATCGGCGGCTCAAGTGAAAAGGAAGCGCGAGGAAGATCGCAGATCAGGAACTCCGCATCAAGAGCCCTCCAAGCGGAAATTTTTCCAACTAAAAAAGCTAGAGATGGGATTAATGAAGTGATAATCGAGAAGTGATTTAATAAATACGATCGGACGGTGAAACCGTTACATAGCAACAATTTTTTGTTAATATTATTCGTGAAACTGTTCCCTGAGATGGCATTGAAATTCATAATTATTTTCTAGTTAGTTCTAACTTCTGTTGCCATCCGAACAATTATCTTTGAGATGTTAACTCAAAACCAAAATGCTTATAACACTTTAACACCCTGTATCTTGACTTTATAGGATGTGTCATACTATACATAGTATACATAGCAACTTTAGAAATTAGCTTATTTTGATATTTTCTGTAGTCTGCTATACTCGTATACTTATATACCTTTTCAGGGCTCGCAAAATCTTTCTGAAAGCGAAGCGCTCGGAGCAAAGTTTCGGCTGAGAGTTTGCTGATTATGGATATCGTCGTAATTCTACAGGAATTAATAGTTCATGAGCCTCTGATCTCGACATTATATCTGGATTTGTATTGACATTCGAACGGTTACAATAAAAAAAATCAGAAACGTGATGTCTATTTTAGGATTGAGGCTTGCTTATGGGCGTCTTCATTTTTGTTTACTGCAAGAAATTACATTCAATTTTTTAGGATCCAGTTTTCTATTATTAACGGCTGAATAGTTGCTGATACTTTCCAGATGAATATTGGTTTCAGATTCGGCCATTTTAAAACTTCAGGGGAAAAGCTGAGCAACATCTAGGAGTGACAATGTGACAAGTAACAACAGAATTTCTTTATTTCGTTCACCAAACCGAGCCTACTCAGGGTGCCACATTTTAATCTTCTCACCTAAATATTTCAAAAACTGCATTCTGGGAAAAAAGATGTAGGGTGGTGAAATGGCCTCGAGAATGATTTTGACCACGACTTTCATGGTCATTTCAAGGTGACGTGAATATTTTTAATTGAAACCTCACTTTTGAACATCGAAACTGAAAAAGGGGGAAATCTTATGTCCGAATATCGCCTTTGTCATGACCTTGACCTTGGCTTTCAGGGCCTCTTCAAGGTCAAATTAAGATATCGAAAACAAATAGCGTTTAAGCTAGATTAGATGTTGAATTTGCGGTCAATGTCACATTCCAGCGCAAAACTTCTTGCTTCTTCCATTTCCAATGTAAGAATGAGATGTTTTGTTTGGAAATTTTGGCTCGACTTTGAAGGTCATCGTCAAGGTCAGATTACTGTGATCCCACAAACCTTACAGCTGTATTGTCGAACATTTTTGCTAAAGCAAATTGCTTCCAAAGCCAAGGTCATGGTGATGGTCATATTTGGACGTGATTTTCTCCTCTTTTCAAGTCCGATATAAAAAATGGGTTCTATTTAACAATGTTCACTCGACCTTGGAACAACCGTGACTGGATATGGTCAACGTCGTTGTCCAGAGCATCTTCACATAGGGTGGCAGCAGCCTTCTGAAGACTATTGACTTTGTATGAACTGATCAACTTTCGAAAATGTTCTAGAAATTATTGCGACCCTCAACAATTTTGTTTGGGGCCTTTCAAGATATTTTTATACTCATGATAATGATTTTCACGATCCAATCTCAATCGTAACCTCTACATTATCTTTCTCTTAAGTTTATCAAGAAGAGCATTCTGATCATGTTGGAGATATAACTAATCGATGGCAAACATTCATCGTGAAAAAATACACTTTATGGCAAATTATAAAAATTAAATGTCGACTTGATTTAAGTATGAATCTCACAACGTTGGACTTTTTGTGAAGATATTTCTTTCGAGCCAACCAACAACATTTTCATCAAAATCGTGCCACTTAAATCATTCAACAGAAGGCAGATCCTTGATTTACGAACGGACGCGATGATTTACGAACAAGATTCCATCAAAAGAAACCAGCAAAATTTAAATTAATTGAGACAATAACTATATATATATATATACATGTATATATATATATATATACAGGGTGGCGCATCGAAACCGAACCAGACGCATTTACTGGTAGCTCAGTTTTCTGTTGGAAAAACGGTCAGACCCGTCGATTTTGTTTTCGAGGGGGACACAGGTATGGCAAAGCCCCCTAAGCGGGGGTGAAACCACCCCCAAAATCTTAAATGGAAAGGGGGGTCGAGTAATACCTTATTTTAAAGGTCTTTCAATTCCCTTTATAATGATATAAAATTAATGTACTTCAGTTCAGTAGTTTTGAAGATTTATTGATTTAAAGCTTAAATAAAACTAATACATCATCATTAGTGGAGATCCATACATTTGGCAGCAAAGTAATTTAAAAATGAAGAATGAACTGACCCGTTAGGCAAGCAAATGTTGAAAACGGCCACCATGACTCTCCATGCAATAATATAGATTTTGCTCAAAACGTTGCCGCACATTTTGCAATATTTGCGGAGTAATTTGAAGGCACTCAAACATTTGATCTTTGTGGCTGCTGTGTATGAACCTCATGATAAATTCTGGGAGTAGAACCGGACCAATATCGGCAGTTATGACGATTTACTACGCCATTTAAGAAAAAGGAACATTCGAAGGAAAAGCTAGTGTTGAATATAAAATGTTCATCGTTTATAATTCGTTCACTCATATCTTCACAAAATTGTGATCGCCGATCAAAATCGTCTTAATTAAGTTCTTGTACCAGGTGAATTTTATACGAATGAAAACTATGGGCCTTTAGAATCCGTTGGACAGTACGTCGACTAATACCACACACAGTCTCCAATTTGCGGGTACTTAACGTAGGATCTACATAAACTTGCCCTAAAACCCCCACTTCTATTGCTTCGTTCCTTATGGGATTTTCAATGTTGCGTTTTCTATTGGCGACTGACCCAGTTTCCCGAAATTTAGCTATTTAGAGGGAGCTACATAATAGTGGTAGAGACAGATAGAATATGGTAGGGTTATTATGTAAAAAAAACTATGAATCACCACCTCTCCTGTGTGCAATTAAGTCACATCATAGAAAAATAGGAATGACGTATCACACGCAGCGCCTCATATCTAGGCGCTGATTTGTATTTTCTACTTGACATCGCAAAATAAATATCTATTAAATTTGAACGAGTGGAAATGAAAATAATGTTAAATGCAACGACCTTTTCACGTTCCATAAATATTCCTGTATCCTATTTTTACACCAGCTGCAATATACTTTCTCATTTTTGAAATTCGGCAAACATCTCAAGAAAGTGTATTCGAGACAAGAAACTAAGGGAATTATCGACATCGCAGTTTCTTATCTCACAAATCCTCAGTGTACACCTATGCCCTGCCGTTTGCTTCCAGTTATAGTATGCAACTTACATCTTAGACCTCCAATAGTCGCATCTTTGGAGCAGACGTTAGATCACATTAAAACCAAGCATTTATAGCTGAAGCATCATGACGTTTTAGACAATACGTACAGCTACAGAATGAGTATAGATGAAGTGGCCAACAGCTAGTTCTAAGTTGACATCTTGTAGAAAAACCTACATAATGTCACAAGAAACCTATATAATGTCAAAAAACGACATAATGTCACTTTTCGCGACACATAATATCCCTGCGGCAGGGTTATTACGTAAAAACCTATATAACGTCAAAAAAAAAAGATAAAATGTTGACTCGTTGACTAGTGTGAAAATAGGTCATACCGCGCTTGCTACAAGTGAGCATGAAGTGAACGATAGGTAGTTCCCAGTTGACGTCTTGTAGGAAAGCTTTCATAATGTCATAAAAAACCTACATAATGTTAAAGAAACCGGCAGAATGTCGCTTTCCAAGATACGTAATATCCCTGCCGATCAGTCGTATATATGATATGGGATCCCAGCTTATAGCGGCCACGACATGTGAAACAAAAAATGCGAAAAAACCTTATTAGGTACAGTCTTCGGACGCCGAAAATCTCGAAAAACTGAAATTGTCTTTAGGTACTGACGATTTAAAGAAAAGTCTTCCAAAGAAAATGGTGTCAAGTAGATTGACTCGGTACTTTAAATGCATTCACAGAAAGCCTATTTTTAAATCCGTACGTAAAAATTGAAAATCTTTGACACTCAATAATGCGTCTGACTATCATTATTTTTATATGTAAGTAAAACCAAGCCCTGCTAATGAATCAAAATTTTTGTGTTCGATGATTACCGTGTTTTAAACACGTTTTTTTGTGAGTAGGGATTCACGACTTGACCTGATTTTCAAGCTTGAGCTCAAGTCAAGCCAGGTATTAGATACTAGCAAGCTGGTATCAACTCAAGTAGTTTCTATGTCTGTCCGTCAGGTACTTGAAACTTCAAGTAGTCTTGATATCACTCGATAATTTTTGTAATATAAATACAAATATGATACACATATACACAAGTTACAGAGAAAACAATACATATTGAACAAAATCATTTTTCCATTGTATAATAAATAATAGAACGATAAAACTGTAAACTCAAGTAAAAAAAAAAAAGATTTATTTATCAGTTGATACAAAAAATTAAAATTTTTTAATTTAGCTTTATATTCGCTAACCGAGAGTTGAAGGTCCTAACAGATTTATCCTGGTAGTACAATTAAAAATAGAGGAAGTAACAACTGACCGCACTTTTAATCTCACTCATATATCATAATGATTATGCTTGTACTGTGCCTATTAGACAACATGTATAATAGCTAAAGATGTATTGTGGACCTTATACTTTGTTCTTGTAGAAGACATGTAAAATTAGTTGCAGTTACTTCTTTATGAAGAAGTTTAATGATAATTTGCTTTTATATTTACAAAAAATCTGTATATCTGTGTTGTGTGCTCCCGCTATGTAAAAATATATTTTTACATAGATGGCGCTGTGTGGCCCTAAAGCCCTCAATTCACCGCTGATCTTGCAATGACTCTGATTTTTTCTTCCTACCGATTTTGTCCTTAATCCACTGAATTTCAACGATGACTCTATCTACCGATTTCGTGTTTTTTGGTCTGGCAACTCTGTTAACATGTATTATTTGAGATGCCAGTGTACACGGTCTGTCGTGAAAATTTTGGATGCTCTCTGTAATTGTTTGCATTAAATTTTATATATATATATACATATATATATATATATATATGTATATATAATTTGTCATGAAGTATCAAATAGTTTGAAAATGCTTGTCAACAAGTCAATTAGTGTAATAAAAAAGTCAAGCCGAGTCAAGAAGTAAGATTTCAAATAATTTTATTTTTAAATCAATTCAGGTAGTTTATGAAAACATTAAGCTTTTTCACTCGATGAACCTCTGTTTGAGAAATCCTTGGCTCGGATTCTACCTTCCCTTTGGGATCATCTACAATTGTGAGGGGACCTCAACAAATTTTGATATGGAGCATTTCAAGAGCAAACTGCGCTCACATCATGAGTTTTCCACTGATTTTCAAATATTCCATTTCATCAAGTAGCATCGGACTTTCAAGCTGTCAACGTAATGGAATGAATAAATACAATCAACTAGGATAATTTCAATTATATGATATATATATATATATATATATATATATATATAATAAGCGAAAACTATGGGTAATAAGTATTCAAAAACAGATAAAGGGCTTAATAACAATAACAATTCTTTGCTTAACAGGTCAAAGAGGCTCTACATGATTGCATATATTTTTAATTCGCTAGGATCTTTTCATTAACATGATTTACCTAGGGGAAAAAATGTATGTTCTCTTGAAAGGAATGTGGTAAACAATGGCAATTTCTCAGGTTACTGGTGAGAAAAAGAAATTACGTAAGGCCGACTGGACCGAGGACCACCTCGCCTCACCGACTGCTGCCGGGACCAGTTTTGAATCGGCCTTTAGGCAACATTTTATCTTGGATTTGTACATGTTAGGTATGTAACGGTTTTATCGGGCAGCCTCATTTTTGCTGAATGTTGAGCTTAAATGGAGACTGGCTAGACATCGTCTTTGTTTGTCAAGTTACTTGCCTGTCTGCTCAAATCATTGAATCAAGTAAGTTCATTCTGTAGTTTTACTCTAGAATATGTGGAAAGAGGTTTCTCAATCTAAACAAAATCGTATTTTAACAGCCCAAATAATTCTTTGCATACGTTTTTGTAGTATGATGCAGTTGTTTTTTCGGTAGTGTGGTGAAAAAGATTATTTGAAATTCGTATATTAGTAGATAGTTACATACAATAGTACCGCCAGAATAGAGGATGCTTCTATCACATCCGACAAAAGCTCAACCTTTAGAAGTGAGGTACCATTCTAAAGACAGGGAGTGGGAATGAAGAACCTATTAATGTCATGGCAGAGTCTATTATAAACGAAACCACGGCGTTGACGTGGGCGCAAAATTTGAAATTTGAACTTCAGCGAGTGAAGTGTGATACTTTTTAGAGACGGACTGTAGCATACTACAAAGCTTTCTCGTCCTTGCCTTAATAGTAACCTTGTGTAAGATTGTTTTTTTCCAAATCTGAGCAGCACTTTCAAATCATACAGAAGCCAAGGATTACAGGACATACGATTGGCATGGTTTCCCGTGATGTACATGTCATGTGTAACATTCAAATATAAATAATATCTGGTTTTTGTACATTACTTTTTCACCCAGTGGCGCAGAAAGCAAAAGCTAAGGTTTTTTTAAAAGAATCATATCAAAAAAAGTAATTGTTGATGGAATCTACATATGTACTATACAACGCCAGTGCTCTACTATCTGTTAACGAAATACGATTGTTGAAATAATGCATAAAAATGCACTCGTTGGCAAAAAGTGATAACACTCTATTTTGGTTGTCTCTATACACACCATGAAAGAATCAGACGAATACTTCAAAAACATTTATCAATTTCAAATAAATAAACAAGGTACTGATATGACGCGGATGCAGGCGATCAGTACCTACAAGGTAAAACAAGTTTGTACATTTTTTGAGTCTTCTTTGCATCATATGCTCAAGAAGACTGACAATTTATGTCTTATGGAATTTGAACTGAACTGTAGCTGCCCATCGTCCAGAGTCGCGAAGTATACTCAATTTTTGTGGTAGCTTCGAACCTGAGACGTTCATAGAGAGATGAAAAATAAAAACTCCGCGAGTGAACATGAACATCGGCTCCATCAGCAGATCAACGTGAGATCTAGGATACATCAAAGACAGGCTTCTGGCGATGTAGCCATTTGAGCTAATATAACTGCATGAGTGAAAATTAGAGTACCTGTAGTGAATGCCCCAAGAAAGCACTCCCTTTAAGCGACAGATTCTAGAACGGACCGAAAGGACTCTAGTAGAAGTAGGAACACTTATTATTTTCGACTAGTTGTATAGGCATAAAACAGGTCTGACGTATTGAGATTCTTTTTTGTTTGCTGCTAGCGCTAACACAAAATATGGTATTTCCATTTGAAATCTGAGAACGAATCACAAGACGAAACTTATGGCCCATCTGTATCATTATTGACGTTTGTAATTCCGCTTAGTCTTACGATGACTGGCTGTAGTGCGTAATAAATCAGCTAAGAATCCTCATGCTGGTCAATAGAAGTGGTGAAGGTATTTTATGACTGCTTACTGTCTGGTTTGCAACATTGTATTTGTGCGCTAAGACGCAAGTAGGCGCGTGATAGTTTTGAAAATTTTCTTGATGAAGTTACACGACTGATGAAGACAACCAGAACATAATAATTGACAGTAGGGATAGTTTTAGTTTTTGTGACCTTATTTTGTTTATGTATTTTCAGCAACTTGAACATTTTCCAGTTTTTTTTCCGATAACTCTTATCTTGCAAGGGCAAAGCTATTTTGCTGAAACTGCACAACTTATATACATACGTGCAGTATTGACCATAGTTGAAGTTCGCGCATAGCCTGCTGCATGTTCCATGTCAAGGTTCCTCTAAACTTATCTACAGAGTTTTATTGTAGCCGAGATAAAAATTGCGTCATTTACATTGTATTTATTTATACAAGGTATTTAAAGTGATGCTCTCAAACGTTGGCGCCATCTACAGCTCAGTTATAGTCAGTACATAAACCTCTTTTGTTGTCAAAGAGACCAAAATTGCTCGGCTTGTCGTCACTCTGAAATCACTGTCATGTTATCAGACCATATGAATAATATAAATAATAAACAAGCACTTCGATATGAACCTGATCTTTGAATGTAACAAGGTTTTAGGCTGAAATTTTCAGGAGATCGTCATTTTGGTATGCAACGGTCAGACTCCAAGTGTATAGTTATATGGAGATTAAAATAACAGTAGCTTTAATATCATGGAAAAAGCTACAATGGAAATTACACAAACTAGGTACATTTTATTGAAGAGGCATGTGGAAAATAAAAAAAAATATAGCTACAAATTGAATGAAGGTATTGTTACTGACACCTCGACCTGTGATGAGCTACAAAATTTTAACGATAAATTTGGATGCATTGAAATTACTATGTCAAGTGGTTAGAGAGACGCAAAGGAGTCTGGGGTTACGGGGGACATCGAGTACTGCGCCTTAATGCTGATAACATTGGTATATTAAGTCTATTTATTATTGGTATTATATTTCTAAACTCACTCGTCTTACCGACTTGCGTGAGTTTTGACTTCATGTGATTCCAAAATTATGTGTACTGTGTCGAAAAGTGCACTGTAGAAGTAAAATTGGGTAACTGGTAAGTGGTCTCAGTCGTTTAAAAGTGTCTATTTACTTCTTGTGCCCTTTCGTGCACGTCAACCGACGCGACATGTAAAACGTGTAGTGAAACGTGTAGTCTTAATAATGTCCAACGGTATGTGTCACTGGATATAAGTAGAAATGTTGTGCGGTTAGCCATCTACAGATCGATGCCTTGTCTTTGACGAAATGGACAGTGAAGTATCCGATGCAATGAGATGAACTGAGAGACGAAATAAGTGGTTTTCATAATTGTGAATACCGGTTGTAGTTTTTTTTGTGTAGATGCCAGTCGAGTTCATGATTGTATGTTTTACAAGTTCTAAGGTGAAGCTTATAAGAGAAGGACTGATGTGCAGTTAAGTAGTGCTGAACAACAAGGTTCTGATGAAAAGTGGTTAAATCGTTGGGAAGTGTTCAGAAAAATAAATGGGGCCAACATCGTGTTTTAGGGGCTATCTGGCATGATATGAGCAGCTATCCAGATTTCGAGCACGAGCTAGAGAAAAACAGTTAAGTAAAATAAGTACTGGCTGGTGTGGAACAGTGTTGCAATTGATCCCTGTAAGAGCAGTATGATTGAATTTTTACACTCTCGCGGGTAGGAAGGCATGAAGGCAATGTGCTTATTGCAACTAGGCTGTCATGTGGCATGCGGCTGCCGCAGACATTCGTTCTGAAGGGGTTTCCTGGCAATGAGTTCAAATTGAACATTTGAATAATAACTGAATTTGATGATTGGAGACCTTTTGTACATGATTGCTAGCCTAGGCGTGTGCCTATTTTCACGTGACAGTGGTGCAGGCAGAATCAGGCACTGGCTGCGGATGGTAATTAGACCAATATGATTTTTAGGTGTGCATTCTGCAAGCGGGTAATCTAGGAGGGCAATGTAGTTATCACAGCTAGCAGGTTGTATGTGGCATACGACCAGTAGGTCCATAGGTAAGCGACTGATGTGATTTACAACTAGTGTGGGTCCGTAAATTTATATGCGCAAACTGGAGTTTCGATTGTAGATATTATTAAATATTTCATTTTCACTATTTCTGTTTTTACTATATCAATCTGTCAATATATATCTATCTATCAGCAAAATCACTTATTTTATTCAAAATTTCATTCTGATATATTTTGTAGATATATGTATGGGACATATGTATTTTCAGCGTTTTCTTTAAGATCGTAGCTAAAGTATTTTTCCTCCTTCTGTAATCGATCCTTTCCAGGGCGGCAAGATATTGAAGGATATCGGTTTCGAGTTGCTTACATGTGGAATCTATTCTGTTTATCTCTAGGAAAAGCCAGGTCATAAAAAAAGTCGTGTGATCGGCGGAGCAAGAAAACTTATAAGGAGACGCTTGGCGTCGAGCTTAAAAGCGGTACAGGTAACTCAGCTTGTCTGAGATTCGTAGTTAATAAAAATTTTGCAAAGCTACATTAATTTGTGCATTTTAATGAATTATAACAATTCTCCTGTATGAAAATTCTGAGATTGGGCACAATCTCAATAATATCAAGGAATGGCCGATGTTACCGAAGCTTATGATGAGGTAATAAATACTAACGATAATTTTGGATGGATCAAAGGCATCTGCTTTGTCTAGATTATGTCAACTGATAACAGAGACGCAAGGGAGAGCGTGAGATAACAGGGTACATTGGGTTCTGCGCCCTAACGCTGAAAACATGGTATAGGTACTATGTCCGCATCTATTTAGTATTTCCAACAACTTGAATTATTCACGTATTTTTCGACCTATAATAGCACACAGAAATCGTCAGGGCGCTATCTAAACATTGGATCTTATTGCAACCAAAACCCTGAAAAGGATATTTTTTGACCAAACGACTAAAATATTGATGAGAAACTACTACTCAACCACAATAAAATTATTGCATGGAAACTTGTGTTTGCGACAGTCGAGCAATTAGACCTGATAGTCAAAGGCTGAAGCTTACCATACATGGTTATTTGTCGGTATTTCACTCTTCATGGAATGGGTATCTATGACTTCATACGCAACACATACGATAAAATTCCATATCTTGACTTATACAATTTTTGTGTTCGTATTGTCTTTGAATGATATAACCAAAATTTAGACATAATCATCACAGGTGCCAGTTTTTGATATACAGGGTTTTTTGCCGACAACTAGCTTTTATTTAAATACGGAAAGCACTCTGTGTATCATTTTGTATGATCCGCTCTCATTCGAACAAGACATGTCAGGGATCTGCATGTTTCCCTTCACTTCAAAGAATTATGTGAATGATGATGTCAGTCAATTTTTCGAGTTTACATTTTTGTCAGTCCGTGACATCTACATTCACAAAATCTTTAGACTAAGAAATCTATTTGAACTAATTCGCGATTCCTGAAGGATATACGTGGAAATGTGATAAATACATAGCAAACAAATTTATTGCTGTCTCTTGCCATTTTTATCTGTATGTCAGAAAGTGGCGTGTGATTGTCAGTCCGTGATGCTCAGAGGACATTCAGTGCACTGAGCTTAACATATTGTCATAAACATATATCAGCTAAAATACTTTGGATTTTAAATGTAACGGTTTTTTACCAGACTATGCCTCAGAATGAATATAGACTCGATCTTATCTTGCCGTCTCGCCATTCATACGTTATTCGGTATGATGATCTTGCAACATTGCATCCTGGCATTTAAGTGTTTGTTCACGTCTTTGCGTATTTATAAACTGCATTATCAAAGCTGTCTTTGCAAAATTCCGGAAATAGTCACACGATATAAATAACTACGGGGGACAACGCCAGCGCATAATTTATTTTACTTAAGTGGAATCAAAAACTCATGAACAAATGGTCTGGATCGCATGTGCCAAGAAATGTCCATTTTAGGTTAATGAACGTAAATTGGGCAGGTGATGTAATCATTCAACTTTAAAGGTTGTTCTAAAGTTCTTCTGCGGTACACTTTAGACCATCCATGGTTCAGAATCATGAAAATAGACCATCCGAATTAGATGCAAATTTCGTAGAGTACTTGCGAGTAAATAGCAAACTTACTGTAAGTCAGTAATATCACCCTGTATGGGCAGAAATTGTTTTTTAAAGGCATCAGCCTTCGATTGGTCTTTGATCTTATGATCTCATCACCTTACATAGAAATGCACATTAAATTTATGTGTGTTTTTCCTATAGGTACATTGTTATTACTTAAAAGTGCGCTGTAGGGAATACCACTTCAACTGCCTCAGCTACCAGTTTCAAATTACCGGTGTCACAAGGAAATGGGCCGACGTACATGTTATACTTACTCAATGCTGATTACAGATATCCAGAAAAACTCGTGTCAACCGAAAGATGATAACCTAGCAAACAAATATTTGCAAAGGTATATTTATTATTTTAATAAACACATCCATCTCGATATCGAGGTATGCGTAGTGTATACTCATGCTTCAATTTAAAGGTCCTCGGCAGTTATCATATGTGGCAACTATTTTCAAAGGCCCACATATTGACACACTCGGCTGGTGCTATTACATACTGCTGTTATCACGTTATAGATAAATCAGCTTTTTAAAGTTTAAATGTCTAGACGTAAATACGTATGTACGTGGTACCGATAAGGAGCAGCCAAAATATGATTTAGGCATGTTTTTATTAGCCCTATGACTTATGAGTAACCTCTGGTTTTATAGATTTCGACCTCCTCCGTATGGCTTTATATGAATTCATCCATCGTCACATGCTAAAGATACCAGAGAGCCCTTAACAGAAAAAAGCATAGGGCTTGCGTTAAACTGACATTAAGTATTTAATGCTTGCGAATCATATGGAATGCTCACAAGCACTAAAAGCAAAACGTAGGTATATTTGCATGCATAAAAATGTGAGGAAATTCTATAGGCGACACTACATATCAAAATTGCCCTCAGAGGTATCCAAATTAAGCTACATTGGGGAAAGTCACCTTAGCCAAATTTTCATTTTGGAAATAATTTCCTACGTGTGAATTTCGATTAAAAATTTGGAAAAAATCACTGTTGCTATATTATAATATTCTACATAATCGTGATTTTTATAGATCTGTGAAACATATAGATTGGACACATATTTTTTTGAGGTTTTTCTTCCAATTTTTGGTTAGCTAATGAAATTTTCGCAAACCAAAATTTTACTACATATGATTTTTTGCCCAGAAAATCGCGAGAAGTCGGAAAAGCCGCATGTCCACCAATTTTGTCCAATTTCTGATATTTTAATCGACTACCCCAATATATATACATTTTGTTTATTCTTTTAATTTCCACAATCAAAATTTTGAATTGTTTCCCGGAAAACTTAGAAAATAAGAAAAAACGCATTTTTGCTGATTTTGATCAACTTTGGACGTTTTGGGTTGGAAAAGGAATAGTTGGCTAACCTAGTAACCCATTGTATGTATATATTTGTCCGGATTTCTCATCCGAAAAATTGGTAAAAATCGAAAAAACGCGTTATAATACACTTATAATTTAGGTATTTTATATCATAGCTTGGCTCAAGTAAAAATCTCAGTGCGCATATGTGAAAAAAATTGTGATTTGTTGCCCGTTGTTCTTTTCCTAACCAAAAACCTAGAATATCAGCGAAACTGCAGATTTTCCTATTTTCGGAATTTTCATCTCTCTCTCTCGAAGTAAATACAAAGAAGGTTGGAATGTTACCAGATAATCAGCTGTTATTTGATTCAAGATTAACTAAACTCAAGCACTAAATTATTGGACTATTTTATGTTTGGTATTATTTTTGTTTATTGGCTTGTATTTGAGAATAGTTTTCAAAAAAATATTTGTTTCTGATATATTTTGGGACCTATCTTGTAAGAGAGAGAGAGAGAGAGAGAGAGAATGTCTCCGCTTTGTCTGTGTGTCTCGCATGAGCAACGGCAGTCCAAGAACCTGCCTCCATGTTAACGCAACTTTTTAACAGTTACCAGCAGCCTCAGCCATCAGCCATAAATTTATTTTATATTAAACTTGATAAAACCCGATATACTTGTAGCATGTGCATCTTTTAAGAATGAACACAGAGGAGCGGTGAATACACATTTATTTGGAGCAAATATCTCAGCAGATACCAGATAGAGTCACAGCATCAGGGATGAGAGCTCAAACCAACAAATTCCGTCAGTATACTAAAAGAAAGGTGCCAGTAAGCTAGTTGCTAATTAACGAGAATGAGATCTGAAGCCATGTATTACAAACAGGGCACTAGTTCCCCAAATACGAATGCAATGCCGCAAGCCTTATCTGTGTGTGCGTTCAAGACAGTAGCTGTTTATAGGCGCGCGCCTATTAAGGGGAAGGGACGTGAAACTCTTCCCCTGGGTTCCTTTACACATCAGATGAGAGCCAGCGCACTGGAGCGACGCAGAGGAGTAGTGCGCAGATGACAAATGTAATGTAGTATTTTGCTCTTCGCTTCACATCATCGAAAAATCTGCCTATCTCCCCAAGAATGTTCAAGCCAAGAATTAAAATAGTTATATATATATATGTATATATACAGGGTGTTTCAGTTTATTTATATATTCGATAGAACTTTTAAAATTAATGCATAAAGTCTATATAAACATGGGTCGAAAAATGCGTGGCTTCCGAAACACAGGGTGTTTAAATTTACTTTTTAAAATAGTTTTTTTTAAATATTTCGAAGAATATTTGATGTATAACGAACCATGGACATAGTTTTACTGTAGCCGCTAGAGGGCGCTCTCTACTGTACCTGTAGTGAATTAAAATGACCGAAAAATTTTTCCTGGTGCAATTTTTTGCTTTTTGAATAAAAAAAACTGATTCTTCGCACTTTTCAACATAAAAAAGCTCTCTTGTGAATTTTCGTTATAGTTAGCCGTTTTTGAGATATTTCGATTTTTAAGGTTCGATGCATTTTTAATTATTTATGGGAAAATAATACTTTTTTTTACATTTTCGATTTGGGCATTACAAGTAATTAAGATGATCGTTTAGATTGTGTTCTTAAACACAGCAATAATTCCTAACTCCAAATAAATACAAAAAACAGAATATTAATTTGTTTAATTTTCCAATATTATTTTTAACAAATTAAATGAATTATTTACAACTAAAATGCTATTGGATAGTTGGGACAAACATACAAAATCTAAAGTAGTTGCTCGAAATGTAAACCCAATTGTTCAATACACAATTCACAACTACAAATGATCGAACGTGGTATAGCATTATTCAAATAAGGCCTTATTTCATCACATGCATTCCTGATTCTATTAGCATTACGGGAGTCTGGTACACTTTTTCTTTTAGAAATCCCCACACAAAGAAATCTAATGTATTTAGGTCAGGGGACTGGTCCTCCACGGCCGATCCATCATTCTGGATAATTTTCGTCCAGCCAGTTTGCTAACTATTCTCGAATAATGAGCTGGACAACCATCAAGCTGGAACCAGGCCAATCTTCTTAAATCTAACATAACATCATCCCACATATTTGCATGTTCAGCCTTTAAAAATTCCAAGAAGGTCGCAGCATTTAACCTTGCAGGCAAAAGGTAGGGTCCAAATAGGCGATTACGGTAGATACCAATCCACACGTTCACACTTAATTCATGCTGAAAATTTCTTTCCCGAACTGCTTGCGGATTTTCATGCGACCAAATATGTTGATTATGAAAATTTACCACTCCACGTCTAGTGAAGCATGACTCATCGGTCCATAAAACGTTACTTAAAAACTCCCTACTATTATCAGTTCTATCAAGAATCCACTGACAAAATGTGATTCTTCGTTCTCCGTCCCCTGGCTGTAGTTCTTGCACAGGTTGCAAATGGTAAGGACGTCTATGGTCATTTCTAAGAACACGGTGAACATGGCTTGCTGAAATTCCCAAGGGACCAGAAACTCTCCTAACACTTGTGGTCGGATCTCCATCAAACTCACGCAGAATCATACGGGTAAATCTGCGCTGACGAACATGTTTTGATCCCTTTGGAGATTTCCAAAACCATTTTCAATTATTTGGCGATGCACTCTTACAAATACTGAGCGAGTTGGATGTCGTCTGTTTGGAAATATTCGTGCGTATTCTCTGGCTGCTTCTGCTGCGTTTCCATTTACAAAGCCATACACAAAATGAATATCCGCTAACTCTTGATTGGAGAATAAAAATGGCATTTTTATAAAACTTGCAAAAAAAAACAGGTAAAAGAAACTAAATTTCGTGCATTCACAATTGCAAAAAAACGTTTCAGGTTTCAACAGACAATAAAACTAACTGTCAAATAATTGACGTTTAACCTTATTCTGCTTTCAATTTCAAAAATATTTGCAGGCACAGCCTACTTCTAAAAATTATCGAGATACTGACTTTTTAACGTTATTTTATCATAAATAATTAAGAATGCATCGAACCCTAAAAATCGAAATATCTCTAACTATAACGAAAATTCACAAGAGAGTTTTTTTATGTTGAAAAGTGCGAAGAATCAGCCGTTTTATTCAAAAATCAAAAAATTGCACTAAGAAAAAAATTTCGGTCATTTTAATACACTACAGGTACAGTAGAGAGCGCCCTCTAGCGGCTATAATAAAACTATGTCGTACCAAAAAACCCTTGCATACCAATTTTCACTGTTATACATCAAATATTGTTCGAAATGTTTAAAAAAACTATTTAAGAAAGTAAATTTAAACACCCTGTATTTCGGAAGCCACGCATTTTTCGACCCATGTTTATATAGACTATAGTAGAAAAATAATGAGCAAAATCCGCAAAAAAGAGGAAAGTGGATTCGAGCAGAAAATAGGATATATATATATATATATACGTATATATATATATATATATATATATATATATATATATATATGTAGTTATCCATCGCACGTTGATACTATGGAACGAAGAGGAGAAATGAGGAAAGAGTTTCCCAATAACAATACTGTAACTTCATTATTTATGTCCTACGTTACCAAACGTTCCTTGGAAGATGTTAAGAACACTTGCACACAAAGCCTCAGTCTCAGACTGGATTTAGATCTCATAAATTTGCAATTGCAGCTATCCAGTTTAAGCCCATGCATTGCAAAAGCTAATAACTGGATGGGTGGTTATATCTGTAAATGTTTTTCTTGTATTATACGACAAGCATGCGTAATAGGGTGGGCTCGCAGGGTATTGAGGTTCGGAAATTTAGTACTTTTGATACTAACCTAATCGTGTCATCTCAGGGGTAGGATTCTAAAAGCTAACTATCTAAGGAAGATCTTACAAGTCCTATGAATAACTTCTGTTTCGATAAAGCTAAAGAAAAAATACGCGAAAGGTGTGATTTATAAACCAGTAACTTGGCCTGTAGTTAATTAGCTTCCAGGACCCTACGTGGGGTACTACACGATATAATTTAGTACCAAAAGAGAATTGTCAGATTGAAATTAATTTTTTTCTCAATCTCAGTACTTTATGATCCCCGCCTTAATGCACTTCATCAGGCGGAATAACTTCCTGATGGTACCTTCGAAACGAGGTTGGTTGTCAGATCTGAGAAATGTTAATTTACCTCTCACTTCTCTTGATGACAGATTTTATATATTGGATGTTCTCTTAGACAAATTGTTACTAAAAGCAGAAGGTATTGTGATAGATACCCAGCATTCACATAAATCTTAGAAAGATCGTAGTGCTATAATTTTTTTCTTATAATAAAAAATAAAGAAAGTCCATGGAGCAGGTGACAAACAGTTCAATCACAGTGTGGAATTGGTTTTTCAGATGTTTCTTCTATCTTCTTCTTTCACCCATTTGAACACTCAAAACACATAAATGAAATTAAATAAAATGCAACAATAGTGGAATAGTAAAGTGAATAACGACTATCCCCAGTCATTGCAAAGACAGGCTTTAATAATACGTTGGTGTAATGAACATTTAGTCCTTCCAATAAATATTATATAGTATAAAAGCCCTATTCCATAAAACTACATCAACATAATTAAAATAACAGTTTCTTTTTCAGTCGTATCAGAAAGTTGGATTTATTGCTCGCTGCTACTTACTCCAGGCCAGGTCTAAGGTATCAAGTATGGTCACTGGAAAGAACTTCAAAAGCATCTGGAAGTAAAAATGATAGCAGTCTCTGGGTATTGTTACTGCTATAAGACATCAAAAGATTGCGACTGTATGAAACTGGGCTGCCCTCAAAATTGCCTTCCTTTGCGCCTTCCACACCAATCGCATTTTCATAGCGGCAAGATAACATATAACTTTTGGTCCTATATATGTATCTATAAAAACAGCTCTATCTAAATACATATGGAACTTTTAATGAGTCAAAATGAAAATATAAAAGCGGAAACAGCATGGTGTTGATTGTAGATAATACTGAATTACCACTGCAACATTTTAACAATCTACTTATTTATATTACAAAGTACCAGGACCGTATTTACCGCACCCCTTGTTAATATTAAATAGATAACAAAAATGTTAAGATTATATTAAGCAAATTAACATCAGGTATTTCGTTTTGACCAACCATACATTGAGGCCTTTAATAGGAGAATGAAAGGTAGCCAACCATTATTACCATGCTGCGCGTGTTTTGGTAACTGCTTTTGTCATGGTCAATGATTGTCCTAACGAAAACGTATGCCGTACGCATTGAACGACGTTCTGTTCGTTGAGCAAAATTAAACTATAATAAGGATTTTTGTCCCTACGAATACCAACATATCTCTCCTACATCAAGCAATACCATGAGTACCGCAGGGGCAGATGTAGCATCCCAAACTATTTAGGAAAACTTGCTCCAAATTGAAGGCTGGCTGAAGAAATGGCATGCAAATGTTAATAAAGCAAGGCCCACATATGCAATATAAAGTCTACCTGGTAAACCACTAATTCCACAATAGGATTATGTGAGGTGTCTCAGAATCTAGATGTTACAGAAGAAATGAAATTTTCTCAAAAACTATCATTTAATAACAAGCTATTACTCTACAACACTTCATGGAACCCCATTTTGTGTTTCCAATAAGGTGATTCAGTATGAGGTTTTTTATCCACCATCAAGAAAGTGGAAAACAGTCAATGAATTCGCTGTTAAATACAGTAGAAAGGTTGAAATATTATAAATTCAGCTATATGTCTGATAATGAGCTAGTGAATATCATAAAGTGTCAATTGCCATCTCTATGATAAATTGACAAGGTTTTCATAATGTTCAGCTCTTTTTGATTTGACTTCCATTCCATTTATTATTTTCTCTATAGCTATATGGTCTGCTTGTTGCATCCTTTCATCATACCCTACCCTCAAAGTGTTCTGCTTCAGTACCAAAATAACCACACTGCATTTGCTGCTTTGTGATTGTGTGCAGCTTTTCTACAACAAGTTCGCCTCCGTCAACTTAGCTTTATTGCCGCAATGACCGTCAAGCGTTCCGCTAGCATCTTGTAAAAAATCGATTATTCATATATATTAAATGATTTACTCACGGCATTCCTTTCAGGTCATGCGCGTACCTTAAGACATCAGTCTAACACTTTCTTAGATCGAACAGAATCATTTGGAATTACTGAAGAGAAGCACACAGGACGTACGTCAGTCATAGTGGAACGTTGATGGTAAATTGGAAATCTGAGCTACGAGTATATACAAAACACAAATCAAAATTGGCTGGAAATTTCATCAATAATAATTCAAAGCGTTTTCTTTCTCTTAAGTCCAATCCTTCCTTTTTCACTGACCTGCTTACTCTACATTACATTTAAAACGACGATGATAATTGTAGATGCCAATCTTAGAGCGGTCGCCATATTGAATTTAGAATGTGTTCACTTTGCTTATTGCATCCCTTTCATCAAGCACTTTTATTGGACACCCATATCTTAGGGGGGTAAAAGAAAGCTCTCATCATGTCCTTTCATTGGATGCCCAGGTCGTAGGGGTGACGAGGTAACATGTATATCACCAATTTGCGGCGGCAGCCATATTAGATTTACAATAACATCATTTTGGTTTTTGTGTTTCTCTCACAAGCCCATGCCACAGGTTTTCTAAAGAAATGATGAATCGCCACTTTGTAGCATCCATTATATTGAATTAAAAGTGGCGGCGGTCAATTCATTTTGTATTGCCACTCAAACGAAACCTCATTTGGCTAAGGTTAACTGCTTCAAAATTCAGTTCAAAGATCTGCCCCACACATACTAACATACATATGCATACTATCATACTAACAAACAGGTCAAGTAATATAAAAAGATTCTAAACATTTAGGATGTTATCGTGATTCTGTTCTGTTACTCTATGGATAGGATTTCTAATAGCGATTGGTCTCACTCGGATCACTGAAATTTTGAGATACTGGATTTAATACATCAAAACGTAACACCTAGTCGTTGCAGAAAAACCTTTAATTGAATTTATCCGGCGACCAAAACCTAAAGCCGCGTACAAATATTCCAACGCAAGCCAAGGCACATGTGGTTACAGATTTAGAGGTGTTCGAATCTGTGTGTACGGCTTGAGCCAACATAAGCCAATGGTTTCCATGGTCGGAGTTGGCGTTAGATTGCGTTCGTTCCTTGATCGGTACATCAAAGGGAGGTTTGATTTGGTCTTGACAGGATTTGTTGCGTCGTTTGTCTGCTTTCGATGAGAGGAGACTCGTCGCTCGACCTTAGCACCGAACTTAAACCGACGCGGTCCAACTCGAAACTAAATTTAGGTGTAGACGAGCGCATTCCAATACCTTTCAACAACAAACGCCAATGGCACATGTGCTTGCATTTGTTTGATCGGCGTTCGATTTTCGGTCTGTACGCGGCTTTAGGCTAATAGATACCAATACTGTTGTACCCGTTGTCGAAGAGTGGAACGTTCGATATTTGTTGAATGCTAAAAAGTGTACAATGGAACAAGTTCAAGGTAAAAGTGTTCATTGACTTCGGAGACAAATATGATTAGATTATTCAAGGAAAATCTGCTACGGCAGGTGGTTTCGCTTTTTAATACATATCTGTAGAACGTTAGTGTCCGATCTTGCAAGAATTATGTCTGGAATTAACATAAATGCTTTTGGTATCTTGATCGCTATAGTAGGAAATATCTGTGTTTTCTGAGGAAAAATACATATGTTGCATTATATTGGTGATCCAACAGCCAAATGAGCATTTATTTGAGAGTATAACCAAATTCTGCTTTTTAAGATCAATAAAAATTATGAAATGTTGTTTTTGCGTATCTTGACGTTTGCAACTGGAAACATGGTAGGGAACATAGGAGATGAACGGCTAACGGAGTCCCAGGCCAGTATGAAGCTTATATGTGTTTGACATTTTCCATCAGTAATATGTGCTCTTCTTTGCTCGAATATTCTCTCGACGACCTAGTGATAACAAAAATGTGATCAAATTTATTTCAAGATTAACGTTATACACAAAGGAATTTACGTATATCCCCTTTTATGCTTGCCTCTTCTACAGCCGCTCACGCTTATTTGAGGTGATGTAGCTTGTATGATTTATTTACATTTTTCCACTTTTATAGCTTGGACATAGATATCTAAACCTTAGGCTAGAAGAAGAAGAAGTGTCTCTGAACCGAAACACGTTTATCAGAAATAGGGACTAGAAGTGCGGACCCGTAATTGTATTAGCTACTCGGTAATTATTTGCTTTTTTGTCAACATCCCATCACCATTATATGGTAGCGCGTTTTGTGAACATGTGTAACTTTAATTTAAGGCGTATACTATATTACATAGCTTTATCAAAAACACCACTGCGTGTACACCACAACGTAATTTATCAAGAATACGTTATATGAGTAGTTACAAAAATTTACAATTCGGGATGAAGGGACCACCGAATTTTTTGACACTAAATACCGTATGTAATTTATTTCGTTGATTACCAAATAATTATGCATACGAATAGGTAACTATTTCAACTATTCCCAAACTTTATTCTTTGACAGTTTTTCAAATACTGCTTAATTTTGCTGGAATAGACTCACGCAGAAGCTTCAAAAATCGCATTTTTGTTAGCAAGTCACAAGTAAGGTGTTTCTATTAAGTGCATACGATCAGCCATGGTGAAGTTGCTACATGTGACTTAGAAAGCAATGATTCTGTTGTATTTGACATATTTCGATAGTTTGTGACGAAAGAGCATTCAGCTCTGATTAGAGGTACTCCAACTAAGTTTGCTTTGATTATAATTTTCCCTATTTTCGACCTGTCAACGTACTAATTATTTTTCCACTTATTACCTATTCACTACAGAGATGCTGTTATGTGCTTCCAGCAGCACCAGACCGCCTTGAAGTTTGGCCAAAGAAGAAGAGAAAGAGGGTCTCCGTGGTCGTTATCTGGGAATCTCCTTCAGCTGAAAGAGCTCGCACAAACAAAGACCTTGTCGGCCGGAGAACAATACGTGAATAACCAACCTCTCTGCACCTTCCTCTTATTCAGAGTGCCGTCGAATATTATGCGGTACGACGTTTGGTTAGTACGGTTCTTTCCGACTAAAGAAGAAAGAAAAATCAAAGGTTTCATCTTGAATTTTTGCTATAAGGATCTAAAACAGAAAAATAACCGTTCGTATCAACAAATAAGAAGCTTTAGAAAAATCCTTATGTGGTTAGAACTTCAACATACAAATCATTTTATTCGTAAAAGCATAAATGGGTGCTAGGGAATTCAAAGCTCTGTCCGGTATGAAGCAAGGCTTGGGCAGAAATATCACTGCAGTCAAGCATACATGTGTCAAGTATTAAATATTTAGATCTGTGCTAACCAAGTTACTCTATTATATAAATTGATTATTATATTTAGTAAATTACTGTTTTTTAGAAAAATGGCTTTAAGGAGGTTAACCCTGCACTTGCCACGCAGCGTTGTAAACAGCTGATAAAGGACTATGTTCATCAGAAGTAAGCTCTGAGAAAAAAGTAAAACGGTCAGCAACGAACGTGTATAAAAAATAATTCACACGGACGAAGTAAGGCAAACAGACCTATATAATTATGTGTAAAATATGTGCCCAAAGCTACCAGTGTTGCTAGCGCATAAAAAATTGAGATAACCCTCCCCAACCCTATGCAACTTAAAACCCCCAATTGTTGCCTCTCAAAAAGTAAATCGTGAAATTCTAAGCACAACCCAAATTACAATTTTTCTCACACACAAATTCTTAAATTAATTTTGGATCAATTGAAAATTACTGAATACTAGTTTAAAAAATGTTTAAGGCGCCCCTCCAACAGACGCACTTCCTCCTCTTTATTCTCCGTCCTCCCTTCCTTTCTTTCTTCTTCCCTTCTGAATTTGGTATCTAGGCAACCAGACCTGATAGACCTACTGACCTACAGAACTTTAACCAAGAGCGAAGGTCCCACGAACCGCTCTGACGAGCAATGACCTATAGAGAGATTAGAGAACGAAGTTTGAGAGATTTTTATTTTTTCGTCTTTTGTACTCGTACCTAGATCCACCGAGGAAGAGCCAATTTATTAAAAACTCCAAAGCTTTTCCGTTCCTGACATAGTAGTAACCTTGTGTGAAAATTTCATCAAAATTCGAGCAGTAATTTCAAAATTGAGTGACATTTTCGTGATGTACAATGTCATTTAACATCCAAAAAACGTGATACCACATTAACAAAGTTTTTTGCGATTAAGATATTTGATCGCTAGTTAGGTCCCATTATAGTGAATATAAGGCAATATTTTCATTCGAGATACCCAGAACCGTTCTGAACTTAGTAGCCTATCGAATTTCGATAACCAATCGCGTGCCCGAACGGTTCTGGGATAGTTACACGAATAACGTTAATGACTACGTTTACTAGCTGGGGCTGAGTAGCCAGGCATGGAACGGCATCGAGCTGCTGGTACATCCAGTCGAAGGCTCGCGGGTTCGAACCCCGCACTTGTAAGTTACATTTCAAACTGGTTTATTCTACTTACCAGTAGGCAAGCATGTGGTACAACGGGGTCTGCAAAAAGGGTTAAAGATGGCATACTTGACAGGTTTCGTCGCCATATTACTACTGCTACTACTATTACTATGTTCATTAGTACTCATACAGTTAAATCTTATTACGTTTCAATGTTGGGCAATATCAAGGAAACAGGCAACAAAACTGATTATTTGTTGATTTAACGACTTGTTCAATTGATGTACCTGACTTACTTATCATATTTTCTAGCATTTACTGACGGTAAAACTTCACGAATTTTGTAAAAGATGTAGAAGCATGATGAAGAACTTGGAGAAATCGTCCAAAATGGGAACCGTCTTGACGTTATGGTTTATTTAATATCCCATCGTGCACCGTAAAACTCAATATAAGCTCCCCTATATTGGCGTTGATATCTACTAGCTGTGGTAATAATATTCCGGGCTATGGCGAATTTCATCGGTGCGACCAAAGAGGCCGAGAAAAAGAGATGGAAGGAGCATGAGAAGAGAGTAACCTGAGAATTCGGCTTAGTATCGGACTACAATCGGGCAAGCCGGAGCCAGCCAAAATAAACTAAATGGACCGCATCATGCGGGCGGCCTGGACCGGTAGACCATAGACTAAAGAGCTGAAGAACGACTGTAAGACAGGATAGTGGGGGTACGATGGAGACAGAGTAAGGTGAGAGGCGCTTCGTGGGTAGCCTCGTTCATGTCCGTCAAGGAATTCCTCACCGCACACCATACTGACATTCGAGAAATACGAGTATTTGGAGGGTGGTCACTTCTAGGGTTGCAATCTTGATAGCAAGCTGTCATATATTCGAAATTCTTAATGTACTCGTATTCCTTTTAAAAATAGCCCAGAAATAGGCATTTGTATATTAAAAAGATAATGCTTGATCAACAATTCTAGGACGGATTTTTTTTCCACTCCTCACTTGTGAAATCGTCATTATTTAACAGATTCCTCTAAAGAGAAATGACACTCCTCTAGGTAAAACAAACCGTAATGAATACTGAATGTAAATTTCTTTGGTTTGTTGGAAAGCGAATTGTTATTAAACATTTTGTCCATATTTATCATTTTGTTAGTTTGATTGTCCCAGGTTGTTTGACAGGTTGGAATATTTGAAAATGAGTGGAAAACGAATGATGTGCCGACGTACGTAACATCTTCACCTTTATCACTCATTATCGTGTAGAGGCAGTGCCCCTCTCTTACGCACCATCATGTCATGCAGATATTGCCTGCGTAATTATCTGGAAGCATCTGTTTTCGTGATGTGTATATCAGAGGTAACATCCACAAAACATAATACCAATTTCCATCAAGATTCAACAGTTGCTTTAATCAAGCCAATATCTTATTTGAGTCTGTTGAGCCATTGTATCTTCATAGGAAGAAGATACGGATCAACTACTTTTTGATCCTCTACCTATATGAATTTGGAAGAATTTTCAACTCTGTTTAAATTCAAATTCCAACAGATGCCCTTGGACAATGACATTACGTAGCAGTGGTTACTACCGACCTTTCAAAAGCCTTTGACTCTATTACTCATAGTGCTTTTATTTATAAGTTACAACAAACGGACATCCCTAGCAATGTAATCGAAATTATAAAAAACTATTTGCTCATCCGACAAATAAGAGGCAAAAACAATCATGCCAAAACAACAATATGCCATCAATGTTACGAAGTACTACAGGGATTTATTCTAGGTCCCTACCTGTGGAACCTACAGGTTGCTGATCTGCCGGTAGAAGACATTGCAGGACAAACGATGCCACAATACTCAGATGATTTGATCGTGCGAAACGATCCAAACAGCAAAACACAGCCATCATGAAAGCAAAGAGGGCAATTGAAGAAATATTTGAATATAAAAGAGCTGGACAGGTTCCCTACTGCATCTCAGATGACAAACTTTGGGAGATGCTACAGAAGGACAGGGTGTATCAGGCACAATCGGTGAACCCGGTTTTGACCAAAGTAGATCATCCAATCAGCCAGCGAAGCCAGTGGTGTCAAATACTCCAAAATTCAAGGGTCCTCAGCATGGTATCGCATTATGCTAATAATACTTTGCAACAAGGTTTTATCCTACGTCCCCTATTCGCGTCCTCGTATTTCAACCCTTTCCTACTAAGTACTTATTTTGAACGTATACATATTTTGTTTTCCATTTTTAAACATGGTGATTCGTGACCAAAACTGAAACATCATACACAGGACCGCATTTTAAGGGAGGTCCTTTATGTAACATTTTTTCCTCAAGGGCTCCATTAAAAAGATTGAAGTTTAAAAATAAAAAACAATTTTCTTTAATATCTTCAAGTAGTCCAACTGGAATGAACTAAAATTTGGTATGCGGATTTATCTAAGTATTTTCCACGTTCAAGTCTTTACTTAAAATTAACGTGCCCCAGTAGCGGAGATACAGGGGATTAGTGGCATTATTTGTCCAAATAAAAATAGTATGCCACTGTTGTTTTTCGAAACGCGCAATTTTTCGAATTTTACCTTCAATTTGCTACAAATAATTACTCGTGTGTTTTTTTCCTAGAGTGCACTGCTCTGGTAAAAATAAAAATAAAACAAATTCGATAGAACTTGTCGTTTCTTGGGAGATAGTTTGTCAAAGTTACGTGTTATACGATTGTTATCGTTACTACTACCATTTTGTTGTTGTTGTTAAGTCAAGTCAAAAGTTTCCTGTTTCCATTTTTGAGTATTGTGAAATGGAATTGAACAATGATGAGTACGCCAATATTACTTTTGTGTACGGGTTCTGTAATGGAAATGCTTTAGTGGGAGTATCAACGTAGATTTCCTTTTACTAACTCGTTTACTTTTATTTTTTCGAAAACAATGCGCTCTAGGAAAAAAACACAACAGTAATTATTTGTAGCAAGTTGAAGGTGAAATTCTAACAATTGCGCGTTTGGAAAAAAAAAGACAATTGCGTACTATTTTTATTTGGAAAGGTAGACAATACTTAGGTAAGTCCACATACCAAATTTTAGTTTATTCCAGTTGAAGGTTTTGAAGATATTAAAAAATGTTTTTTATTTTTAAACTTCAACACCTCGTGTCTTCTTAATGAACCATCAAAGAAAAGATGTTTCATAGAAGACCCCCTTTAAAACGCGGTCCTATGTGTGTTTCATTTTTGGCCACCACTTGTATATAAGCCAAAAGCATCACATCTGTACATGTGTACATTAAATAAAGGTTTCAAATTGAATTGATTGATAATCTTCAAATGGCCATCAGACGTTTCGATTTGATTGAGTTAAAAACATTTTTCAATAAATGTCGACAATTTTGACGAAAAGTCAATTTTGTTTCAAATTATGCCAGATCCTTTCTTGAATGCACCTCACAAATCAAATGAAGAATTAATAAAAAGTAAAATGCAAAGCATAAGCAAGATAATTCAAAGCATTTTTCTCCATTAAATCTCCATTTTCTTTTGTACGTCCAGATTTTTTATCGGTACCTAAAAAACAAATATGTTATGATTGAAATATACGGATATGTGCATCCCACGGAGACAAATATACCTTCGTCTTGGTATTCACAAAATCATTACTAGAAGTAGTCTGTATTTTAGAATTCCTGCGCTTGTGATGTTCGTCATACCATTCCTGTGGTTACGTGCTGAGGATTAATAATAATTGTACGACTCGGATAATACACTCCATGTTAATATCGTTAAAAGGATTCGTTGCTATTATCTTTGGTCAAGGACAACTGCGGGCTGTATTATATCATAACATGATAGAATTTCAGATTCAGATAGCCGAGGGTTACTTAATCAAAGGAATTGCACCACAAGGCATTGCTCAAAACGTACGGAAGGTTATATTATATTATTTTTTTTTATAACAAAGCAGCCGCGCAGGCAGGAGCCTAAATGGCAGGACACGGGGCTGTTATGAGGATCCCAAAGAAATTTTGTTAATCCGATTTTTGAACTGCCTAAGGTTAGTAGAACTGACGATAACGTTCTCTTGTAGTTTATTTCAGAATCTTGACACCCTCGGGATAAAGAAGCGGTCGTATCGTGTTCGGAAATCAGGCGGGTCTGTCTGGCAGGCACATGGTGCAGGAGAGCTCGTTGGTATAGCGGTAGAAGAAAGCTAGATCGCCGACAGCCCGCCGGTGCGAAAGGGTCCCGAGACTGTCTGTTAGAGAAGAGTCATCGATCAATCGGACAGCCTGTGGACAGCATGGAGCATAAACAATGTATTCGGGGCGGCAGCACACCAAACGTGTGAGCAATAATCGAGGCTAGGTCTTATATGGGCTTTGTATAGAGGGAGGAAGCCATGCGGAGGAAACTATGTCTTAGCACTAAACAAATAGCCTAGCTTTTTCGTGCCAGGACAAGTCCTCGGTGGCCTGGACTCCGACCAGCCGAAATGAACGGCTCTCTAGCAAAACTCGGCCATCCATCGAAACAGGATGAGAGCTAGGACGCTTTTTATTCATCAAGGTACCGTACTGTGTTTGGGAAACATTAAACTGTACAAGATTGTTGCATCTCCAAGCAGAGATAACCTCCAGGTCTCTCGTCAGAGAGGAAGTCATCCACCTTACCGGCAGAGATCGGCTGGTTGCTGTGGATTGTGTTAATCGTACAGGAAGGAGGTCATTGATATGTGACAGGAACAGTGCCGGAGCAAAGACCGATCTCTGGGGAACACCCGTGTTGACGTGGTTGGATAAAGAGGAGAACCAGTCAATTACGACGGATATTTTGCGGTCAGAGAGAAAGTCAGCCACTCATCTACAAAGCTTCTCTGGGAGGCCATAGGATGGAAGCCTTCATAAGAGGGCAGCGTGCCACAGCTGATCAAAAGCTTTCGTTATATCAAGAGCAACGACATGAGCCTCACCATAAGACTGGATGAGTTCACTCCACAATTGCGTGATGGTAGCTAGGAGGTCCTCTGTGGATCGCTGGTGCCGGAACCCATACTGCCTGTCACGAATCAAGCCGTGACGTTCGAGGTAGTCCAGGAGCTCCTGCATAGTGTAGTTTTGAATCGACGGCACTTGGGTGACGTTCAGTGAGCAGTGTCGCACGATTTGTTGAAGCTGGCATTGAACCCTGGCTTAGGCACTTTCACTGTAAGAAGGATCTGTTCCTCCATCCCAACGTGGATGGTTATCGATGAACAGACAGGATCTGTGTTAGCGAAACAAACATCTCTCCAAGGGAAGGTGGCCCTCTCAGTTGGCATGTCCGTAATGCCAAATTTTACGGCCTGAAAGAGTTTCTGCTGCACAGCGGGTTCTGACCGAAACCTAACCTCCACAACACCGAGCTACCGAGGGGTCCGCTAACTCTTGACCCCTCTACAACTATAAAAGTGAAATCGATAAATCTTTTTCCGTACGTCTTTGAAACCAAAGGTATTTCCGAAATCATTAATACCAATATTCCCAGATTATTGAGATAAATGTTTAGGAAACGTACAACATTAATATTTTTGTAACGTAGTTTATCATAAAATAACCCTGGAGCAGTTTGTTACAAAAAAAAGAAACATTCCAGCTACGAAGGAATCCCAGTAACTTACACTTCATTACTGATACTATTTTAATAAGCTGCAAACTAGTTACGGCTCTGCTACAGTTCTTGTCTGAGAGGCTGGTTTTTAAAACGACAAAACGAGGTATACATCGGACATTTAACTTTTAAAGACCATGAGATAGAAGCGTTTTTGTACCACATTTCTAGGAAATTGGGAAGGCCTACAATGGGGAACGACAAAAAGATACAATTTAGCACGTTTCTGAGCGGTGATGCGTAGTCATTGAATCGGAATCTTTGAACTTTGGAAATTTATTATCTCCCGCGCCAGCTTGTATTTTAATCGTAAAATTGGAATATAATGCTTTCGAGCTTTTTATGATCCATTTTGATTCACACCTGTAATTTAAGCGTTTGAAAGAAAGGAGGCGACAGGAAGCTCATATTAACGAGATACACAACAGGAGGAACAGCGAGGAACAAAGAATAATTTTTTGTTAGCATTCCACAAAAGAGGATCTTGTATGAGATACACGTTAAAGTCAAACGATCAAGGAGCTACTACCTTGACATTTTTTTATACAGATGCTTAGGTAGAAACTTATCTACGCAACGCGACTGCTAAGGAACGTGAAGATACCCTGTTATTCCGCCTTTTTAACTGCCTAACTTCAGTAGAACCTGATAAAACCTCCTCAGGCAGATTATTCCACAATCTAGACACCTTATAAACAAAAAAACGGTTGTACCGGCCAGTTCTGCACGATCCAAATTTGACAAAGTTTGTCAACGTGTTTATTGATTTTTGAAAGTCCGAGCAAGCAGGGAGAATATGAATTTGTTTTGATTGTGACAACATTTTATTAGACTACACTTAAAGCTTTTCTTCATGACAAAACACAAATACACATAATGAATGGCAAGGTAATGTGCAGTTTCAAAAATTTCCTAACACTGTGCATACTTGATGTAGTTCAATCAAGACAATTCGATTAGTCGGCGAAACAATATACAGGGTGCTTCAGAAAGACGAAGAATAAGTTCGTATAAATATGAATCCAAAGACGCTCCACTACCGAGATACAGGATGATGAAGATTCACTTACGAAATTTGTAAATGATATATCTACGGAGCGGGTGAATATACTGAGATGCAAGACTTCAGACGTTCAGTGAGCAGACCATCAGCAATTAACACACAAACATTCCCGGCTCAAACTAAACCAGGCACGTAGAAACTGGGGTACCTGGACCCCTGGTAGGAAATATTTTCTACGCCACTGGCCTTTTCCATGAAATTAAGTGTACTTTATGAAATAATATTTGTTTTTCCATAAATTTTGTCTCCCAATGAATTTTTGTCAGATCACTCGTTTTGGAGATATTTAGGTTCGAATATTTAAGTTAAAATTCTAAGATATCCTGAAAAGGTTTAGCCTCCCCTAATCAGAAAATACCGTGAAGCTTGGTATTACAAATACTATATGGAATGTGAAGAAAGCTATGTCACCTCATTACGACAATAATTGAATAATATGCGTGTCTTTTCCTCAATCAGTAGCGGAGGAGCTTACCAGTCGTTAAACCTTGTGTATGCAAGCCACTGGTTTTGACGGCGTATTCATTTTTGTTTATAGATAAAGAAACTTAAAAACAAGGTAAGCATTTATTTCAAAAATAAATAAACAAAGCTAATTAGAGTTAAATACGATAACAATAAACGTCACATTTGACACAACTTAGTGTTTATTTCCAAAGTTATGGGTACAACATGGAAAAGAAGAAATAAAGGTGAATAAATGCTATAGCATCCAACCTAAAAGAGGTGTTGACCACCTCTGAATCCAACACAAGCCCGCGCTCTACGCCACAAAGACTCTCTGACTCTTTGGAAAATATCTGACGTTGTACGGAAAGAACTGAAAGCAGAAAGTAGACTCTTTGTCCTCATACTTCGGATCCGAGATTTGCTAACGATTGATGAGAAAAGAAATACCGATAATTTCAGAAGTAAAATAATAAGAATTTTACGCAAATTGATTGGTTCCACAATTAATAGTTGTAATTTTAGTCAAACACAAGAATTTAACAGGAGCCGTATGCCATGAAAACCAGTGGCGTGCATAGACAAGGTTTAGTGAAGTTTTAGCTTCTACGCTACTGATTGAGGATAAAACACGCATATTATTCAATTAATGATATAATGAGGTACCATAGCTTTCTTTACATGTTACATAGTATTTCCAATAGAGCAGGCTAAGCCTCTCCATGAGAATATTTAAGGTTTTTGCCTATAATATTCAAACCTGAATATCTCCAAAACAAGTGATCAGACAAACATTTCTCTGACAAAATTTATGCAAAATTGAATGGTATTTTGAAAAATGCACTTTTTTGTCCGAAAAGGTCAGTGGCGAAAATATTTCCTACTAGGTGTCCGGATACCCCAATTTCTACCTCCCTGATTTAGTTTGGGCCTGGAAACTGTGTGATTATTGCTGGTGATGTGCTCACTGAACGTCTAAAATCGTATCTTTACCCGTTCTCTGGTTATATATTTTTTTAAATTCCGTGAAAAAACTTTATTGTACTGTATCTCGGTATGGGAGCATAGTTGGACTCATATTTATAAAACTTTTTTGTTATCTTTGTTTGTATTTGCTATCTTAGAAATTTCGGCGCGACCTTCTGAAAGACCCTGTATACAATTTCCAGCCATACACTACCTAGAGCTGGTTGGTATAATTGCTTCTTAGACTCTAAGTATCCACTATATGAATATATATATATATATATATATATATATATATATATATATATATAGCCTGTATTTAGGATCTGCCTTCTCAGCTATTAGAGAATAAAAAGAAACTCAAGGCGTCGATACTAGTGTTGGTCGTATCGTTAGCAGGAAACATAAAAGCGTAATTAGATTATCTTACATTACCCCTTTAATGGCAGACTCAGTCTCACTGCATCTTATTCATCTGGAAGCGGATGTAGATAATTCACATATAGCGAGGGCGACAAAGAAAGTATCTACCATAAATCGCATTCGTAGAACAAGGAGGAAATTGGAAGGTTTGGTACAAGAGATTTAGATCGGGATATATATAGGGTGTTTCATTTTAATCTCCCCACCTAAATATTTCCAAAACTACGCATTCTAGAAGAACGTTATAAGTTTCAAGGGGCAAAGTGACGGTGTCCTTCACCTTAATATTGATTGCGACCTTCAAGGTCATTGCAAAGTGAAACGAATATTTCCAAATAAAAACCCGGAAATAAAAAGGGGTGGAATTTCATGTCCGAGTATGACCATCACCATGATCTTCAATGCCATTTCAAGTTCAAATCAAAACATTGAAAACAATTCCCTCTAGAAAAAATGTTGGACAGCAGGCTCACCCGAAGGTATCCTTCACCATCACCTTCAAGATCATGTCAAAATTTTACACTTTTTAATATAGAAGTTTTTGTTATCTGCAATTTTGGCATAAAAATCAAAGGGTTGCATTATAAATAACATTCAAGAAGGACATGACCTCTTCTTTGAGGTTCAGGCAGCAGCGGTGGCCGCAGTAGTAGACTCTTCGGTCTCCTGATCAGTCGCCGTGCGCTGTGCGGGTTCGAATTCCGTGCCAGGAGAAATTTTTCTCTTGACTATGGATGTTGTGACTGTCTGTAGGTGGTAGTCGGTCTCTGACCGTCGAACGCGGGGGTACCACCCGGCGGATCTCGTAGGCGGGGCCAGAATATGTGCATGTTGCATGCACACGTGTTCCCTCGCCAGAGTCCGTGTGGCGTTCCCCCTTTCCCTTGTATCCCCCTATAGCCCCACGGTACCCCATGGGTGTTTAAGCCTTCGTGGTAGTTGGAGTAGAAAAAAAAGGTCACATTCGGAAGTAATATTTTCTGCTTTTGCAAAGTCCAAAATAAACATGAGCATCTCCTTTGAAAACTTTACATTGAATTCCGGTGTAAAAAGGGGGATTCCGATTTAAAATATTCGCTTGACCTTGAAAAAAACTGGGAGATCAGATTACCATCATTTTGCTCCCTCGAATCCCTACAACTTTTGATCGAAAATTTTTTCTAGGATACGTAGCTTCCAAAATATTTAGGCAGGGAAACTAATGGTAATCGCTGTATAGAGCTTCTGAAAAAATTGTATAGACGGGCATTACAATGTAATGTTCGATGATTAATAATGGCTAGACTGCTTATCTCGAGATACACATTTTACTGGGTAACCTTTTCTATTAAACGTCAAAGTTGGGAGAAATACGTTTTTGAGTAATTATAAAGTAATAGTATAAGTGGTCTATAGAAAAACTTTGGGTAACTAAAAGACCCTAAAAATTAGCTCTCACACGTTCAGTTTGCAGCAGCGATTGTTATTGCAAAAAGAGACTCGGTTTTGAAATTTATATTTTCAATCAGAAACCAAAATGATAGCTCAGAGTTAAAGCACCTGTTGTATTCAAAATCCGTAAGAAAATCAGTCAAGATTCTCAACTTTCAAATTGTAACTTTATTGAAAAAATTGCTTTTTTGATAAATTGTCTTCTGGTGACGTAACCACTTCAGCAAACTGTACAGTCATACCATACTATTGTTTTTAAATACACACAGAAAAGCTATTTTTTCAAATTTGCCACAGAATGAAAGAGTTACCTAGCAAAATTTGTTATCTCTAGGTGGAGGACCTTTTCACTCGCTCTAAGTATATTTTAGAGCTCTTCCATTACTTTTTATAAACATGGTCCATCTTGTCTAGTTAATCTGATTTAGTACTCCTTACGAGACACGAAAGCATAATGTAACTCCTTAATCAAACCTTCCTGCCCGGGGTGAGAGACTTCTTGAAGATAGCATACTCACTACATTTTCCTCAGTTGTCTGACAAGCACTCACTGTGCAGCAACAGTCCTTGCTGTATTCCGTCACAGTTAACAACATCGTGTTGGAAACCTTTCCGTCGGATATGCGTTACAATATATAAATTATGTGTATGGTAAGGATACATAAAACAATGTTTCTGTAAAGGCCTATTTAATGACCTATCGCACCAACGTCATATAGATAAAATTAAAGCACGTATTCATGGTATTTAATTTTTAAAGTTCACTCTTATATAAGTGTGGAAAATAAACAGTTTATTAATTATTGGAAATTCGTGCCTTCGATATGCCCTGTTTCGCTTAATTTCTTCACACTGATAAATCACTTTGTTGCCTGTGTGTGTTTGAATATGTCACACATGAAATTTACAGTCGATTTAGTAGGTCAACTTTAGGAAAAATCCTGGAAAACTAGACTAGAAAACATTGCGTTACTGTGCGTGCATCTCTCGTTTGATAAATAATGTAGGCGGATCATACGTACATCCAATTTAATACCATTCGTATTTTGATGAAATTTTGACAGCAGGTACTACTACGGCAAGGGCGGAAAGCTTCGCAAAATCGACAGATCGATAAACTCCAGATCTGTAGATAGTCGTATTCTTTTGTAGTATTTGTACGCTGCATAACCGTACTTTCTAACAACTGCTGCTAATGATCATGACTTTATTCAAGTCCGATATGTGGAAAGGATTCATCGGTATAAATAGCTTTGAATGCGGTCTTGGGTTCCATCGGATCTATAAGTGCGAACAGTACAGTCTTAAATTTAAAGATGCATGCCTTTTTTTATAAACAAGGGGAAATGATGGTTGATTCCTCTTTTCTTTTTTTTTCTTAATTAATTGATTAATAAATAAATAAACCACTATAAATGAAGTCCAAGGGTCACCAATGCAAAACATGTCAAGTAACGTGCAAATTTAGGTCCTAGCACAATAAAGCGGAGAGTGCCGGGGTTAAGAGCGCCAGTGACTCAAAGCGGATTAAGCCACAAATCCCCGAGGTTTTAATCGGAACTTGTTTTGCCTAACTCCCACACAAAAGAAAAGAATCTCATTGTAATGACAAAACCTAATCAATTGTACACAGAGAGCCAAATAAAACAAGATATTAAAGAAAAATCACAATATATTGTCGAATCAAGCAGCACATAATCCTCCACCGCTGGAGAGCAAGTTAAAAAGAAAAAATATTATCCAAAACTATATGTCAATAGAATTATTATACCGTGATCACTAACCCTGCAAAACGTTTACCATGGTACACGTACGAAGGCTTTACAAATATAGGCTTTACAAATATTTTAACCTAAACTTAAACTTATCTGGATAATGGTCTTCTTCCAGTTACAGCTCTAGCACAGATGAGATAGTTTCAGGTGAAAAACCAGGCAGTATATGGTAAGGAGCCTAGCTAGCAGAAAGTAGTTCCCATCGATAAGCAGATAGCACAACTTCTCCCCAGGACCTGCTGCGATTGACGTGGTATGTTACACCTACAATTGTAGGACGCCTTTATGCTCTCCTTGATATACTAAGAGACATATAAATCCGAACACCCAGTTTAAATGGTTTTATTTTAATAAAAGTTGGTGAATGTATTTATCTTACCGTAAATAACAAGTGAAAAATGTTCAGCCCTATCAGTTGGACATTCCGTTTTTTATACTGCTTTTTTTTAATTCACTAACGCTCCAAAAATGAATATTTCAGCCGCAGTAAAGAATCAACGTTGGCGGATTTTGGTTCTTGACATCCGTTACGATGCCTAGAGTACGGAGACCTGTACGATTTCGTCAACTTAGTGAGTTTGATAGGGGCCGTATAGTGGGACTTCGGGAAGCTGGACTTTCTTTTCGGGCAATTGCAGTTAGAGTGCAAAGAAGTGTAGACACTGTGGTTAGGTGTTGTCAGGCATGGCTTCGAGGAGGCCGTACGCAAAGAGCAAGGGGCACTGGACGCCGCCGTAGAACATCAGACCGTGAAGATCGCCGCCTAAGATTATTGGCCTTAAGCGACCGTTTCTCCACTACCAGGTCCATTGCAAATGAATGGTTTGCAGAACACGGAAGACCTATTGGCATGCGAAGTGTTTAACGACGAATGAGAAGTTTTGGCTTGTTTTCATACCGGCCACACTGGGTCCTCCCTTTAACTCGAGAACACCGACGTAATCGCCTTGAGTGGTGCAGACAACGGTCACTCTGGGATCAGAAATGGAACAGTATTGTCTTTAGTGACGAGTCTCGATTTTGTTTAGGCATGCACGATGGTCGTGCTAGGGTTAGAAGGCGACGTGGTGAAAGGAGGAATCCACAGTTTTTTGTTGAAAGACATGTTCATCACACTGTTGGAGTTATGGTTTGGGGTGCTATAGCTTATGGTTCCAGGTCACCTTTAATCTTCATCAGAGGTGACATGAACGCGCAGCGTTATATCCACGAAGTTCTAGAACCCCATCTTTTACCCTATCTTGACACCCTGGCAGGTCCAACTTTCCAACAAGATAATGCCCGACCACATGTTGCAAGAGTCACAATAGACTTCTTTCAACATAATGATGTCACATTGTTACCATGGCCACCAAGATCTCCCGACTTATCCCCAATTGAGCACGTGTGGGATATGATGGGTAGGAGATTGCTCAATTTGCAACGTCCTCCTCAGACTCTAGCAGCACTTCGAGAGGAGGACATTGACCACCTGATCAGAAGCATGCCTAGGCGCGTTGGAGAATGCGTAGCACATCAGGGTGCATCCACACATTATTAAAGGTCAAAGGGCTTTAAAGCAGTGCAATCATTTTTAAATTTTTATCATTTACTTATTATGCTTCATTAAGTACTTATACAAAATTTTATTAAAATAAAACCACTTAAACTGGGTGTTCGGATTTATATGTCACTTAGTATATTTCGAGGCTATGTTACAAATTTCTATTTATATCAAATTGTTCACGCTTTTGGTTTATATAATCTACAATTCAATAGGAGAGCGCTGACGCTGACATGGAAAAGTAGGAACACCCCAAACCTGAAGTAGTAGAAAAAAGACTATGAAGATCAAGGGGGCCATAAAGGCGTCCTACAATTGTAGGAACGACTGACGATACGACCCTTAGTGTCTGACCATGTGTTTAGTAACTTGAACTACGACTAGCAGAAGCGATTAGCTTTCGAGCAAATCTCGGCAATCAAGGGAAAATGGTTGGACGCTTCGATGCTTTCTTGCAGTTAGAAAAGGAAACCCTAGCAGTCAATCTCAGCAATCTGTCTGATAATTTGAGTGTCAACAGCTACACGAAATACAATTTTTGGCAGGTAATATCGAAGTAGCATTCTTCTTTGTCGCGGCCTGGAATATCTCGATGATGGTAAAGATTGCATGATGAAGTAAGAGCGAGGACTACATACCATTGGCTTGTGATACAGACCTTTGCATTTACACCAACCGCCAACGACTTCGACTCCGATCAGTGAATATATTGTGAGCCGGTTTCGGTCCAGGTGAGCATTAACGGTCATGTGTCGATAAAAAATATGTATATAGTTTAACAGGTAGGTAATTATATGGCGGATGTGAACATTTTCGACAGACGTTTCTCCTTGAAGAACAATTTTGCTGAATGAATATATACAGATGGGCATCCGGCGGTACCGTTGACCGATTTGATGACATATTGTTCCAAAAGTTATAGTGAAATTGCACAGAAAGCATTGAATTACGCGTGATTGTCAAGCACGCTGCAAAATGTGTGTTTCTCGTAATCCAGCCAATAGTAATAAATTATGTACTTCTACTGCTATACACTGAAAACCAAATTTGTCTGACGGCTTAAGTCCAATGTGTACGAGAGAGACGCGTGTATAGACTCATATAGTAAGTTAGAAAGAGACAGAATCCGGCTGGATAGCGAAGCTCATCATCGCCTTGCCTAGCAACGCGGACCCGGAAATCTGCCGCGTTGCCAATATGTTACACCAGTGTCTTGAATTAAGAACGATGTTGAAAACATTTGTACAGCTTTTTGAATTGTGAATCGTGTCTACTTTGTTTAGGATCGACCCCAGGTCGGTCCTAACAGCGTTTCATGTTAGGTCGAAATAAAAGGTCAGGATCGTCACAAATTCTGCAACGTTGCATCATTGACTCGATTTGAACACAGGAAATGATTTTCACCTGCGTACACGTAGGCAGTGATAATTTGTATGGTGTAATGGTAAAATTGTTACATTTTTCGTCTGCTTGCTGTTGCAATATGTAACATTAACTTGATTTTTTTCCAACATAATTATAAGTGAATTAGAACCTAAGTCCCTTAAAAATTAAAATAAATAATTTTAATCAAAATGGTGGAACATATTGGCAACACGGTAGGTTGCAGGACCTTTTGCGTCACCGGTGATGACCATCGCTCTTCAGCCGGCTTTTATCTCTTTCTAGTGTGTTAATACATGCTTGTCGCGCTTCTCTCTCGTACACATTGAACTCAAGCTATCAAACAAATTTGGTTTTCTTGTATGTTAACGCAAGCAAATTTGGCAGATTATAGATGCATTAGGCATTCGAGTGACTCAATGACTACGCTTTACGCTTAGCATATCATCCAAATCTTGATCATAGGCTATGCGAATTTGATACAAAATGCGTCCTCCGACATCAATTCGGAATTCAATAATGTCCGGTGAGTATGCCGTAAATTGAGTCCAGACCGCATATGGGTGATGTAAATTGGAAACTGTTGGCGTTTTTCATAAATCTAAGCATTCCATTTGTGTACAGACTTTAATCGTGATAATTGCCGCATACGATATCAGCGATGTACCAATGCATTAAAGAATCCATCATGTAATGACCTGGGGATGCATTTTAATAAAGTAATATCGTTGGACTTGTTATACGAGTAATTTCTTGTCTTAATGAAACATTTTTAACTTGAGAGTTATCAATAGATGTTTAGTGATTGGGGTGAAAACCGTTAAAATATTTACAGCTTCACTGCAAAAATGCGTGTAAAATTACTGTTTACTATGTAAATATTTCCCTCATATGCCATGATATTTTGTTTTTACAATGAGAACAGCGTAAAATCAGATGATAGTTAGGACAAAGTAGTGTATACTTAATAAGTAAACAATTATTTTTCATAAAAACTCGTGTTATACTACAGAAAAGTTACAATGTACTTTTTATCATAAAAGTGAATTTATCAGATTTTTACATTTTTTTTTGTGTAAAATCCGAGATAATATGGATGTGATACATGGCCCATGTAGCACTGCATATGGTAGCTATTGATGCCAAAACTACATATTTAGTTTTATAACCTCAAAAAAGTAGGTTCTATTGTGAACATTTCATTTGTTTTATAAGGTTTTGGATTGTGTTAATGGCTTGCAATGCTTTGTATTGACTTTTACCTGATTTTGATTTAATGCTTTATTTTTACCACCGAACTTCAAAAGAAATCTTTTTTCAAGTAATACTACTGATTTTCTTTACATTAAAATTCAATAAATACATCGGATGTTCACTCTAACTAGAGGATGCCTCACGTGGAAGCAAGTTCGGATTGTACTCGTAGTTGTGTGAGTGCAAGTCTTTTTAATTGGTTTATATTTCATACGGTTATATAGTCGAAATCACGAAAGATGACGATTACGTCATCATTTTATTCTGTAGTAAAGACAAACGACAGCCATTTGTGAATATTTTTAAATGAAGGTTCAGATGTGTTAGACAGAGACAAACAAAATTTTATTGTCTAAACAAGTAGTATTGCTGAATTGCATCCGATAAAGACAGACGATTTTTGCATGTTTCATGATCGATCACATTTGAAAGATGACAAGTGAGGTTATGTCATGTCAGCGTGTTGACAGTTCGTTGCAGGTTAGGTTGTTTTCGAACAATAGTTTGGTCGTTGGTGTTCCTGTCTTGAGGTGTATTCTGTTGTGTGTATAACTGTTTTTTTCAAAACAAAATCTCCTCACAAAAATTATTATTAAGGTAGAAACTAAATAATTTCCAACATAAGAGCATCATTTAAGACTTTAATTCTAGTTTTCGCTATGAAAAGCAAAACTCTTAGCTCTCAATCACAGGGCTTGGTACTATCCTTGCTGAATTATTTTCAACAAGAAAAGGATAATGGAGGGCCTCTATTACCTTTGTTAGCTGTCCAAGAGGTTTGTAATAGTTAGAAATATGGTCATATGATTGACAATTTATTCTATATTATTTTTCAGAGGGTGGCTCAGGCACTAAGTATCAGTTTGTCCACTATTACCAGAATACAGCGCCGTTTATCATCTAATGATAATGTCCTAAGATCACCTGGAAAGAAGAGACCCAGAAAAAAGTCTAAGACAACAGATTTATCTGATGCAGTCAGGCATAATATACGAGATACAGTGTATCAAATGTATAGTGAAAGTAATGATAATGAGCGTGAGATGGTACATTCCAAATTATTGATTTTTTGTTGTTTCAAAGAAACATGTCACAGCAGCAAATTTGAATAAAACGCTTAAAGAAAAAGAGCTTGCTTCTATCAGCAATAGCTCTTTACAAAGAGTGCCCACCATAGGCTTTAAATATAAAAAAGATGGTAATAGAAGATTTCTAGTTGAGCAATCCAGTATTGCTTTACTTCGCAACAAATTTTTGAGAAGTTATAATGACTATGTGAACACTTCCTCGCATCAAATTGTTTTCATGGATGAAACATGGATATTTTCAAAAGGCAGTCCAAAAAAGTCTTGGCAAGATGAGTCAATAAAAAGTGTAAGGAGACCATTGGGCTTTCAAGGAAAGCGATTTATTGTTGTCCATGCAGGGAGCGAAAAAGGATTTGTTGATGGAGCAAGACTGTTATTTTCCTCACAGTCTAAATCTGCAGATTACCATGGTGATATGAACGGCGAGACATTCATTAAGTGGTTAAAAGAAAAACTCCTCTGCAACTTGGAAGAGCCATCAGTGATAATTATGGATAATGCATCCTATCATAGCATTTTATTGGAAAAGACTCCAAACACAAGTTCTCCAAAAAAAGAGATTATTGACTGGCTGGTAAAAATGAAATTGTGTTCCAACCAACATTAACTAAAGTGGAGTTATTGAATATAGTGAAAAGAAATCGTAAGGAAAAGAAGTATTTAATAGATGAAATCATAAGAAGTTATGGACATGAAGTTCTTCGTACCCCCCCACATACCAGTGTGAATTTAATGCCATCGAGTTAATATGGGCCAATGCTAAGCAGTATTATGATAGACATATTGGAAGATGTGGTCATAGTGATGAAAATGTTTTAGCTATGTGGAATGAAGCTCTGTCACAAATTACACCAGAGGTTTGGAAAAAATGTGTGAAGCATACCCATGATGTAATTTTAGAGTGGTACAACAAAACCATTACTCGTGAAATAGAACCACTGATAATCTCATTTGATTCAGATAGCGATACTGAATCTGACAGTAGCGATTAATTTTTAATTTGAATTTGACCATAAGTAATGGAATAACATATTGAAATGTACAGTTTATTTTATTTGATATATGTTTTATATAATTTTGTAGCTTATGCTAAAATGAATAGTGGATGGCATGACATGAAATAGTACAAAAATATTTTAACTTTGGTATGCTTATTTGTGTTTGTATTTTTTTTTTATAAAATAAAATCATGTTCTCAGAATCAATTGGTAGTTTTAATGGAGCTGATACCAATGTACGTATATTATTAAGATTTTGGTAAGAACTCTAGGGACTCAACAATATTAGATGAAAAATAGGTTCAAAATATTATTATTGTGAACAGAGGAAATGCTGTTTTTTTTAATAAATATGTAATTTTATTGCAAATAGAAGTCTTAAAATGTAAATTTGTGCACGGATAATGATAATTTAAAATCATGAAATAGAATAAATAAATATAATCACTGAAATCAGCTAACTTCGATCACATGTTCCTGACATCGTAACCCTATCATCGACGTACGTCCGGTAATTATTTCGTTACAATTTATGGTATGACGTAATCGTCATCTTTCGTGATTTCGACTATAGTATGGTGGTCATTCCAGTGCAGTTATATTTTTTTGTAGTTCAAGGGTTTATGATATGGTTGATGTCATAAAATCATTTTATGTAGGACTCTGTTAGAAACCGAACGAAATTCGAATTCCAGATGAGAATATGATTCTTGAGAAAATATTTCATCAGCTATCACATTTACGCCCATGAACTACAACAGCTACAACTTTCTGTACTGGAATGGTCTGTCACACTGTAACTTTCAACAAAGCAATTAAAAAAATAAAATAGTACAGTGATATGATTTGGATCCCTCTACAGTAAATTGAATCACAAAGTTTGTTAACAGGTAATCAAGCTCACGTATAATATATAATAATATATAATAACCTGTTACGTATTTCAATACACAAAGAATTCTGGATATGTCGGAACATATTATGTAAAAAATATACATCACAGAATTTCCCTATTTTATTTTACCGTTTGGTTGAGTAAAAGATTCTGAGGTTAGTTTATTATGTATTCAGTCATAATACTTTACACATTCCTTTAATTAATCAGGATTTTCTAAGTGGGCCACGCCTTTATGTATGTGATATAATTATTAGATCAGAAAATATAGAATATTCTTTCTAATGTGCAAGTTGCTTGATCAAATGAGAATACCGTGGCGCATTTGAACTGAATAGCCGGCTAGTGATTCAACAGCTACCAGAGCGTCTCGAAATAACTTAGCCCACTTCTTATCCACAATTTGAGAGTGTAAAATTTGAACCGTTTCAGTACACTAGGATGCCTCTTTTAATACCACCAAAACAAGACAGCGGAATTCTTTGTTTTACTTCATTTCTCGGAACAGCAAACAAATCTAGGGGTGATTCTTACCGGAATAGCCAACAAAATGTAAAAAATTTCTTCATCCTACGAGTTACACCTTTCTCCATCATCTACTCTTGAAAATACGAGTATTCCTGAGCCGGTCACAACAACATTGTTGAGGATTATTACTAGATATTACACCGACGGTTTTACAAGGATGCTGTCATGATAGCATGTGTTTGATGTTAAAGTATGCCGGGACCATAGTAACGTCCAATGTCATTAATTTTCTTAATAATTGACATCTAACGTAGGTATTATAGGCACTCATAAATACGTTAGCTTATAAGCGTTATTATTCATTAATGACCTACAATTCATCGCCACTACTGTTCTTTTAGAGAAGTCGTATTACTCAAGAAGAATACCCAGACACTTGGTGATGTAACTGCGGGATGATGATGGCTTCTGGGGGTCGATTCGTGGAATTGAGAGGGAGTAGAATAACTATTATTACGGATTTTCACAGGTTTTAATGTCTCTATGGCGTTTATTAAAGTTTGTGAATACATTCATTTTTGGTAAAGTGATAGCTCCTAGGTCTTTTCATGTCAAAAGTGTTTTGCAAGTACGACGGCGATACTTCCGCTTTTATTTCTCGAGGGAGTCACTGAGGAAATGACTCTTTTTTCATTATTCTGTTGAATACCGTAATAAATGGGTGATACCAAGGTGTTGTTCTTGGATGAAACGACCCATACAAGGAGCCTTTATCTGTCGGCAAACCGTAGCTATTCAACTTTGTGTATTTTTTTACTCGAAAAGTCTGGGCTTTTGTCTTTTTGCGACCGCATTGTTTGTTCTGTTGCTTTTTATTTCTTGGCACTAAATTGTGTCGCGTCTATGGTATTTCGGAAGAAAGGGGAAATACTCATGCTAGCAGTAGGCAGAATAACAAGAGTTGTAGTCGACATCTCAAAAATCGCCGCTAGAACCGCGGCCAGAAGACCGCAATTTATAATAAATCGCTACTGTGAAAGTGGCTGTTAAGAAGCTCTATAGGAGACCAGGGGTCAGTGACAAAGTCCACACGTGAGGAATCAAAGGTTAGCACCATTTCAGTGCCTCGTGGTTCACCCCCCTTTTAGGTTCTTTGTCTCGGATACTCAGGGCTCTTATACTAAGTGACATATAAATCCGAACACCCAGTTTAAATGGTTTTATTTTAATAAAAGTTGGTGAATGCATCTATCTTACTGTAAATAACAAGTGAAAAAATTTTCAGCCTTATCAGTTGGGCATTCCGGTTTTTATACTGCTTTTTTTTTAATTCACTAACGCTCTAAAAATGAATATTTCAGCCGCAGTAAAGAATCAACGTTGGCGGATTTTGGTTCTTGACATCCTTTACGATCGGTTACGATGCCTAGAGTACGGAGACCTGTACGATTTCGTCAACTTAGTGAGTTTGATAGGGGCCGTATAGTGGGACTTCGGGAAGCTGGACTTTCTTTTCGGGCAATTGCAGTTAGAGTGCAAAGAAGTGTAGACACTGTGGTTAGGTGTTGTCAGGCATGGCTTCGAGAAGGCCGTACGCAAACAGCAAGGGGCACTGGACGCCGCCGTAGAACAACAGACCGTGAAGATCGCCGCCTAAGATTATTCTCCTTAAGGGACCGTTTCTCCACTACCAGGTCGATTGCAAATGAATGGTTTGCAGAACACGGAAGACCTATTGGCATGCGAAGTGTTTACCGACGAATGAGAAGTTTTCGCTTGTTTTCATACCGGCCACATTGGGTCCTCCCTTTAACTCGAGAACACCGACGTAATCGCCTTGAGTGGTGCAGACAACGGTCACTCTGAGATCAGGAATGGAACAGTATTGTCTTTAGTGACGAGTCTCGATTTTGTTTAGGCATGCACGATGGTCGTGCCAGGGTTTGAAGGCGACGTGGTGAAAGGAGGAATCCACAGTTTTTTGTTGAAGGACATGTTCATCACACTGTTGGAGTTATGGTTTGGGGTGCTATAGCTCATGGTTCCAGGTCACCTTTAATCTTCATCAGAGGTAACATGAACGCGCAGCGTTATATCCACGAAGTTCTAGAACCCCATCTCTTACCCTATCTTGACACCCTGGCAGATCCAACTTTCCAACAAGATAATGCCCGACCACATGTTGCAAGAGTCACAATAGACTTCTTTCAACATAATGATGTCACATTGTTACCGTGGCCACCAAGATCTCCCGACTTATCCCCAATTGAGCACGTGTGGGATATGATGGGTAGGAGATTGCTCAATTTGCAACGTCCTCCTCAGACTCTAGAAGCACTTCGAGAGGAGTTGGAGGTTGACTGGAATGAGATACCACAGGAGGACATTGACCACCTGATCAGAAGCATGCCTAGGCGCGTTGGAGAATGCGTAGCACATCAGGGTGCATCCACACATTATTAAAGATCAAAGGGCTTTAAAGCAGTGCAATCATTTTGAAATTCTTATCATTTACTTATTATGCTTCATTAAGTACTTATACAAAATTTTATTAAAACAAAACCATTTAAACTGGGTGTTGGGATTTTTATGTCACTTGGTATATTTTGGTGTATTGTACGAAGAGACACACGTTTGGTTCAAGAATGCTGACAGTCATTGAGAGATCTAAACTGCAATGAAAATATATCGATTTCAAACCTCATTTCAAAATTAATCTCAAATAAATGCAACCATTACCGACATAGGTAGGTCACTAATGTAACCGTAGCAGCCTTTTTACGGCAAACTGTCATTTATTCGTGTACAGCCTTAATGCGAAAAAGTTATGCCTCGCCAAAAATTAAAGTCTAAGCGTAGTTTTTTAAGAATTCATTTTTCTGTTTTCTTCTCGAGTTTTAAGGCTGTATTATAGTTTAAAAAAATCGAAAGTCAGTGTCACGGATTCTGTGTTATATTGAACATGATTTTTTTGATGTTCATAGGGCACCTCGGGCGCTACCGCATTATTATTTGTTACTTTAAGGCACCATGAAGGTATAAGTACCACTATGCAAGGAAGGGTGATACAAGGAAGCGAAGATAGCAACATCCATATCCAGTTTCCAGTATGAAGTGCTTTTCAAAAAGGTCACCTACTTGTTTTTTAACGGGTCAAGTTCAGGGTGATAAAATTGATGTATGAATACTATATTTTAAAGTGACAATTGATACTATCAAATAGCGGCTGGGCGACATCCTGGAGCATGTTTCCAAATGCAATGGGTGGTCATGTAATAACTCATATTAAAGCTCCTTATCACTAATTTATAGATAGTAGAGCACACATTTATTATCCTCCAACATGGCGGAACGACAAATTTAACCGTGTTTGTATATTCATTCGTTTATAACGCAAAAACGAATCATCAAAACGCTGTAATATTTATTTGTCTTTTGAAAGAGTATATCTGAATTGTGATGAAATATAAGCATTCCATTTAAAAAAATGATATGCATAATTCATTTTTCAAATAGAATGTCGTATAGTTATTTTAGAACATACTAACTAGCTGACCAGATAGACCTTGTCCTGTCTTAGCTATGAACTGGGATGAATAACGAATAATAGAAGGGTAAATATACCTATGAAATATAAGTAATTGTATAGCGAAGGGTTTGTACCGCCATGTAGCTAGCAAAATACGTTGGCAGCACTGTCATTCCCAAATCAACCTTGAAAGTAGGCATACAATTATGTGGAATGAACCTGTTGCGCCAAATGACGACATGTGAGAGCAATTATTGTATTGCTGGATATGAGTCAGAAAATGCATTTTGAAGAATCACAATTTTAATATAAGGCGTAATTGCGGTGAACTAACATCCATCCTTGTTAATTATTTTTGAACAAATACTTCTCAAAAAACTTACTGAACCAACTAAAAACTGGATAAAAGCTCTAATCGAGTGGACTGTGTACTACTAATTAAATAAAACAATATTTTTTCATCGATAAACACTGTTAAATGATAATATAAATTTGCGGCGTACGAGCTGTCGAGTTCAAAACGATAGGGTAGTGAAAGTCAATTAAGCAAAAGAAACGTATTTTCGTCCGCCATTTTTTTAATAGGGTTAACTGACAATGGTAACAATTAAGCAACACAACAGTTTCCTTTGAAGCGGTCATCACAAAGCACGGATGGTAAATAATGTAAGTCCAAAAACGAAAGCACCCTGTTTTCATAAACTATTTTCTCTCACATAGCTAACTGTCAATAGCTGTTGGAATAAAGATGGCGGTGTGTGTGGTGCTTGAGATATTTCTTCTGCTGTGCGTGGATCATGCTCAAGCAAACTGTCAAACGCGCGTAGCTTAAATATACATTTTCTGCGCAATTTTCTTGGTTTTTCTTTCCGTAAGACCTTTTCTATACAGCATTAAGAAACTTAAAAAAAAAGATGAATGAAATCGGTAAAATCGTTCTCAAGTTATGGCGTGACCATAATCCCGTAATCTCTACTAATATTAGTAAATTATAAATGAGGAAGTGTGGGTATTTGTTACTCAATCACGCCAACATTGCTGAATGGAAGGGTTATTACGTATCGTGAAAAGTGACATGTTGTTTCTTATATTATATACGTTCTTTTGTAACATTAAGTAGGTTTTTCTACAAGATGTCAACTTAGAACTAGCTGTTGTTCACTTAATATGCATTCGTTCTGTAGCTGCACGTGTTTCCTTATCGTCATGACAATTAGATTATAAATATTTGGCTCTGATGTGATGTAACATCTGCTTCAGAGATGGCATTATTGGAGGGCTAAGCTGTAAGTTCCATACGTTGGAAGGAAACGGCAGGGCGTAGGTGCGTGATGAGAATCTGTGTACTAATAATCTGTGTTAATGATAATTCCATTGGTTTCTTATCTCAAATGCCTACACTCACTTGAGATATATGCAAAGCTAGAAATTAATGAGAGAGATGATAAAAGAAAATCCCTGGTTGGTGGAGTATATTATAACCAACTGGTGAGAAAATATGCCCTAGAGAGGAATATTTATGAAACGTGAAAAAGTTATTACATTATTTTCCAGTCACTTAATTTTATTTTTAATTTGCGATGTCATGTAAAAGAATACAAATCAACGCCTAGATGTGATGGCACTATGAAAATGTTTTTTGTGTGATACATCATTCAGAATTTTTCTATGATGTGACTTAATTATACACAACGCGGGTGCGGTGATGATTTCCCATAATGCTTCGGAAAGTTCTTCGAAACGCAAAAAACCGGTGGAAAATTCAAACTTATAACTTTGAGCATAACCTCTCTTCGGAAAGGATAACACAAAATACGTTTTTTTTACATTATACAGGTTTGTTGCGTAATAACCCTGCGAATTTGGATGAAATTTGGTAGAGATATAGTTTATAGTTTTTATCCCTGGGAATAACTTTAAGATATAATATCTATTTCACAGCTACAGCCTCTAATGGCTTAATGGAATTTGTCATGAGGTGTCTGGCGCGGCAGCCGACCGACATGGGTAAGGGTATACAGGGTGTACAAGATTCGCATCTCTATACAGGGATCTCGACTCCTGTTATACGCACAGCAAAGGTTAAATGGAGAAACATTTAGAGGAAACTTATTGAATTCGATAGCCGGCTTTATATTTACGATCGGTCAATTGGTTTTGGAAATATCGGCGAAAAACCGTCGAATTTTGTTTTTTGCCAGTAAATCCGAAGCGGTTAATTTGAAAGCTGTCGAAATGTGACATTATTCGGACTTTTTGTTAAGGCAAATAAGATAGCGTGTATGAAATGTCTCAATCGTCTTTGGTTTTCCCGCAACCTGCCTCAACATAAAATTTTTCTTATGGCCGCCATATTGGATTTTTCGATTTTTAGAAGAGCCTAAAATGTCTATCCTAGTGCATAACAGATTGGAGTATCATCAACATATCATCACAAGTAATGTTATGTATTACTTTTTTTCTAAAGAGCCACGATTTATTTGTCAGAAAAAGATAATAATAAGTAAGGCATTTTTTTCATCTAAGGAGGCTCTGACTCTGACGTTAAATAATTCAAAGCATTAAAATTGTATTTTAATAAGTAGTAGGTATATTTTCTCGAATTAAAATCATACATCTGACAAAAACATGGGCAAAATCTGTTGAAAATGGCCGGTACTCCCTACTCAAATGAAGAAAGTTTGACATGTTAGCGCTGCACTTGCAGTCACACAGAAACGCCGACATTACCTCAGCAAGGTACTTGGAGATGTACCCCGAACGACGGCGACGGCAGCCTCATAAAACCCAATTTGGACAAATAGTAGTTAATCTAATCGCGACAGAAACATTTTACAAGCATTCAACGAAATCCCTAGTGCGTCAGTAAGAAGTATCAAAATCAACGTACAGAGAGAGAGTGTTAAATAAGAATAAGGACCATCGATACAAACCTACAATAGTTCCGGGACTTGAGGAAACTGATTCTCCAAGGCGAATGCGCGATCTTGTAAATCATGACTTGTGATCCGATGAGAGTAGGTTTACGAATTGTGGAGTTTTTAATAAGCAAAGCACTCATCATTGGGCTGTGGAAAACATTCACGAAGTGGCAGACGTCTACAGATCAGATTTGGAACTAACGTTTGGTGTGGAGTGATTGGTAATTTAATCTAACTTGCCTTTTTTAATTGGGCACCTATTTGAAATTAGGTATTAATCATTTCAGAAAATCGACAGAGAATAACTATACTAATCTAGCCAAGAGTCCAGCGATGATGACTAAACCACTGGATATTGTGATAAAATTTATCGACCAATTAGCTGAAACTTTAGTTTTTGACATAGGAGGATAAAAAGTGATTTAATATAAAAACCGATTTTTGCGAGCAAGTTGGGTGAGTCGATCCTATTAGGTAATAAACTATATAGGAATGTTAGTCCACTGTCTATACTCCTAAGTTCTAATGGCTTGAGATTGCAATGAAATGACATAATTTACTGGCTCACACCGTGACATGGATTTAATTTGAATTAGATGTTTTTAGGGAATCGCTGTTGTACGGATTCTAGAGCTTCTATGCGATTTTGGTAACATGGATTAAAAATAATTGAACCCTACGACTCTTTGGATCAGACAAAACAAATATATAGAATCTTCAATGCATTTACATCTGAAAGCCATTTACTGTTACTTATGGCATCTGTAAGAGTGAAATTCCAACTTAGGATCAAACAATATGCCCGATGCTAGATTTCTTGCGAGTAAAGGAGTAAACTTTTGATTTTTTATATTCAAGGCTAGTTAGTTACAATCACACCAATTATCTGACAGTCTTCAGTAGTTTAGATCTCATAGAAAATGTTGAGGTCATCTGCAAAAAATAAGTGAGGACAGTTCAGATGAAGGGACAAATCGTTTATGAAAAACAAAATATGTAACGGACCCAGATTTGATCCCTGAGACACTCCAAAGGTGAAAATAAAATTATTCGATGAGAATCCATTGTACTAGAAAATTCTACTCCTCTACTTAGATAAGATATTAGAAATTGATCAACATGTGGCTAAATCCAAATATTTGCAGTTTGTTTACAACGTTATTATGACTTATTCTGACAAACGCCTTTGAGAGGTCAGTATCTACAATATTTTTGCGATTACTACCTCCCCAGTGCCATCAGAAATAAACGCCACACATGGTTTATCAGTAATCAACAAAATATCCTCACATTCCAATCCCACCCATTAAGGGCGATAACGGTACGTTGTAACCTTCGATTAAAATTCCCTTGTTGAAAACCGGTCCGTCCCGTCACCACATCCGCTTCATTCAGCACCCCGATAACGCTACAGCGATCTGCCTGACTCAAGGGTGGCGGTGCACCGTTCATCAATAGCAGAGCGATCCTAGTCCCTTTAAATTTTAAAAGGCGCGGTTCAGTTGTTCTCAGCGGCAGGCAGTTGTCTAGGCTCTACCGCGTACTGCACTCTTGACCTATTTTGTTTAGACAAGCGCGGAACGGCGTCGTTAGTACCGCTGAGCCACTAAATGTGGCGTGATGACACACATATTATCATCATGGCGATAAGCAGGGCTATAGACATATGCTACCATAATGCAAATGTTTGTAAAATGTAAAAATCACGTTTAACTTAGACTTATACCCCTTATGAATGGCAGCAAGGATGACAACACCCGAAGGATGGGCCATTCAATATTCGTTACATTTTGAAATGTTATTTGAGTATCATGACTTAGTTTATAGCGTGAAGCAAAAAATGCGTGGGAAGTAAAAAGAAGTTTGGCAATGATCTGAAGTCCTGCTTGTACAGCAGTCGCCAACCTGTCGGCGACCGTGTCCAAGATCCCGCCACACGAATTCCGTTCACTCTGCTACGCTATATAGACGGAACTCAAATGGTATGATTCCAGTCACAGTAACCGATAAGTCACCGACCACAATGCGAACAAACCTTATCTCGTCTTTGCTTTTTGGTTATAGCTTTGCCGCTACTGATTTGATTTTCAAAGACCCCAAGAAATGCCCTTCTGCAAACATTAAGCTCGGTGTCGTGCTGTGTCGTTTCTGAGGTTTCGGAGTTGAATAAATAACATGGATTTCCGTGATGTAGAACATTCTGAAATGTTTCACGATTATAATGCTTCTCTCGCTTGTATAACAGTACGCTACATCTATGAATGTTTGCTTGGGAGAACTGATGATACCAAACTTATACCCAAAAAAAGGCACTCTTTTAATGATATAGTGATATTTAAAGATCGTGTCTGGGTGCCATTTTTGAACATTATTCATACTAAATGGGGGAGAGGGGTCATGTGATGACTCATTTTATCAATACTTTATAACCCCAGAGTGTGAGTTTCAAAGTAGCGCGCTGGCGTTTTTGTACGTAGAATCGCTTATAACTCAACAATTAGTCGTCAAATCACTATAGGAAGTCTTTATTAATGCACTTAAAAATGGCGAACATTCCCTTTGAAAAAATACAAAGTTAGCCAGTTGTTTCAATGAAATAAATTTTTTATTACGTGTTTGGATAAATCCCTCTAAGAGTATAATACCATTCCGTTTTGAACAATGGCTGAGTAATAAGCAATTCAGGGGAGTTTTAGGACTTCCAAGTGTGTTCGGAAGGAGGCGGGGAATGATCAGATAATGTAACCTCTGACCCGCCCTCCGTAAACGTGTAAACCTGTGCACCTTTCATGTAGTGGCTCTGTAACGCTAATCCTGGCGGATCTGGGCTAGAGTTCCGAATTCTTGAGAAATCGGTCCGATGCGAATTGAAGATCCTTAAGCCAAGATGCTATGTGCACTTTCTGAGGAAGATACTGGCGGTTAATTCAGAACACGACAGTGACAGATTGACGGGACACCGGACACCTGGATCTGGTCAGAAGAAGGTTTTGAAGGGTACATGACGAGGAAAGCACGAGCACTTCTACAATTTCTAAACTTCACGTTTAACGAGAGGGTGCGGATTTAATTGCGGCTGAATCCAGCGACCTTCCACTAAAACACAGGGTGCTGGTGCTTATCCCTGAACAGGACAAGGAGGAGCAACCGAAGAAGTGAATAATCCGACGACTAGGGAGGTTAACTGTTAACTAATTGCGGCTGAATCCAGCGACCTTCCACTAAAACACAGGGTGCTGGTGCTTATCCCTGAACAGGACAAGGAGGAGCAACCGAAGAAGTGAATAATCCGACGACTAGAGAGGTTAACTGCTGAATTGGGAGTTGGGTGCTTGTACCTTCTCAGCTGTATAGGAACGCAAGTAACTCTATGGTTCTCCATCTATGAATGTTTGCTTGGGAGAACTGATGATACCAAACTTATACCCAAAAAAAGGCACTCTTTTAATGATATAGTGATATTTAAAGATCGTGTCTGGGTGCCATTTTTGAACATTATTCATACTAAATGGGGGAGAGGGGTCATGTGATGACTCATTTTATCAATACTTTATAACCCCAGAGTGTGAGTTTCAAAGTAGCGCGCTGGCGTTTTTGTACGTAGAATCGCTTATAACTCAACAATTAGTCGTCAAATCACTATAGGAAGTCTTTATTAATGCACTTAAAAATGGCGAACATTCCGTTTGAAAAAATACAAAGTTAGCCAGTTGTTTCAATGAAATAAATTTTTTATTACGTGTTTGGATAAATCCCTCTAAGAGTATAATACCATTCCGTTTTGAACAATGGCTGAGTAATAAGCAATTCAGGGGAGTTTTAGGACTTCCAAGTGTGTTCGGAAGGAGGCGGGGAATGATCAGATAATGTAACCTCTGACCCGCCCTCCGTAAACGTGTAAACCTGTGCACCTTTCATGTAGTGGCTCTGTAACGCTAATCCTGGCGGATCTGGGCTAGAGTTCCGAATTCTTGAGAAATCGGTCCGATGCGAATTGAAGATCCTTAAGCCAAGATGCTATGTGCACTTTCTGAGGAAGATACTGGCGGTTAATTCAGAACACGACAGTGACAGATTGACGGGACACCGGACACCTGGATCTGGTCAGAAGAAGGTTTTGAAGGGTACATGACGAGGAAAGCACGAGCACTTCTACAATTTCTAAACTTCACGTTTAACGAGAGGGTGCGGATTTAATTGCGGCTGAATCCAGCGACATTCCACTAAAACACAGGGTGCTGGTGCTTATCCCTGAACAGGACAAGGAGGAGCAACCGAAGAAGTGAATAATCCGACGACTAGGGAGGTTAACTGTTAACTAATTGCGGCTGAATCCAGCGACCTTCCACTAAAACACAGGGTGCTGGTGCTTATCCCTGAACAGGACAAGGAGGAGCAACCGAAGAAGTGAATAATCCGACGACTAGGGAGGTTAACTGCTGAATTGGGAGTTGGGTGCTTGTACCTTCTCAGCTGTATAGGAACGCAAGTAACTCTATGGTTCTCCATCGACGAGGTCTCCTAGAGGGCACTGTTGAGCAATCGTCTTAGAGCCTTTTACATGTCCGAACGGCTTTGAGTGGACTTGATGAAGAGGATCCTCTTCAGGCGAACGTCCAGCACAGTAAAACTGCCTGGGCTTACTGCTGCGATCAGGGACTTTGATGTGGCTCTCATCCAGGAACCCTGGGTAAGAGGTAAGGGGGCAGAATACCCGAAGTAGATCATCTGCCAACCCAATAGCATGCATTCTGACCAGAAAAGTTTTGGAACTACTGCTACTGACGATCTTCACAACGAGGGATCTTATTGCAGTAAGGATTCAATCTGGGAATCGAAACTCTCCGAGGTAGGTAACACTTGGATCAGCGTACCTTTCAAATGATGGTCCTCTAGGCAGCAGCGGTGGCCGCAGTAGTAGACTCTTCGGTCTCCTGTTAAGCCGTCGTGCACTGTGCGGGTTCGAGTCCCGTCCCAGGAGAAATTTTTCTCTTCGCTATGGATGTTGTGATTGTCCGTAGGTGGTAGACGGTCTCTGACTGTCGAACGCGGAGGTACCACCCGCCGGATCTCGTAGGCGGAGCCAGAATGTGTGCATGCACACGTGTTCCCTCGCCAGAGTCCGTGTGGCGTTCCCCTTTCCCATGTATCCCCCTATAGCCCCACGGTACCCAATGGGTGCTTAGGCCTTAGGCCTTCGTGGTAGTTGGAGTATATAAAAAAAAAGATCCACCACTAACCAGAGCAATAAAAGAGCTAGTCTAATCTGAGGGGTTCTAACACCAGTTACAGAGGTGGACCACTCCTTCAATTTATTATAGACAATAACTTATAGTTACTAAATGTAGGAAATAAACCGACTCTTGTTAACCACCAATGAAAGGAGATAATCGACATAACTATTGTGACATCTGTTCGGATCACAGAAAAATAAACTTCGGTATAGGAGACTTAGAGCTTATCAAAGTAACGTACCGTTATCCCCAAAGAACAGATTGAGCAGGGTTCAGGACCTGTTTACACCAAAAGCTGGAAAAGACTACGGATTCCATAAATGACGACTGAACTTGAACTGGCAGAGGCACAACTGCAGCACGCTGTCATATTTGCCTTCTATATCACTTAGTTATGAAGGGAGCCAACAGGAACATGCCTTATCTGACGACCTGGTAAAACCGAGGAGCAGGGGAGCAGGGTAAGGAACAAGTTCAACTCGATAAAAATAACTGGGCAATGGGACGATTACAGAAGTGCACTGACCAGTTACAATAAGGCTCTGAGAAAGTCTAGAAGAGAATTCTGGAGAAGGTTCGCGAGGAAAAATAGCAGACCTCAGTATGTACCAAGCTCCAAAAGGTTCTCTCGAGGAAACCTTACAGCTCCATAAGTGCACTAAAAACAGGGCAGGTGAACTTATTTCTATAGGAGAAGAGACTATTAGGGAGTTCCAAAGGGAAAACTTCTCAAAATAGACAATATTGGACCCGAAACCAAAAAAGTCCTGGTAGAGACATTGGATCCTTCAAGGAGAGTCTCAAGAAATGACCGTTAGGTAGCAAAACCGTAGTTGATTTGGAGAAACCAAATGATAGGTCAACATATTTGAGTCATACGAATCTCCAGGATGGGATGGTATTTACCCAGCATTGCTTCAGGAAGGCACGAACTGTCTAACTCTAAAACTGTGCAATCTTCTTAGGGAGAGCTAAGAGAGATTGTGGAGACTCATAAGAGTGGTTTTCGTACCAAAACCTGTGAGAATAAGACAAAATCACTCGGTCCAATAAGTCTGATGTCAGTCTCGCTAAAGACTTTACAAAAACTGCTATTCAGACTTGTACGGGATAATGTTCTGGTAAATAGCTGTATGCAATCGGACCGGTATAACTAGATAACAGGCAAATCGACAGAAATGGCGGTTCATCAGCTGGTATGCGTTAGAAACCAAGAAAGGGCTGCCCTGCATTGCAGATATACAGGGTGCTTTCGATAACATGTGTAGAAATTCAATCTCAAAAGCAACGACGAGAACTGGCTTCGATGAAACAACATGCAGGAATGATACATCTGATGGTGAATAAGCTAATAAGGGAACTAGACCAGCATGAACACAGAACGCTAGGATAAGCGGAATACCTCTTTATCCTATCGCAAGGCAATTCCAGCACCACAGTCAGAGAAAAAATGCAAAGGACTTTGAATATAGTCACAAGATGGATGCCAAACCAAGGTTGAAATGTAAGTCTCTCAAAGACCATAGTTGCTTCGGAAGAAGTTAGGTGCTTAGGGCTGATACTACACTCCAAACTAGGTCGGAACCCGCAGATCAAACGCATTAAGAGAAGAGTGGAGTCGACTACAGTGTTATCTAGACGCTCTCATGGTAAAACATGGAGATTAATTATGGACAACGTTCTGCCGTTGCAGAATTAGGCAAGGTACAAAAACTTGCCTGCCTGTCGATAACAGGTGCAATGAAGACCTCATACCGATACAATTTGTAACAATGGGGAAGGCGAGAATGGGCTACTCCAGGCTTCAGTTACAGCCAAAGGGAATGTATGAGGATCTTGGACACATTCAAATAAGGAAACGTCTGGGAAGCTACACAGTTAACGTGACAAGGGACCAAATAGTTTCCAAGTTTGTATTTAGAAAGAACGTCGAGACCAAAATAGGAGATAGGGTGGAATACTAAAGGCACAACCTGCAAAAGGAAACTACCTGGTACGCCGACTGGCCAAGAACCGTGCAGGGAACAGGTATAGGTATATATGGGAACAGGGTGTAATCGCAAAACATAGGAAATTACTTGGAAGTCACACTATATTTCAGGCAGATGTGTATGATCTTGCATTGCGCAAGAGTACAACTGAGCGAGTACACAATAATAAACGGATCGCCATATATACCGAGAGTCAGGTATCACTCAAAGCTTTAAGAAGTCCTGGAGTGACATCTGTGATTTACAGCGGTGGACACACCAGTCTTTTTCTTTTGATATCTTTACTTCACAACCTAACATAACCGCACAACACCAAAAAGACTGAACTCAAAACTGCACAACTTTCTATCAGGAACTCTTTCAGGTCGGCTGCATAGAATAATTTGAATCGTGACCGTGTGAGCAGTCTACGACATTCGCTAGTTCACGTTTCACTCACCAGTCTCGCCAAGAGTCACGAAAGTTACCAATGGAATTGAATGACTTGGAAGAACTCCTTCAAAAACCACTTGTCGAAATAAGCCTGTTGATTTGCATACCCCCTCTTTGCTTCAATTCAAGCCATAACAGCTCAATTATAATTATCTGTATGGCTATGATGATAACCACTCGATTTGCACAATAATCATGAACCTCGTTGAAATGTTTGAGCTCCAAATAGTGGTTATTCCAAATTATGGACCTCGCTTCCAGTAATGCTGCATGTCAAATTGGAAGTGATACATCACTTGTAAATGACGACAGGCATCACCATGTACTGCAGTTCACTGTTAGTACTAGAATTATCAGAACTATTGACTTCAGCCACAACAGATTTTTCAAAGCTCTTTGAAATTGTTGTCTTACAGATAACATCTAATTTTGATGGAAAAATTGCATTTAATAGAATGCAAATTGAGGAATATGAAGAGCACTGGCCTGATATTTTCTCGCCAATATCTGGGATTCCATGACAATCGAATTTAAGATTACTATTGTTTATGTTATACATAAATGATCTAGTTGTAAATGTATTTTGAATTTGAATTTGAATTATAATGGAATGTCAAAAATGGCTCTATGCGGACGACCTGAAAGTTTTCCATAACCTATACTAAAATGCGGATTGCCAAACCTTGCAAAGCAGCATTGACATTATTTTAAATTGGTACAGCGCTAATCATTTTGAGTTTAATATAGATAAGTGTTTCCTATTAATTGACACCAAAAAGAAAGAAAGAACAACATAGTCCTACAAAATAACGACAGTGAGGGGCGATCAAATGATAGATATCGGTGTACTCTTTGACAGTACTTTGTCATTTTGTGATCATATAAACTATATTACATCAGCCAACCGGATGTTGGTTAAAAGTAGACAATTTTCTCTACTGGAAAATTGTTCTTTAATACGGTATTACATCCATTTGGTTCATATAAGCCGTACTGAGTGAATCTGTAGTGAAAATCAAATTGTTTGACTAGACGGGTGAAAATACTCAGTGTGTTTATTTGAAAACTTCTCACCACGCATTTATCGAAAACTACTGGTTAAAAGAAAAAAAAATGGGCTACATTTTGATTACTTATTGAAATGATAAGTGATATTTTCGTATGTTTCTGTTTTCTGTCTGAACAAGTTAAGATAAATAAAGATTTTTCAAATTTTCTTAAAAACGAATCGACCAATTTAAAAAAATGAGGCGTCAAAATGAAGCACATCTAAAGACCTTTGAAACAAGCTATTACTCGATACTCCTTGTCATTCAAAATTTTTAAGGGATGACTCTGGGGGGCAGAGGGTGAAAGGGGGTGAAGTAGTTGCCCCAATGACAAATCTTTTGACGTGTCTCGGCGTTTTTTATTTTAATTTCAGTGGTATTCAATAAATCGGTGGTAGGAAGCTTCCAAATGAACACCCTGTATATTCATATAAAAAAGGCAAATTTAATGATTGCAGAATTAAATTTAGAAACCCCAAATCTCATAACAATTGAGAGCAGAAACGTGATTTTGAGCTCCTCTAAATAAAGTTGGAATATCGTAAATTACTCTCGTTAAGGAAAAATGACTTTGTTCCAGAGCCTTGTTCACTTAGGCCTACCTCCGGACAAAGTGGCACATTCGTAATTCAAAGGTAAAGTCAGTAGAAGCTAATTTTTGCATCCAGTATATTAATGAGCAGTTTCTTAGCATTTGTGGCGATGCTATCGTACATGCTTTTTACCCTATCAGGATTATTTCCTAATCTGCATAGATAACATTTTTCTTGTAATTAACAGTTTTCATAGTAGCAGTCAAGGCTATGGTTCCTGAATTCAATGTTCTCTTAATTTTTCACTATCCTCAGGATACCCAATCAACGCCAGTAGGTACCTTATGCTAAATGTGATTGTATAACTACTCGATTCATATTCATTAGGAAGGTTCAGCGGACTTAGAAAACAATGTAACACCCCAGTCACGTAAATTTCCATGTATCCATACCACCGATACCACCAGTACCATCATACCATCCTAGACGGTCTGCGCCATATTCTATTTATAGCTTTTATACTGCCTCTACAAGTTCTCATGAACGTAGACATCAAGATACGCAGATATTTTTGCCAGCTGCGATTCCTCGAGGTTTGCAAGAAATCTAAAGCGTTTGACTATTCTGTATTTTGCAGCAACCACATTAGATATATTTTGTAATATCACATAATGCAAAAGGAGTTGTGACAAAGGCAAGCTGCTTTAAAAAAGACTGGATATGTGAAGAATCAAGTCAAAATTTAGCACGTCCCGCCCCCGACTTGCTTCATTATAGAAATGTACTACAGACAACTACAGCGCGACTACAAACACCACAAGCCATTGTTTCACGACTAGACCATTCAGCAAGTTCGCAAAAATTCCAGGTACAGGTACAAAGAGGGATAGTTTATTTAATCAATAGCTGCATTCCAATAAGGCATAGGTCTTATCAGTACAACTGGCCAAGCCGGTAGTAAAGATCGTAGAGCTAATACGCTTTCTCGTGAGCCGCGCAATGCGCAAGAGGGGAGGTGGGTGGACTCAGAGTAGGGATATTCCCTTATCTCTCTCGTTCAGATGCAGTCCTAAAGTCATCGGGGAGCACCAGCAGCGGATCTACAACGTGTATGTCTGTACAGTGGCGTAGTTATAGGGTTTATTCAATGGTATGGAGTTGAACGCGTGCATCCAGCATATACCATATTTGTGTGTAATTTCATGATTACCGAAATCACCTAAATCTATAAGCATATCAATAAATATCATCTAGAAAAGAGACTTAAAAAATAAACCTAACTGCTCTGCTTATTTTGTGATTATATAAAATGTAAGGATTTCTTTGTCAGTTTTTTTTGACATCCTCAAAGGTTATAATAAATTCCTGGACGTTATCCATTATGTACTCCCGACTTAGGTATTGTTCCCCCACTCTTGATGCATGGTCGCAACCGTTTCTCCATGTTTCTGGAGTGACGCGATCTAATGCTTGTTTCCATGTGCAATGATTAAACATATGCCTTTTACAAGTGGTGCTTTTAAGCAACTATCTGTTCCATCATCCCATGCTTTCGGTACTGTGTGTGAGCTATGTATGTATGTTTAGTCATTGTAAACGATATTATTTCTGCCTACAAAAGTTTTTCTATGGTTAAAAGATAAAAACAAATTCTCTTATACTGAAAAACATCTTAAATTTTGTATTCTCAAGTGGTTTGAAATATATCTACACGCCTAGATCTTTGTACTCTTTCAGCCGTCCCAAATATTCTGTCCGTTTCGCTCTGATCTCCGGCTTTTCAATCAGTACCTTCCTGTTATTTTCCAATGGAAGCCCAATTTGCTTACTATTTTCTAGAATGACGTCAGCTTTCTATTAAGAGTTACACCATCGTTGATAACAGCATCGTACACCGCCTTCATTGTAGGTCTCCTTTTATCGATATGCACGAACTTGTATATAACATTTCTAATAATTTCTGCATTAAATTGATCCACTGACGACTTTAGGCAAGATTTGTTTATGGTTTTTCGAGGAGAAGTAAATTTTGTATTCGGTGGTTTGGTGTGATTTTTGGAGTGATTTTCTTTAACTCGTCCTAAAGTATTTATGGATACACCTATATGTTCAGCTACTTTCTCAAATAAACGGCTAAGAGGTATTGTTAATTCTTCTGTCTCATTTTCTCGCTTCATATATTCAAACACATTGAATTATAATTTGTCGTACTTGGCTATGAACAACTTTCTTGTTATTTTGTTCCCTATTTTTTTTTAAATAATTTTTTACTGGTAGTCTTGAAAAAAAACTGGGTTGTAGTTTTTAAGAATTAAAAATAATACCCCTGGAAAAATTATAAGAACGCTGATGTTACCCGTTCGACGTCTAAGAGGAGAATAGATAGAAAAACCTATAATGCTTTTACCTAAAATGAACCATACACGGTCAAATTTATTTGCAAATATGTTTGCAAGTAAATGATATTTGAGCGTGTGTGACGTTATTTTCAAACAAGTTTGAACGTTTGCAAACACATTTGATCAAATTAAAGGTTTTTGATTTTGTATGGGCGGGGCTTTTCAAGAGCTGAGAATTTACGTGTGTGTGTCATTGAAAACATTTCGTCAAGGTCTAGTAGGCTGTGTCCTCTCATCGCGTCTTGTGGAGTTGTCTTTGATCGAGTTTAGACGTGTACTAACTTAAGATAATGGCGATTCGAAACAACGAAAAGGGGCTAGTTTTTTTGAAGTATATCGAAGTTTGCCCGAACTGTGGCAAATTAAAAGTGATGTGTACAAAAATAAATCGAAGAAAAACAAAGCATGGGAAACCCTGCTATTGGAATATAAAGATATCGATTCTGAAGATACCGTGGAAAAATTAAAAGTCAAAATAAATCGCACTCGAACTACCTATAGACGAGAGTTGAAAAAAATTAATGATTCTGTAATTGGTTTATTTCTTGCTTGGCTTTCTTGAAGGACCAAGAGCTACAGTCTCCAAGAGTTGATTCAATTGATTGCGAAAACAGGGAAATAACAAATATACCACCACAGCCTAAAAAAAGTAAGGCTAATACTTTGTAAAGTAAAGAGAGATTTCTACAAAAAACGACTTTTTCTGAGAACTGTGCCTGTGTGTTTCGAAAACTATCGGATACACAACAATTGTATGCCAGAAAAGCTATAGACGACATTTTTTTGTTGGGGCAATTGAATCAGCTTACACTAAATACTGTGTCGATACCAACATCAAATACCTCTTCACTTTCAAGTTCTAGCACCTCAACACCTAATTAATTTCCTAATCCTTCTCCAATACCTTCAAATGGAATAGTACTTCGGCAATTATCTAGTCATCCACCGATATTCACAGGATTTCAACATCAACAAACAGAACCCGTTGAAAGGTATGAAAGTGTAGCAAACCTTTTCAGCGACCCACATTATGTGTGAAACCTATCAATACTGTTGATTTGAGTAAACTTTAGTTAAAATTAAAGAATTATGTTTATTATCTATTATTATTTATGTTGTTTCAGTTGTAAATGTAGGTGGGTTTATTTAGAAATAAAAAACTGAGTTCATTGACTATATTTTATTGGGAAGTATTATAATGATTGATTACATTACAAAAGTCAACCCTTTAGCGTAACATACATTTATAGGTCTTAATAGGACGATTAGCCAGCATTCCAAATACATTTTCACTTTAACACGAGCTGAACTGAGTTTCGCGTTAAAAAGCTCCTGCTGTCTACTTATATGATATCCTGTATACGGCTTTAAAATGTTTTCCTTCAACGGAAATGCATCATCTGCTACAAACAAAAATGGTAAGATTTGTTATCCAGGTCCCACTACTCTAGGTGATGGAATTTGAAGATTCCCTTCCGATAATAACTTGGCAAACTTTGTGTTAGAAAACACACCTCCATCTGACACGCGACTGTTTTGCCCGACATCAACCATTAAAAAATACAGATTAGCATTCACGACTGCCATCAAAACAATACTGAATGTCCTTTTATAGTTGAAGTAAAAAGATCCTGAGTGTGCGGGCTTTGTTAATTCCACATGTTTTCCATCTATAGCGCCGATGCAATTTGGAAAACCAGAACCGTCTTCAAATAGCTCCGCTTCTTTTCGCCATTCATCAGGCGTTACAGGTAACTAAAATGAACAACATAGGTTTGTACTATATTCTTCAAAATCATTTCCCTTTGCTAGAAATCGAAGACTAATATTAAATCTTGATTCTGCGGAAATGGCTTCCCGCATCAAAGTATTCTGTTTCGTTATAAAAGGTCCAACTTTGTAGAGAGGTTCATCAAACGTTGCACAGGTCATTCTGAAGTAGTTTTTATAATCTACCGATTCACTACTCTCAACGTGCGTCAACAATCTCCCATTTGAAAGTGCTTCCTTCTCCAATAGCCATTTTTTCACCCATGTTCTTGGCTTACGCGTTTTACTTTCTATATCATCTTCATCACACACCTCAGAAATTATCATTAAAGCCAATATGTCTTCCTTACTATACATTTCTTCACAATATTAACACAGATAAATAACGACACCTTCGCTGATAACTCACTAATCAAATGAAAGTTGCAACTTTGTTGGCTATTTGTCTGAACGTGTGTGCTGAAGGGATCAATATTTGCAAATTAATTTGAACGTGTATGGTTCACTTAATGTAGTAGCGTTTCCAGCGTATTGTTTCAGCATTCTGCGCATTCAAGGTCACAGCTCACGAGATTCTGAGTTACCTCTATATGTCGTACAATACTGCAAAGTACACTCAGTTTCAAGACAAACGCAACAAACAAAATTTTGATCAAAATCGGAACGTTATAATTTTTTTGCTTCCACATCGATTTTATTGATTTTTTTATTGGCATTAATGTTTAGATATGAGTTTCTCGATTGTAGTCACGGTTTAACTTGTTGTACAGGGTAAGTCAAAATGATGTTTCATTAGTCCAACCTTGACTCACTCTGTGGTGTGAATCTAGTTGCCAATCAGACCGCAACCGTTTTCAAGAATCGTTTTCTCTATAATCTAGTTCTCTATAATCTGGAAGGAAACGCTATCTGGGAGCAGTATTCGATCCTAGAATGACTAGAAGACGTCTATCTGAATAGTACAATACTGATTAAAATCTGTGAATAGTTGTGTTACATTTATTCTGGTTGGTTGGTTGGTTCTGAATGGTTATTGCCTGGCAAAGTATTTCAAAAGGGTAAAGCGTGAGCTTATTATACAACATGACCTTAAATTAAGTCAAAAGTTTTAATTTTCCTGTAGATAAAAGGAAGCAAAGAGATATAAACGAATGTGAGCCTAGCATGGAAAGGCAATAGATTCCTGTACAAATTGATAAAAAAACTGTTTGACTTCGTACGGGAATTAAAAAAGTTATGAAAGGAAGAAGCAAAATTGGTGGTAAAGTCTTCATTTGCCTCTAAAACTTCAATCATTGTATACATCGACGTGGATAAAAAACAGATTATATAGAGTAGTAGTTCTTGATAATGGAAAGCATTGTTGTAGTCACACCACAGAGTGGCTCAGAGTTGGGGTAATGAAACATCACTTTGATTTATCCTGCACATCAAGTCACACCGTGACTAGAATCAAGAAGTCTTATTTACACAAAAAAAGCGAATGAGTTTATCTAGCACCTTACGAAGCAATCAATACCTCAGTGTATATGACAGCATACAAACGACGCAACATGTGGTGCTACTTACTGAGGGTCAATCTCACCCATATCCGAATATCGTAGGGGGATCTGACACCTATTTTGGTTGACTCCAACGGTTATGACCATTGATTTTCTAATGATCAGACCCACTTGTTGCGACCAAACTGTTTTTCGGCAATTTTATCTGTCCTTCCTTCTTTATCGTTTTTCGTTTGACTTCTTCTAGTTATTACATCACCAGTTTGACAAAGTAACAACCAGAGACCAGAGACGTTGAAAGTAAAAGGAACAAAAATTTCAATTGCATCTTTATTTAAATTTACAAATAAATTTAAAAAACTTGTCAAAAGATAAATATACGTATTTTATACAATATTAACTACACTCGTCACTGTTATCACCCATCACGTTATATCTCTTTTTTATTATTGATTAGCTTTTGCACCAAAAAATTTAAGCAGGAATGAATGGTAAACAATGTTATACAATAAACACATGTGCACTTGACTGAATGATGATATGTGTGTGTCGCGACTTAGTTGACATTGCTTATTCTTGATAAAATTGGTGCTTGGACATTGGTTGTTTTTGCCAAACTGGGCGATCTTACAGTCGCATTATGAAGCTGATTGTATATGTACATACAATGCGAACAGCACCAAATTTCTGAAAAATGACATTTGTTGTTTTTGCACAAGACTCTTCAATTATTCACGTACGGATGGAGGAATAGATCCCTCATACAGTGGAAGTGCCTTAGCCAGGGTCCAGCTGCTGGTTAGAAGTTAGCAGTCGCTGGCCAAGCAGATTGAAAGGAACTTCTCCACTTACGTGTCAGAATGGAACGATTATAACCGACTCAAGGCGGAAGTGCTTGGCAAAGGTCTTTGCTGTCAACGCCCGAGTGTCATCGATTCAAAGGGTTCCCCATACTATGCGGGAAGTAACATTCAGACATAAGACCGTAAGACGGGTGCCCCTGTGGCTCGACATTAACAGAGCTTTTGGTCCGGATTTGATTACTGCTGATGTATTGGGGAGGTGTGAAGCGGAACTTGCTCCAGTTATTTCGCCTCTCTTTATATCTTATGAATCCAGAAAACTGTAAATTTGCTCATGTCCAACCCATCCCAAAAAAAGGATCTAAAACCGACCCTTACAACTACAGGCTTATAGCTCTGCTTTCTGTTATAGGTAAGGTGATGATAGGTGCATAAATCGTGAGCTTCTGGACTACCTCGAATGTCACGGCTTGATTAGCGACAGGCAGTCCGGTACCAGCGATCCACAGGGTACCTCTAGCTTACGTCAGGTAATTGTGGAGTAAGCTCATCCAGGGAGCTACCCCCTACCCAACAAATGCTACATGTGATGGACATGTGATGAATTCAACTGCTACTTGCCATTCGGCAATCTGGTACCTACAACAGGAAAATGCGAGTTATTGGTTTGCTATCAACAGTTGATGGAAATTGAATCAAAACACCAACAAAATTGTATTCCACGGGACATGATAATTGTTATTAACGACGATTTTTGTAATCATTTGGGTCATGCGAAAAGCAATGACAATTCTGGACCCAGAGTACATTATCAAAGTCTTTTCAACCAGATCTGGCCACTTATGCGCTAAATAGTTCCTTATCCAACTCTGTGATGCACGAATGAAACATGATTTTCAAGGTTATTTGAGGGTAAAATTCATTTTTTCACAGGCACCGCTACTTTTGATTCCGGAAATTTAAAATGCAGAGATCTTTACGGAAAAGCTTGCCCATATTTGTCCACCTTGGCCATGAGCCTTGAGGACATTTGAAAATTAAATGACGTTTTTCGACATTGTTTTCAAGGAAATATTATATGAGATATGTCATTTTTCATACCTTTTGGACATCTTAAGGTGATCTTGAAGGTCGAGGTCAAGGTTTTGGGCAAAACATACTTGAATATAAAATTTTCGGCTCTCTACCTTTCTTTTGTCAGAAATAGAGGTTTCCGTTCAAGAAAATATTTATTTACCTTCAAATGACCTTGTAGGTCATGGTCAAGGTCTCATCAAGGTAATCCTGTGAAAACCTTACAACTTCGTTTTCAATTTTTTTTGTCGTTTCAATACTTTCTGGAACCGTCGAATGATCTTATGGCCGATGTCAAAAATGGGAGGATTACCAATACTTCACTGAACCTCAAATAACTTTTTGGTGGTCAAGGTCGGACGACCCTTTTCAAGCTTTACAACTTTGTTCTAGAACATTTTTTCGAGATATCTTGATATTTACAAACTTTTTGAATAGCATGTACATATATTGGGGTAGCTAATGATATGGCCCTGAATAACTGCTGGATTGGACGTACAAGTGCCCTAAAGGTTAAACGTCCGATACATGACTTACCAAAAAAGCATGTGACACCTTCTATAATATAATATTTTACCCCGCAACTGCTCGTACTCGCATGCAGTTGTTCAAATAGAGATTACGCTGTAAGTCCGATAACAATTATAACTAGAAACCGACACGGGCCGGTGGCGGTGGCGTCTTTACATGCCGTGTTACCTTAGGAAGCTAGTTCATTGACTCATTATAAGAATGGCTGCGTGTGCTCTTTAAAATTTAAAGGTCTAAATTACAATATAAGTAGTAATATTTCACCTTCTAATGAATGGGGGCTTTATTGAAATAAGGTTTGTACGATGACTTACTGATACATGTATTCCATTGCTTTGTATGGTGCACACAATAGGAATGTTAAAATATACAAAGACGTTTTGTTTTGTGTTGGCATTTTTTGAATTACCGTTATATGGACAAAGTACTATGGAATTCTGGAATTACATACATAAAAAAATAACCATAGTGTTTACGTTAACAGATACAAGTTCTGCAGCTTGTAGGTACATACAATTCCAGATTTTCAAATAATGAAAAGTTTATATAAACATGGGACTCAAAGTACCCACTTACATACAGTGCGATGAACTTTTAATTCCGATATTTTGTATGTATAGTACAGTATATCAAATACATGCAAAAATATTTGAGTCCAACCACACCAGTAGAGTGAAATAGAAGAGAAACATATTTTCGTCACCAAGGATTTTTTTGAAACACCAGCTACTATTTTTTGTTAAGTATTTTTTACGTGACAAATATTTGTCATGCCATTCCTTTTGGAGAAAAACTGGTGTGAATACGTGAGGTAAGGTCCGTATGAAAAACTCAAACCCGTATTCTTATAATAAGTAGCTCCAGAATTATATCGATGTCAAAATGCAATATGATACTCGTGATCCCTTTTATTTATAATAGCTATAACTCACTACACCTTAATGTAACTTCTCCAGAAATGTCACTTATAGTGGAGGTCGTTAATAGCTTCTGTGGCCTAAGCTAGGCTGTAAGTTCTCTACTATCCTACTAGTTCATAATATTATAATTCGATAAGATATGCTCTCTTCGCGATTGAATCTCCTAACCTCTTTTGGCACGGCTCTCTCGGTGACAAATGTTCCGCTCGTTGGTATGAAATGCATTGTACTAGAGCATTTTTTACTGAATATTTGGAATATTTGCCTTACATTTTTCTGCGTTATGGATTTTACATGATAATTTTAGTATTATTTAGACGAGTTTATTTTTATTCTAATGTTTTGCTAATACAATTTAATGGTATATCGCATAAAACTTATAACTTCTGTTAAATCAACAATATACCCAAGTTGCAAATAATTTAAGAATTGATAAATGAAAATGAGCTTGTGACAGCTGACAGCTTTACAAATTTGTATAAAATGTTATGTGTAAGTGGCTTTTCAATCTGTTTTATGAGTAGGTATTAATAAAATTATTTTGTATTAGCAAAAAGCTTTTCTGAGTTTATTTTACATTTCATCATTTTTCTCTTTCCATTTCCTTTTGTATCTCTATTTAGCAGCTGGATTTTTAAATACATCTTATATCTAAAAAAAAATTGCTTGGCATTTTCACTTACATTAACTGGCGTATCAATAATGACTTTGGTCAATTTCAATGGCCCTGCGTTGAAATCTTTCAAAATATGGTCGAGTCCATTACACTTAGTTAGAAAATCTGGGTTTGGTTTTAGCATGCCACCTGCGGAAATATCGTTTACTCAACAAAATGGCATTTCATTTCTGTCTTGAATATAACCCAGATTTTCTTTTTTCTGAAATTTACGTGCAATAATAAAACCCGCTAAATCTTCTAAACCATCCCATTCTAGTTTTCTAGTTCTTGAACATGATTTTAAATTATTTTTTCTACATCAGAATGGTTTTGATCAACGGACAAATTTAAGTCCTCTAACATTTGTCCAGTAACAATTTCAGACTCATCAACAGCGATTTCGAATACATCAAGGTGCGATGTACCATTTACGTATGCAGTAGCACTATTTGGAACGTCCCGTATTCCAGCAGTATTCGCTGACCTGGTAGTAATCTTAACATTTCGTCCTATAAGATAATTTTTTAATCCGCCTGGTGTGGCTGACCCATATACTTATAAAACCTACCACTGCGTATATGTGACAACACTGCCCGATGCCTCCTTCCCACTACCTTCCTATATTGTGATAAAGATTATATATCTGTTGTTAGTGTTAGCGCAGTCGCTAAGCTGAGTGTGTTGTTCCATGTTTCTTACAGTGTCAATACTCTTACGGGAAGAAAATAGGTTCTGAAAATGACAGCAATTACTTTGTCATTATTAATTAAGTCAATGTTTCTTATTGATCTTTGCGTTAAATGTTTTATTTTACCGTTTTATTTTTTTGTTCGTTTTTAGTTTGACCTTTTGATGTAAATCTATTAAGAGGTATCAATAAACGCATTTCATTTCGTCGATGTTCCATTTTTGAAAGTATGAGTTGACGTATGTCAAAGAATATACTGGTTCATGCGTTATTCTAGGCAAACGACTTTTTTGTACCAAGGAAAACGGAAGGTTCGCCTGGGTTAGGCGGGTTAACTTCGTCGCGCATATAGAAGAGACATCACAGTAATTGTTTTACATAATACGGGTGACGTTCTACGTTTGAAATAAGTACCGGGTGCGCCAGAGAAACTTACTTATTTGAAAAAATTCCCGCGCGGTGAGCTGGGCGGGTAGAGGGGCGAGAGGCGGCGCATCTGGAGGGGGAAGTTCCCAAGTTTATTTCTCGCTCCAGTCAGTTGCCATCATGCTCTGGTCTAGAGAACAGCGGGCCTTCGCAGTCGAGAGCTTCTTTTCTAACGGTCGCTCAGTTGTTGCTACGCAACGTGCCTTCCGCGCTCGCTTTGAAATTCCTCCTCACAGACTCGTTCCTGGCCGTAATTCGATTCTGTCGTGGGTTGACTCATTTCGGGAGTGTGGAAGTGTCGCTAAACCCAGAAATGGACTTCAACGGACCATCAGAACTCCGGAAAATGTCGAAAGAGTGAGGCAGTCAGTTGTGCGTTCTCCCCGGCGTTCGGCTCGCAAACACGCAGCTGCTATGGGAATTTCTGACACTACTGTTCGACGAATTCTCCATGAAGACCTCCATTTTCATCCCTATAAATTGGCTGTTGTTCAAGAATTAACTTAAAGCGATTTTGTTGCCCGTCAAAATGCATGTGAAATGCTGGTTGACAACCTGCCTGAAGACGCGGTCGTTTTTTTCAGTGACGAGGCTCACTTCCACATTTCCGGCTGCGTCAACAAGCAAAACATGCGTTATTGGTCTGGTGTGAATCCACGTGAGCTTCACCAGAAGCCACTTAACTGTGAGCGAGTTACAGTCTGGTGTGCGATGTCGGTAATGGGAATAATTGGTCCTTATTTTTTTGAAGAAAACGGACGCGCAGTTACCGTGAATGGAGCTCGTTACAGGAACATGATCGAGGAATTTTTTCTTCCGAGACTCGAAGAAATGAACGTTAGGAACGTGTGGTTTCAGCAAGATGGAGCCACAGCACACACCGCACGAGACTCGATGAATTTGTTGCGACAACATTTCCCCGACCGCCTCATCTCTCTCAGAGGCGATCTCCAATGGCCGGCACGATCTCCAGATTTGACTCCCTGCGATTTCTTTTTATGGGGTTATTTGAAATCTCTGGTTTATGTCGATCGACCACGGACCATAGCACACCTCAAGAACAACATTCGCGACGCCATTGCCAACATACCGATTGATATGCTGCAAAGAGTGGATACGAATTTCAAAAATCGACTTCATCAGTGTATGCGCAATGGAGGTCGCCATTTATCCGATGTCATTTTCAAGACTACATGAAAAAAAAATTGGGATATTGTATTCTCGAATAAAAAAAAAATAAAACAATAATTGAAGTAATTTTGTTTTTATTGACCTTTCAAATAAGTAAGTTTCTCTGGCGTACCCTGTATGACTGATGAGTTAGCGTAATTTCTAAATGTCATATTTGGAGAGTGATCGCATCTCATCATAGAGTTATTTGCGAGGTATTCATATTTTGTCCCTAATCTCATCAGTGACCAGAAAGTTACAAACATCGTTGTTTCTCGGACATCCATTGTCTATAAAGTTTTTTCGTTTCACGACCTTCCGATTGATGTGATTTTCAATCATCATCAGGTGAACTGACGAACATGCTCATTCCTTGACTATTTGTACCGTTTGATGACGTGACTGGTGTTCGGTTGAAACGTGTCCATCGTTCCGGTTGGTTCTCATCTCAAACATCCACATTGCCTTCAAATTTCCAACAATAAACATGTATCGTGACAGGAGGACTTTTTAGGACCCATATCAATAGGACCTCTTAATGTCGCTTTTGGACTTACTTTCTCCCCGAATACTGCTATTGTCTTCTGATGCAACAGGCTGTAATATTTATTTCCTAATATAGTCTTAATAATGAATCGATGACCGTAGAAAGTGTGAAGAACCAGAGACACCACAACAGTATAAGCTTAGCATGTTTCATTACTCTTGCTATTCGTGAGGTTAAGGCCACACATACGATATCTATACTAAATTATCTTCCTACAGTTTTTTGCCTGAGTCCAAATTAATTTTCGGCCAGTCCGTAGCGAGTCGAATTTTACCACGTAATCTGTTCCCACGCTGAGTTTTATGTGCGCGAAATTGTATCCATGTTATGTTTTTGATACGACCGAGCAAATACCGATAACCACGCAGTTCAAATATAGACATTTAAATTTTAAAGTCCTCGATGATGCTAGTAGCAGTTAATTGAAAAATAGCAGTAAAATAACTTAAAATGGGTTTCCCATCCAGGAGATCCCATGTCATATGTGTTACTTTATCTAGGCTAAGATCGGATAATCTAAACATTCCAGTGACCCTCACCCCCAATAATAGTTATGCTTCGAAAACAGTGTTAGGTCATACCAGATCTTGAGCAGGAATTTTTCCAATATCATAAAGGAGTTACACCATTCTTCGAACGGTGTAACTTACTGTACGCCTCACGCTCCAAGTTTGCGAAAGAAACCTGCCACGCTTCTAATTCTCATTCTTTAAGCTGGTCAAGTTTTGTTAATCATGAATAGGCAAGTGCGACTGCTTATTGATAGTAAGGGTGTCGAAAATCTGCAGCATCCTATCAGAAAACATGTTTTACTTCCCTTCAATAATTGTCAACTTTATAGCAGCCGCTTTCGCTTTATCCAAGCCTTAGTGGAAGCCTTTGTACATTGAAAAAATCAAGATCAATGCTATTAGCAGGATGTCAGGAACATCGATTACACTTGATAAGGTTGTTCTTAGCTGGAATATAAAATGCAAATTTAGTGATCAAACTGCAATCACAAGAAAAGTGGGTAAGCTAACAACCTAGAACTTGACTCTTGCTTGACGGTAACATAAAAATTCGCCTGCATTCGTTGAAGCATACCCAAATATTACTAATTACAGCATAGATGAAGAAAATATCCCTTTCTTCAACTTTCACCACAATATTTCCTTTTCAATATTAGAAATATACTTCTCTTTTGCTGAAAATCCTGTCTTGCCCCACGAACTATAAAAAAATATCACATTTTCTAAAATCTTCACAGACTGGTCCAAATCTGAGAAAGGAGTAGGGTGCGCCGTATTGTTAGAAGTCGAACAAGTGGTTCTAAGGTATGAACTGGATCCTATCTGACCTATTTCCACCGCCGAGTGAAGTGAGCTATAGATCTGGCTGTTGAGTGGGTAATCTGCAATAGCCCGTCATATGAAAAATTTCTTACAATGTCCGATTCACAATCAGCTTTTAAAATGCCAAAGTTCACATATATCACAACAGAATCATCTTCTCGATATTGGAGAAGGAGTATCGCTTAAGACAACTGGGCAAATCTGTAGCAGTCGGATGGATCAAAGGTCTTGCACGCACTGAGGGAACTGAAATGGCAGATTGACTGACTAGGGCAGCCGTCTTCTCTGGACAAGAAAGACACTACATAACTGGCCGGATGCAGTCTTGACATGGAAGCTTAAAATGAAGAGAGCTGGCAATCTGCATATGTTGATTTCTGTACCGACAGTAATAAAAAACACTGCAAGATCTATACAAGCCTCCCTAACACCCCTATAGAGCTCAGAAGCACACGAACAGAAGAGTACATTCTATATACTTTAGATGTCTGGCCGGATACGCCACAGTGAAAACTTATCTACGCCGTTTCTTTCTCGAAGAATCTGATACATGTAGCTGTGATGGGAGTAGTTTTTCTGATGAGTAAGCTAGCTGCACTTAGCGTTCCATTTTTTCCAAAGTCAAACGTCCCTTCTGTACCTAAGAACTCAAAGGTCAGCAGTTCGGAAAATTATGTGGGACTTCTTCGAGAGACCCAGTAGAATCTGATTAACCACTGTCAAGTATCCGGAGCTACAGAGAGATTGTTGTGTGATTGGAGTCAGTTTCTACCTGTGACTTTACCTATTATTTCTACTACCAGTTGCCTGTGTTGTCTGTTTAAAAAAAAAGTCGTCATGGTCGGCACCTTGACGTGAAACGTGTGTCCCTGTCCTCCCTAAATCTCGGTTTTTTTTCATAATATTCTCTCGTCTTGGTCCTGATTGGTGTATGTATGAGAACCGGTATAACACTGCTAGAAACAGATAATATAAACTTCAGAAGTTATTAGTAATGTGAGCATGTTTATACCATTTTCGTGGCTGAATAGGTTAGCATACCTAAAGCCATTAAAAATAAATAAGACCAGTTACGTTATAGTCCGGAAGTATGAGACCTTATCGGTCCAGCTGCTTCTCATCGGAATTGCCAAGTACGAAAATATTCAAAACATTTTGGAGTAGAGGCGATTATATAGTGCTTTCCTTATTTTTTGAACGCCTCAAGTTAGAAAATGAAAATTGGAGGACGGAGTTGCGGCTTGTCGCGTTGCCACCGGCGCACTCTTTCTAACATACATGCATATTGCACGCTTCTCCCGCTTCTCGCTCGTACACATACGTCAGCCAAATTTGAACCTCACCGTAGATGTTTTCACGGTTTTTGACAGGTCACTGAAAATCTACAGTAATTACTGTTACGCATGCTTCTCCCTTACACATAAATACGCAATACCTCAATGCGCGGACATTTGTTTGAGTAAGTTCACAAAAATGTTTTTTGTGTAGTTCTGTCTCACTGCCAGGGAAATTTTCGTGTCAACGTGCGAGTCTTCCACGTTTATGTTTCTCACTGCCAGTATGACAACTTGATTGTCATGCGTGTGCGATTACAGTTTGTCTTTTGTTGACCTTTGATGCACAGCATAGCAGAGCTTCAGGGTACAGCTACAATCTCGACAGAGTATGTTTTTAGCACAGTATTTTCAGAAAGTGAAAGAAAATGGCGAGTAGCAGCTGCAATAAGTCTTGAGCAGCGATCAACTTCCCTCATGGACAGTTACGTACAGTTAGCCAGACTGTTTACTTATTTTGTATCACATTGTGAACTAATCGTCAAAGATCGTGAAGAGACCAATAGATGAGTTTTTTAATGGAAATAAGGATCGTTACACGTTTGATACCTCTTTGTGACTTCATTGGTTTGTCTCAGACGAAGGGTTATTTTTTCATACGCTGGTATCTATGTATCCAAAAATATTATTTCATGGTCTACAGGACAAATGGCGTACTGGATTTTGACATATGAGGTGTTCAGATTTGTCTTGACAGTGCGCGTGACTGATACTAAAATTTCTTAACGTGGAAATAACGGACTTCAATCGAAAATTTTAGTTTGAGATTTCTATTTCACGGGCTGTTCTAGCTGAAACGACTCTGCCATGCGAGGCCTGTCAAGATTTGTCTTGTCAGCGCGAGTGACACTGGGTATACCTAAGCTTCATTTCATTGTAGACTTCCATCACGAAACTTCTACCTTGAGATTTCCATTTGGCGGGCTATAGATTAGGACCACGATTAAAATGCATTCTTTTCAGTTTCTGCAGCCAGGCATTTGTATTTCTTAAAAATCCAAAAATAATTTTGAAACTTTGTAATTTCTTTACATTGAATGCTTCATATTTGTTCTGTACTGTAGCGGTTTGTCCATTCATTAAGTAAGTCAATGCACAGAAAGTCCTTCATTTTCAAAGATAGCCAGCTGTATAGCATATTCTAAGATGAGGATGTATTAAATGACTTTCCTTGTCATTGAAAAATATCCAGTATGGCACACCGCTGCCATCCTGAAATTTTCAAATGTCACTTTTAGCTAAAATTCAGCTTTTATCATTTATGCATCACTTTTACCATACCGAATTTCATTTTGCTTGAACCGTACAGAAAATAAATGCAGGAATTCAAATCATTTCTTAAATATTTTTGGCTTATGTCCAGCTAATATTCCTCAAGTGGTGAAATCATATTTTATACGCTTTCCTTAACAAATATTCAGGAGTTTTGGTAGGTAGAGGTAACGCATTCGGTTTTATTATTAGTCTTATTATAATAATCTCTGAATAAAACGTATGTAGAATCAAGCACAAGATAACTTTGGTGAGTCTACGCTCATTTAATATGCTTTGTGTGGTCCTAACGTCCTAGTCATACTACCATTAATGCCTAGTAAAATCGAAACATCTGCTGATATGAAAATTAAAATAGTACCTCCATTCTGAAAGGCCATTACCGATGATTTGTTTTATATAACTGATAAGCTATTTTTAAAAGGGCAGAGGGTGGGTCATGTGGAAGACTGAAATGTACAGCGATAACAGGAGTTAATCTCATGCATTATCGTATCTCTGAGGTGAAGGGTGAATAACGGTTCCGTTCTTTATTCCAGCGACTACAACGGATGGTCTTCGATAAATTCAAGGTCATCAATTCGAGACAAAGAATATGTTTCTAAACATAGAGTACAATTAATATTTAACCTTTCCAAAAAGACAAAGAAACCATGCCAACATCACCAATATTAGTGTTTGTCGGGCTAAATAGAAGTGAAAATACCCCTTTAAAAAAATATTGACTATATCTCGTGAACGTTGGACAGTTTTTTAACATGTCCGGTCTAATGGGTTCTCTAGGATGACCACCAATTGTGTTGTGACTACAATAATTACTGATTGCCTATGGCTTAGCGTTTTTATCATCAATGAAACGATATCCAAAAGTTAGCTCATTTGGTGGGAACATCAGGTATAGTCACACTGCAGTATGGAAACGTTCAACTTGTGATGTGAGACTTTGTGTCAATCACAACAAAGCATGTTTTGTTGGATTCCATAAAATAATGGAATCTTTAATATTTTCACTCATTTGAAGCTTACACTGCTACTATAACTCCTTTTTATCTTGGTGTAATAAAGTATAGTTAAAAAATATCATCTATTGTTGCCATTTATTGGTATATATAAGTGCTCCCTAGATTCCTGGATCCGTATCCTCCAGGAAAACCACAATACACACCAACGAGAATCGTAGGGGGTGTAATGATGTGAGACTTTGTGTCAATCACAACAAAGCATGTTTTGTTGGATTCCATAAAATAATACAAGCCGCTATGAACCTGCATTCTAGCACTCTCTTGTGATTTTTTATTATTCAGGAACATCCCAAATGTACGTGGTGACTCTGGGTGATAACATTATCAGTTTTTTACCATCCTCCATTGTCTGGTATGGTCTACTGTGAGTTTAATGCGAAAAAAACAAAAACGATGGAAATACATTACGTAGCAATCTTGACACAAATGTCATGTTCGTTTTCCCCACTATTTCGGAGCGTATAACACCGAATAAAAAGCTGGTACATGAGGAGGCAGGGGATTTCAAAAATGAGTAGATCAGGTGCATGACACTCTAGAGCACTGGAACGGTAGTGACAGGTGGTGGGTAGCTCCGAGTTACTCCGAGTAACACAAACGAGACACTGGAAAGTACCTCACGTCGAGTCTCTTCATCCTCAAGTCAGTGTTGCCATTTATAGAACAGATGACCTGTGTTTTTGGTAGGAAAATTATGAATGACATGTAATTTTATATTCACTGGTACAATACGAGTATAACGCCGATTTCTTAGACAAAAAATAAATTTCGCCTAAAAGGGTTAGTGCTTCGAGGATTACTGGTGTGCAAGCTTATAAAGCATGTATTTTTTACAGAAACTAAAAGGAATTCTATCCTAATATAAGCAACGAAGTTTTTAGTAAATATTATTCACGTATGACCCCAGGTGCGGAGAGATATTTTCAAATTGTTATATGGATTTCTATCACTCAGATTTTCAGAGCTAACGAGATACCGGAAAACAATATTTTTATTTGGTAAGAGATAATAGTTGAATAAATGCAATTAGTAGAATATTAACTTATACTGTTATCAAGAGAAAAGCATGTCGCGTCCCATATTCCTCGATATGTTGTGCGCGACCCAAGATTCATCCCATTTAATAATTAAATGGTATAATTGGTGATTTAAAAATATTGACCTAGATGTGGTAATGCGTCTAAGAAATCGTGCGGACAACAAACAATGAAAATAGCGCGTAAACATTATATGTGTAAACGATCAATGAACCTGATATTTTATTTAGAACTTACTGTTAACGGGAATAATACATTCAAGGTATACACAATAAGGAAGTCAGGTAATTTATGTTTCTTAGAAGGAAATTTCAGCAAACAATACATCAATTTATGTAGATTTGATTGCTGTAATACGATGAAACCTAAGATTGTTTTTAGTAGTTCATACATGAGAAAATTTACATATCGAAAATATCAGCACTGTTCGGATATAGCAGAGTGGGCATGGCACCGTCATAGGCGGGACAACTGGGTCAGCTACCTGAGATTGGCTTCCTCGATGAAAAAAGCATCCTTTGAAGTTAATGTACAGAAATATGTATACACCCAACAACTAAGGCGTACTTCAATGCTTCAAAGATATAATTAATTAGTAGGGTCAATCTGCTGAAGAAATGATATACGCGAACACGTCGCTACAATAATTGTTGGAAAGATTCTGTTTCTAAGAATTCCTGCATTTCAACACCTTACAGTTCTGCACAAAGCTAAAACCTACATAAGAAATCTATTATGCCCCTTACTTGGAAAATATGTCGCCATTTTACAGATGAACTCATAAGTACATGCAAGCCCAAAAAAAGTACATTTTGCGTTTATAAACATCCTGCATTGGATCTGTACAAATTAAAAAAAAAAACGTTTCAATAACGAGAAACCATGGTATATAAAGCTCGGTGTGACGAAAAGTTTCTGCTCTATTTGCAAAATTGACTTGACTTACAGGCTGCCAGGATTGGGCGTTTCTTTCTCTATCCTCTCTATCCCACAGCTCCAGAGGTAGCGATCTCAGTATGTTATAGATATATATTATATAGTAGTTAAACTTCTAGGCTTTTCACAGTGCACTAAACTATACAAAGTATATGAATCACCTTGTAGAGAGAGAGAGGCATATTTTCCAAAGCCTATAGTTTCTGAAAATATCTATTTTTGATAAATATTATAGTAACGGAGCTTTGCACCAACTACAAACTAAGGAGCCTTCCTGTATAAAAAAACTAGACATTAGTTCGTTTATTGATAGTACCTCAAAAATGTTGAACAATCTACCAGATAAGGCTTTTCAGACTTCCTCTGTTCTTTACACGATCAAGACTCATATCAGGGGTGCGTTTGTAAATCACTTGCTAATCTAATACCGTACGAGTACATAGTAACGGAATGCAGATTGACAGATGAAATTTTACTCTGGAATACTGTGAAACTTTATTTTTAGAACGCCTAAATCATTACAGTCATGTAATGACACTTGATGACAACCGACTGATTTCTAACCATGTTTTCTGCGACCATTGTAATTATTATAAAAGACCCTAGAGATACGAGGTAGCATTTATCATGAAAAATGTACATTTTTTAGGTATCTATATCCTGCAAATTTTGATAATCAAATAAAATAAGCAAAGAATGAACCAAGAGAATGACAAAAGCATGCAACAGGTACGTCAAACAATTACGAAGGCTAAAATTGTTACAAGCCTGCTTTGGTGTAAAAAAGGTTAAATTTAAGGAACCCATGTAGAAACAATATGATAAATAAACAACATTTGCTAATATTGCGAGAGTTTCATTTTGGCCTAATATCGCCAATATGAGAAAAGTTCTGCTAAGCTGTAGCATCTCCTTTTACTTCCCATTCCACTGTCGAGAAGTACTGTAGTCCCGAAAATGAGATACAGGGTCCGTCAGAAAGAACGCATGTTTTTCGAATGGGTAGATACTATATCCAGTGGGCTGGTGTCGGTGGGGATAGTGGGAGAAGTGCCGTTTCAGTTGGCAAGATGGTTTGGAACGTTGAGCATCGTGTGTTCACTGTACGTCGGTACTTTCAAAATGACGAGTCTGTCGTTCGAACACAACGTGAGTTTCGCGTTCACTTTCGTGTTACAGTACCAGACCGTAACACCATTTTGAGATGGGACGAAGCATTCAACATAACAGGTAATGTGATGAAGAAGAAACCGCTAGGGCGAAACCGTACTGTTAGAACCTCCGAAAACGTATACAGAGTGAGAGTTGACTGGCTGTAAAGCCCGAATCGCTCCGTCTGTTTGCGTGCCAGTTCCCTAGGGATCCACGCGTCCTTTGTACATTGCATCTTGAAGGAGGATTTAGTGTTCCAAGACGTCTTATTTTACGTCATGGCGACCTGTCAACGTGTGACTTTTTTTAAAGGGCTACATGTAATCAAAAGTTTACCAAAGCAAGCCTCGGACCCTTGTTGATTTTAAGGAGGAAATAAGAAGAGAAGTAACCCAGTAACACGGATGCTAGCCGACATATTTTTTATAAAATAAATTTTGTTTTATTCAAAAAAATGACATGTATTTCTGAGTATTTTGATATAATAAAATATGTTTTCCCATACTTATTTTGACTGTACTACTCATTTAAAAAACATGCGTTCTTTCTGACGGACCCTGTATTAGGCTTTTTGGATATGTATCACGAAAGACCTTGACACTCATTATCGTCGGTCTGACTGTCTATATGTTTGTCCGTTAATCTCTGGCCCGTCTATAACTTGGAAAGTATTGTTCGGGTTTCAATAAAACTTTCACACAAGCTTACTACTATACCAAGGACGAAAAGGTTTTATGATAGGGACGTTTGTTGATGCTACACCGACCCTCTGCTCTCCCATTTTAAGAACCGAGTGGTACACATCCAAGGTGCAACCCTTTTCATTTTTCAATATACCGACAAGTTTGTGCTTTATGTTTACCAAAATCTATGGAAAATTTTGGTATAAATCTCCCGAAAGCTAATTGGGGTAGGGGATTGAAAAAATGTCTAGCGTTATCGATTGGTAGGGATGGTGAACGAATTGTATGGACCTGTTTGGCTTACTTGAACCATTTACTTTTTCTGTTATACATGTTCTTAGCTAACTTATACCTCAGAGAAGAAAACCTGTATCGAACATGATGCTTTACGAACCTGATGACAGCGTCGGGTGAGAAGTGCAGAGTCAATCCACTTGACGCCATATTTCCTACGCCTCTGGGGGAGAAAACATTGTGATTTCAACCAAGAGCAAAGGTCCTACGGACCGCTCTGACAGACAATGACGAATAGTATAACATTGTGATTATAAAATTTCGAAAATGAGATATTGTGTTTATGTTATAATACATGTACATCAAGAAAAACCATGACAACTATTTCCATCTGTCTGTCTGACGGTCGGTCCACTAACCTTTGGACAGCCTATAATTTGGAAAGTACTGATCGGATTGGGACGAAATTTTCACACAAGGTTACTACTATGCCAAGGACGAAAAAGCTTTGTAGTAGAGAACCATGATCATTCAATTTTCGGGGACTAGCAGTTAGTACGTTTCCGTCCCTGGTAATTCTGCGCACCTATAAGACATATTTCATACATCAAAGGTCTCCCCGGACAGCTTAACGAGCGCACGTCTCTGCTTTGGATCGTGAGGGATCACCGAGCGATAATCCGTGTATTTGTGTATATAACCCCGTGCTGAATTGTGACGTGGAAGGTCGCTAATGTCGATCGGGCGTTAAGTTGGACTATGGACTGATGTACGATTCATTTAATTCCTTCGTTATACATGTTAGTAGCCGCTGTTTTTCCAAGAGGGACTAACTTGTGCCGATTATAATCCCTGCAGGGTCAACCTACTCGACGCTATTTCTTTATTAGTATTAGTAGTTGAATATGAAATCATGAGGAACCCTGTGAAATGATATACATACAGGTATTTATAAGATCTTCAACGAGGCCTCAAAGCTGTGATCTTAGTAAGGTCTCTTATTCTCCAATATCCGAAACCTCTTGCTAACGGCAACACTGCAGGATTCCGTACGGCCGTTCCGCAAAGGCATGGCATGCGGCATTGCAGACGAGATGCCTGTAGCCTATAAGCACTTCTCGTCTGGCGAAACGAACTCGCTGACTGTACGGACAAGTTTTCCTGTAAACGGAAAAGGCTGTGCGATTACTTTTATCTTCTCGTCGGCGAAAAGCCGGCACACCAACGGCCCAGTCACGTGGTAAATGGTCAGCTGTTTTTTTGTCAACAATGTTCTCATCCAGATAGTAGACCAGAGAAGCGCTTCCAGGGGCTACCCAGAACAGAAATCTTCTGTTTTGAAAGTTGTGACGCTCCTCCTGCGGAGCCTTCTACAATGTTTTTACTTTAACTACTTCGACCTTAGATCCACGATTATTCTTATCTGATTATTAGGGATGCTATTTAGTTGATAAGGGCAACTAACTATAAATCCTTCATTGCAATGGCCCAATTTAGGACATTGAAATGCATCTGGGCAGCAATTACCGTTTTCGTCCATGGTACGCTAGGCCAGCCAACTAAGAAATCCGTTTTGCCATCTTAATACCTCACCCAGTCCAAAATACAGATAGAATTAATCTGACTACTCTGAAGACTTGACGCAGTATCAACGGCACTTAGTTTCTTGACAGGTAGTTTCAAGCCTACATGTGATCAGTTTTCCTTCTATAGATATACCAACGACATTCATTTTTCTGAGCTTTCTAGTGCCGCAGCGTTATGGGCCTACCACTGACCCGCCAGGCTTCTTCGCCTCATGTTGACTCGTAGGAATACTATACAACGAGAACCTGCCGGTATGACCACTTATTTGTTTACGGGCCGTCAAGAATGTAGAACAATCTGCCTAAAAGACCTTCCTTAGAGGTACTAAACTTAGGCAGTTCAAATATTTGAGCAGCAAGGAACCTTCAACTGCTTCACAGCAGTCCCCAAATAATGGTATATATGCAGAGAAACCGTCAAGAAACAAAAGAGGTAAATGTGTGTATGACCGTTGTGACACAGTCAGTCGAGCTCTATGACTCCTTTCGTTTGTCGTTGATTTGATCAACTGGTTCTTCAAGGTTTATTATTTTTATTATTTCCTTGGATGAATGCTCTTATATATTGTCCAAAGAAAAACAAGACAATACTAAACTAAGTGCCTAAGATAAACATAACATATGTGATACTTTAGTTTATTGCAGTTAACTGTGGCAACTCTGTACAATACGTAATAAATATAACGTTTATGCCCTCACAAAGAGCCACCTTCTTGGAATCTAGGCGGTATTCAGGTACCCCCAGTCCTTTTTCGTGAATGGTGGGCCTGTTAACGCTTAATTTCTGTTTACATATTGTTTTAGCCCAGGCACTTCTGGGAAGCCGACGACATGCCATGAATGGGACAGGGTAGAAACCACCCAAAATATTTGCGTTTCCAGTTAAATAAGCTGCATTCCTCTGAAAGGAAGGTAAAATTTGTTAAAGCTAATAAGATGTTACAGTGGTGAGCTTACATGAGGCCTTCCTGTTGAACTTTTTTGTAATTGCGTAATGATTATCAGGCTTTATCAACGATTTTCCCTCTCACTTCTCAAACCAACTGGCGAGGAATTGCTGTAATCGATAAAAATGTATTGCTTTTTCTCATGTTACCTGACATGTACATCACGAAAAACTATTTCCGCCTGCCTGACGGTCTGGTCAAAGATCCTTCACCCCCCTCTAAAGTACCACTCGGATTTTAATGAAATTTTGTCACAATGTTACTATTATGCCAAAGGACGAAAAGGACTTATGCTACGTTCTCACGGGGCAATAAGATGACATTGTGGCATGCTTTCGATTTGCTAAATGTCTTGTAATTAATTGGACTTGGGGTCTGAAAAAACACAGTTTCCTGTTCCAAAGTTGCCGCCGTTTCGGAACAAATTATTTCCTTCTTCTTCTCCCTACAAAAAAATTAAAACTTTACATATACATTAACTAACAACTTGAATAATAATAAAGTCCATTTAAAATATTTTTAATTTAGTTCAGGCATTATATAAAATGTACTATTTAAACACGTCCTCGAATATCATCAACAACACAGTAATTCTAAACATATACACACATAAAAAGATAATAGAAGCATAAAATGATTCGTAATTCTGATAGATTTTGAAACCGAATGAAAAGTTTTTTTGTGTTCCATTATCAGAAACAAAGGAAATTATAGCAAACTCACCCTCTTAGCTAGAAACTGTGGCGGTCAGTAGATAATCCAACGAAATGCACATCTTAGACATTATCATTTATATAGACTGCAACTTGTCAATATGACAATGAAAGACTGTTACGGGGTATAGCTAGACACAGATTGATGGAAAAGAGAATGTTATTTTTAAATAGTAAAAATCTGAGCTGTTTTTTGCTGATAAATACTATGTGGTTGTTACTTTGTTTTCAGAAAATTTACGATGTTAAGGTACATAATACTATCAGCTATGTCTGTTCTTTTTTAGGTGCATTATTGTGCTTTTTGATTTCCAACATCTGTTGGACTAGTTGTGTGTCGCTCTTTTAGGTGGAAATCCTAACAATCTCTTTTGTGCTCTGATATTCGGGTTTTTAAGTACCTTCCTGTTGTCCCTATATATATTTTGGGATGAAGGGTAGTATTAATATAAAAAAATAGCTACGCATCGTTAATTTCATGAAAACAAGGAAACAACCACCACATAATATTTATCTGCAACTAAAAGGCAAACCATCAAATATAACAAAAAAACAGCTCAGGTTTTTACTATTTAGAAATAACTTTCTCCTTTACATCAGTCTAGTATGTCTAGATATACCCCGTAGCAGTCTTTCAATGTCATATTGATAAGTTGCAGTCTAAATGATAATACCTAAGATGTGCGTTGGATTATATTTCAAGCTAAAAGTGTGAGTTTGCTATAATGTCCTTTTTTCTGATAAAATGGAACAATAAAAAACGTTGCATTCGTTTTGAATCATTTTATCTTTGTTTTATTTTTATGTGTGTATATGTTGGGAATTGCTATATTGCTAATGAATGTTTAAACAGTTCATTTTATATAATGCCTCAACTACAATAAGTCTCTTTTACATAGATTTTATTATTTAAATTGTGGATTAATGTATATGTAAAGTATTTTAAATCTTTTTGTAGAGCCCCGAGGAAGGAAATACATGTTCCCAAACGTCATCAACTTTGTAATTGTGTTTCTTTATACTCCCAACTCAATTAATTACCAGAAATTTATTAGAATAGAAGAAAAGAATAATTTTCAATTTTTTTGTCCTGGAGTGGGGAGTAAAACGTGGCCGTTCACGCGGTCACGATCCAATTTATTCCATGAAGCTGATCTGAAGGAGCTCCTGATTGAGACATGTGCAGTTCAGTTTTTAATACTATGTTGGCGAAAAGGTTTTGAGCAAGGCTTGTTTTAAAATTCAAACGTGTCTCATACCGAGCGAGAGTGGACGTGAACTTGCCTCGATGTCAGAGGCAATTCCACGCAGGTAAGGCGCCACGCTCTGTGAAACGTAGCAATATGTATTTTGAGAATATATCCAGGAGCGGCGTAGTTACGAGCAAGAAATGAAAACAATTAAATTGCTCAAACTTCGTTTTTCTTTTGACGTTTTAGAGGCTCCTGCTCATTTTGACAACTTTTCAAAGGGTAAAAAATTAGAAGTGGAGGTTATGTGTGTTGGGGTATATATTTTTTTGACATTAGTACCTAAAGGTATATATAAGGAATATTTCACATTTACATTTGCCCCAAAGGCTTAAAATGAGATATTATTTATTACCGACGTCGAGCACAACGAAGAATACATTAACCTGTCGGAAGCTGGCCGCCAACGCTGGCAAGATTGCGATTCTGGATCACATGTACCAAAAAAGAAAAACAAAATGCAAGGGATGTAAGGTGTCCTCGGTCGTCAATACCACAGATATTAGGACTCCTTCATTGTCTGACCAGACAATGATGAGGTCCAATAAACATAAAACCTCAGGATAAGGTTCAGCTCTTACATTAGTCACATACATTGTTAGCCAACGGTGTTGACAAACACTTTTTGCTTGAAAATAATAGTGATAAATGTAAGTGAACAGTGGTGAGCTAATAATTTTCGGGGCGGTGTGGATTGCAGTTCAATGTAGCGACGATGTAAGATTTACAGCGCCGGCCGTAGCGATAATTGAGAATGGCAGACTTTTTCGACTACTGAGAGCGCGAAATCTCACCCAAAACTATTGTCACATCACACCTGTTGACGTAATCTTGGCAGATAATACTGAATCTGAATTATTCATGGATCCAAAACGCGAGAAATATTTCGCTAGCTAGATAGCTGAAGAGCATCATCTTGTTTATATTGTGAGGAAGTAATATAAGACACAGCAGTTTGGCTTAAGGCAGCGGAGTAAAACGTTTGCGCATTTGGGATCCAATAACTTCAGCCTTACATCTTCATACAGATTCACTGCAGGAGCAAGTTCCATTGACATATTGGTACAAGAGAGCGGACGGATCTCACCGAGCTCCTTGATGCTTTCCAGTGGAGGCCAACCTGATTCATCAGTAGCAGTTTAACAGTGCAATATTACAAGCCAATTTCTAATGCACGAGCGGTGGGTAGTCATGTGCGGATGTACTTATGAAATTTGTTTCTGTACTCGAGTCTCAGGGCATGCCTGATGCTTCACGAAAAATGAAAACACTTGTATATGAAAATTCACGTTCAATGCACATATCGTAATTACACTAGCTCAAGATGCAAAAGTGGCCTGCATTTTCAATCAAAATGACAAAAGGGATAGATAGTTCCAACCAAAGCAATCGAAACTAAAAGGAGACATGGCAATGTTTGTCGCCAAAACAACTGAGACTTGTGGTTAGATTTGTGTACCAATGCTCACCAAAATGTTAACCCATGAACACCGGAAAAGAGGATATTCAAGTAACCAAATGTGTACTCTTGTGGGCATGGCAGAAATACTGACTATGTTGTGAATCGTCCAGTTACTGTTAAAGTGGGGATAAATTGCATAAGGCGAGTAAGAAGAATACATTAATATTTACTAACGGTACATCAGAAAAATGTGAAAAAGTCAGGAACACCTGTTATAGGAGATAGTAGGGCACCTTGCTTGAGCTACACTTTCTTTTTCTAGAATGCTATTATACGTTGTGTGTGACCCAGTAGATTCTTGGTTAAAAGAGAACACATAGTTGAACATTATAGGGCAATTACTGTTGTTATGCGATTGTTACTATATTGATTCACAACATTTAGAGATTTGATTAATTTTATAATAATAGATTTTTTGGAGCATGTTGAATTTCAATTTTCCAATATTTTGTGGTGAGGGTGACATTTTGTGAACAAATATTAGGTTGGGGTTCACCACTAAAAAACAACACAACGCACCCTTTCACCACACCGATGACAATCCTGTATTAACATTCGCCGATAGAAACGTCTGCTTTGATTTAGATTTAACTGCTTTTTGCAATTCACAAAAATCTTTACTAATTTCGGCAATTGACTAGGCCACTAGAGCTGTATGGAGACTCACGCAGTTTTTTAGATGTTGGCAAAAAAAAAGAATTTATACGAAGTGTAAACAACTGCCCGAAGTCAATGGTTCCGATAAATCGTTGTTTTTCTTATATTGTGGTTCATCAATTTAATATATATTTTTCAGTGAAAATCATAATATCGTAGCTTCCAGAAAGTCAGGACATATCAACAATTTCGATGTTGCAAGCTTGTTATAACCTATAATATGCGTCTAGAACATCTACATTTCTCAAGGATAAATAAGCAAAACAAATTCAAAATAAATTAATAATCTATTCAGCTTCATTTGTGTCATACGGCGAAGAAGGGTTTGATATCATTTCACCTTTTACATTATTATAATCAGAGAGATGTTTTTCTAAGTCTTCTGACGTAGTTATTGATATTGCTGCAGAATTCGATGCTGGAGAATTTGGAATTTCTTCTAAAGAACTCTCAAATTTTGCTTTCATTACAAGTCCATCTATTTCCAACATCAAGCTTTCCCTCCTCCTTTCAGGAATCTGCCGAATCCTCCGAGCCAATAGTCTTGCATATAACTCACAATCGTCTTCTTCCTTCTTTTGGTCGATATTCTTGAAAATAGTCTCTATTGCTTCTAGCATCTGCCTTTTTGCAGTCTTTAACTCAGGCTCGTCGCTCTTCTTCCTTTTCCGGTTTTGGTTCACAGTTTTGTCTGTATCGCTAATAGTTGCAATCGGATCGGATTGATAAATGACCTGCCCTGAATGCGAATTTGTCACCTCCCATATCTGGAATAAAGAAGAAATTCGAGGTTTACAGTCCTTAAGGGTTGTGGAATTCAAAAGGCTTTCTCCTTTCAGTCCAATTGTTTATCTAAACAACCAACGTGGATGCCAAGCGAAAGCATTTCGAGTTATTCTAAAGAGCTTATAAGAATAATTTTTGTTGATAAATCGGTAGAAAAATGTGACAAGTAAGATTGAATGACCAGCTATAGTCGAATGTCTCTTGCGATACACGATGTTCTGCCATTGAGGAAAATCTTTCCAGGAACAAAACACATGAAACGGTAAACGTGATGAGCGCCAAACAGCAGCAAATGTAGTCCTATCGCCAAATTCCCGACCAGACCGACCCGTTGATGTGTACTTCTAAGTAAAAACATCCAGTAAACCACCTATTATAAGTGGATTATCAGGTTCCCATAATTATGATATATATTAAATTAAAAATAAATTGTTTCTAGAGAATATAATAATAATAATAACCGACTTTATTTCTAACATCCAAAAGGAGGCCGAGTCTAGCTGTTGCTTTTCAAGTCAATCACCACTTTATTTAATACTCCGGATGGATTACGGTTAAAAAGGTTCGTTAGTGAATGTCTTCTGAAGTAGCTGAGGTTTCAATAGGAGGTGTTCAACAATAATATCGAAATGTGCCAGCTTGGCAAAAGGCGAAACAAACTTAAAAAAATTATTGCTGGTACTTTCTTCCGCGTTTCGAGTTATATCTTGAAGCGCAGTGATATTAGAGCAAAATCGAAAAGGTCCTTGTTCCCTTTCTGAGCACATATATTGTATTGTTTTAAAGCGTTGTATGTCGTTAACATTATAAATGCACAGTGAAAAAATGTCGTCACGAGGGTTGATTCTGCACTTCCCATGAAACGTCGTTATCAATTCGTTCAGGATTATATTCCGCACAAACAGGCCCATACAATTAGTTCATAGACGCTCTTTCCCTGCCTATCCGGTAGTGCATCTGGAAACGTTGTTTCTCCCCGATACTGAACGCAGTCCGACGCAGTGTTGCCAGAGCCAACATTGAAAATTCCGCTACTGGTATCGAAAAACTCCGCTACTTTCCGCTACCCCTGGGATGATCGTCGGGCGGAGGGGGCGCACTAAGGGGCATTTATTATAAAGATTGTGTCAAAAAAGGAAAACAAAAACCAAACGCGTGATAAAATATAATATAAAACTGTAATAAAAAAAAAACATTTGACTATAAAAACCAATACAATATTACAAATACCTATCAAACAACAGAACATTTATTACGCAGTCATATTAAAAAAATATCACAGGAAACTAAAAAATAAAAAGGTTATGACTGTCTTGCATAAAAAAAATGAGGTTTTTGAGTTACTTAAACTTAGTCACTGTCTGCATCAGATTCTTCTTGTTGCATTTCTGTTCTCTCTATACTATATAAATTATTTTTGTATTTTTTCAAATGTTTCACCAAACTCTGAGCAGCAACATTTTTTTGTACTGTATCCAGTTTGATAATTATCGCGATCAAAAGTTAAAGATAAAATACGATTCCTTATCTTTGTTCTGATTATCTCCATGTATCAGAATGTCACTTTATCCATCATATGTACCTAAATTGCCAAATTCCGCTACTTTTAACAAAAAATCCAATTCCGTCGCTACCACTTGAAAATTCCGCTACTGGTAGCGGAATTCCGCTACTTCTGGCAACACTGGTCAGACGTGGCCGGGTAGTCACAGCATAGCTGTAATGCGGAAAAATACGTGCGAGACCATCCCAGAACACTCCGTAGTCACGGTGGGTAGGTGATGTGTGAAATATGTCTAAGAGGTGCATGAAATTACCAAGGTTGGGAGTGTATAATTATACTAATAACAAAAAATTGAGATAAGCCCTCCCCACTTCCTTACTACCCAAACCCCAAAGCTTACTTGTAAAATCTTTTCAAAAATGATCAGGATCTTCTGAAACGTCAAAAAACGAAGTTTGCGCGATTTTTACATTTTTCGTTTTAGACCTTTTTCTCTGCCGCCACTGGACGATTTTCAAAAACTACAAAGCTTTTGTGTTCCTGGCACACTAGTAACATTGTATAAAAACCGACAGATAGACTGAAGAAAATGAGTGACAAGGTTTTTCATGATTTACATGTTATATCATCATTTTCGAGAATATTCGCGATTACTTATAATACGCCGCTGGTAGACATGAGAACTTAAAACAAAAGTTTGATAATTTCGGTCTAACAGGCACTCTTAATTGTTGTAGCTGTTTGAAATTCCAGTTTTGACTATCTCATTGTAGAGTTATAAGACCTAAGTCATATTATCAGGATCCGGCTAACAGTTTCCAAAAATATGTTTTCAAGTTTGCTGTTTCAAAACACATCCCTCTAATATCTGCTATCGAGAAGCCGCTAAGGTGAAAATATATTCATTAAAAATTACTGAGCGGATCCATACAATGTTTTCACGATATTATAACCTCACAATAATATAGACAAAACTGGAATGTTAATCACTTACAACACCAGAAAAGCATTATCAAAGTTTTGTTTTATTTTCAGCTATATTTGTTTATTTGCGGTGGATTTAAAGTTTTTTCAAGATATAACAAATATTTCAGAAAAACTGTGTGCATGCAGTTGTATGGTGGGTCTGGATCTTGTCGCAGAGCTAAAGTTTTGAATATGTCTGTTAATGCAGATGCTGTTACCATCAGAAACTCTTGGTCTACATATTGACAGCAATCTACTTACATCGACGTCATTTGTAAGAGATTAAGCAGCTAATATGCTATACTTCATATAAAATGGTGTCTGGTTCTTAAATTTATATTTTGTATTGACATATTCACAAATAATAGATACTGTAAGGTAATTCAACACTGGCCATGCGAGTATTTATTATGTCAAAAAAATATTCGTTTAACGTTTGGTTTTAATTCTATGGAGTTATGTCAGCAATCATTCAAGACTTAACAAGATACTCACTCTACCATCGGTTAGCCTTTACAAATATATTATGTTCGCGAATATTTAATTGAACTTATCAAAAAAAACCTCTGTATTGTACATATACTGCCAGAAGTATCACAAACCCATTACGGTATATTACAAAACACAACTTTGTATGAAGATAGTCAATTTTATATTGGCCAAAGACTTAACAACTCTTTGCCAGTATAATGTTCCAAAAATGAAACTTTATTCAAGAAATCATTAAAAGCCTTTGTTTTACTTCCCAGGCATACTGGTGGGGAAGTATTGCAATCATACAAAATACTATGTCACTCATTTTCATTGGTCTGTCTGTCCACTAATGTTATAACTGCCTTCAACTCGAGAAAGACTTTAAAAGGAAGTAATTTAAACAGTGTTACTACTACGTCAAGGACACAAAAGCTTTTTAGTGTAAACATAAAAATATGGCATTTCATTAAAATCATTTGGTTAAAATTAGGATAACCAGTATACCTAATTGTATTTCACAAATAAACCCCCAGATACCATGTATAATAACCAATAAATATTTTTCATTATAAAGCTTCTGCTTAGAAGTGTTATTCCGTCCCCGAATGGATGGGAGACGCAGTATTATAACTATTCCATCAACACTGTATTTATTCTTATAATTACATGGTATTATTACTATGTGATCTACCTTGTTCAAATAGACCACACCCTGTGGATTACTTCACTCCACAAGCTTCACTTTGCGTTATCACAACTGTTGTTTTGAAAAACTACTGATACTGAGCCCATCCAATACCTTGTACAACTTGAGAACAAGTGAATTACCAATAAAAAGCAATAAGGGTGGTTCGGCCAAGGGTCGAACAGGTAGGGCGATAGGACTACCGCAACGTTACCAAGTCTCCTACTTAGTAACTCCTAAAGTATAGGTAGATATGGCTGTAAACACCTTAACGTTCCTGGAAACAGCTTGTATCCATACCTCCTTGAACGAGACAAAGAAACATACACGGCGGGCGCATCAACTTCTCAACATTATATTGAAAGCACCACACCAATATCATGTTGAGCATCATATCGACATAGGTATTTGTTTTAGCAATAACGAATACCTATGTAACAATGGGTGGGCAATAAACTTTTTTTTTCAAATTGGCTTGGTAAGAAGAATTAAGAACATAATGAATGTCATAAGCATGGGTGAACAAAATATTTTACCTCAGATTCCTCTTCTGTAACAACTGTGCTGTATTTGTAGACAGGTCCCAGGAAGCTTTCCATCAAATTGTATGCGAACCAACCTGGTGTATATACTTCATCTGGTCCTGCACCTGATTTGATTGAATATTTTTTCTTCAATAAACAACGGAAGGTTGCCATCAATGACTCCTTTTTCCTTTTTAGGTCTTGCACCGTGAAATTTACGCTTAGAGATTGTCGAATTCGCTCCCAGGCTTCGCTTAGGGCGTTCCGGTTTTTGTACTGTATATTCTGAGGATCCCAAATGCAGGGTTCTGATCTGTAGGCTTCTAGAAATTCAAGCACTATCTCGTTGCTCCAGTCCATATCTACGAATATCATGTTGAAATTATATGATTATCTCGCAGAGCAACGAAGCTAATGAAATATCGTTCTCAAGCACTACCAAAATGTGTTACAGCATATACTGCTACTACTATTTGTGGCTTATTTTGTAAATCAATAAATCCCTTATTAGGCTACTGCTTTGACTCCGTTAAGTTTGAGCAAATACATGATTGACGAAAGCCTGCTATACATTAAAGTTGAAAGTTCCTTTGGCAAAGCAGATAACTGCTTTGGAAGAAGGCGGTGATCTTAGAGGGGAAGGTATTGCCTTTATTCTTTTTAGTTTATCTAGGAAAATCTCTCTACCCATTGGAGTGTGCATGCAAGGAGCTATCAGCTGCAGAACTATTGAAATGTAACTTATCTCAGAAGAAACCCTTAATAATTGATAGACGAAACGTGTCATAAAAACGATACTTGTGAAACCGTCTATCAATATTGTGTTTTGAAAGATATAGCACATCGGCTAAGACGGTTATCTATATGTCACCTTACAGTGTAAAAATTTGCAAAGCTTCTGGGAGGACATAAGCAGAGAGTTTGGTCAGAAGAGGAACAAGTTAAGCTTCAAACATGAATAATGGGTAAGATATTCACTAACACCTGATGAATTGAGGCTACCCGACAGCTATGGCAAATTTTTACCTATGGATTCATGTGGGGAAAACTGTGTTTCAAACAAAAACTCGGTGTCTGTGGTCACACTACAACAACATACACTCAGACTTGCATTAGAGAAAACTTTCAAGCGCTATCAGATTGCAAGGAGATCAAGGCATGGACTTTTTGTCGATACGCCAACGAAGAACCATACGATTTCGTCTTTCGGTTTGTAATAGGAAGACTGCCCCCAGACTAATATTGGCGGGTATGGTCACCTTTATTTTGTAGTATAGTACAATACCAGCTTGGCTTATAGTGCTTTTCGATTGCACGGCAGAGTATTATTTGTCAAAACATTGGTGACGACGCCTGTGTCCGCATAAAATACAAACCTGATATAGTACACTACAAACAGCTCCACACCACAACAGTCACTCAGTCCCAGCTAACTTCTATTATATACAACACGTCACACGTGGCAGAATAAATCGATGAACTGCTGGCACGTTGGCCGAATGTTTGTCGTTTGCCAAGCGACGCGGCGCACATCGGGTGGCATTCGGTAAACCGACCTTGCACGAAGCGGGTGATCGCTGATTCGTCGGCACAGCCCACAATGTTTTTATCTTCAGAGTCGATATGCCTCGTCGATCGCGCCGTGTGGCGAGCTGAGGGGAATTAAGCTGACCACACACATTCTTAATATGGATTTGTATTGAATTGACAATTTGTTTATACTGGTGTTGTTCTGTGGCTAGCTGGATATAAAATGGACGTACACATGGTAAAATTGTAGTCTCTAACATCAACAGTGAAACCTTTAAAACGATCAACTCTATTTTTTAAATTAATGAAATGGCTTCTCACAATAAATAGTGAAGAGCGCAGGGTGCTTCGATCCCAATTTATATTCAAAATAAAGTAATCTGAAAATATCCATCGATGTCTTGCAAAATGAGGATTAAACTTTAGATACTTGGCGACTTCACATATAGTTTTTAACCGAGTTACTGGGCAATGAATATACCCATTTTAGCGATTTTCATACAATAAATCGCTTATAACTCGAATATCGCCAGCTTTAGAGAAAAGTTAATGGAAGCCTTTTTATTCGCAGTGATTCAAGAAACGTGAACAAATCTGCTAGGGCATTAAAAAGTAATTCATTCAAAGAAATTGTTTAAGCGAATTTGATTTGGGTTACCGTGCAATGTTTAAAAATTCGCTTAAATATTATGATTTTTGAGGTGATCAAGTATCTAAATTAAAACAGAAACCTTGGTCTAAAACACCTCGAAGGGCGTTTTAAGATTAGTTTAATCTAAGTCGACTCCAAATTTGTTTGACAGGCAAAAGTGCACGAACTTTTTGATTTTCGCGGACTGTACTATCAGTTTCTAAAGCTAAATAAGTTTTGTTGTAAGGAAAACTGAAAACAAATTAATTCATATGTGATATTTTTGCACTTCTCATGTTTATATTAGCTTTGTTTAACTAAAACAAAAACTTAAAAAATTACAAAAATTGAAAAATCTCAAAAAATATTGATTTTCGCCCATATATAAAAGGTGAAACTTGTACCACGTCCTGGAAGGAATACGGTGAATTTTACCTGCTTATCCACTTAACATACAAGCAGCAATACCTTTGGGAATCGTTTTTTAAGCAATTTTCTTCGAGGTTGAGCTATAGGCGTTGTTAGAATGTGTTTGACACTGTGATCCCGATGTTGATCAACGATGTGTTTTAAAATCAGTATCATTACCACATGTCGGATTATCGCACGAAGCGCAGAGGGTTATTGGATGAAAGCTTAGTTATTGCACTCGCACTTTTCCGCTACTGAAAACGAAGTCCTACTATTCCAGCTTTGCAAAACGATATGTACACTTTTGATTCAATGCATTCACCGGACTCGTATCATCGCCCCATTTTCCAGGTGCTCCTTTGATGTAGAACTTTTAGGCTGATTCCAAATGGAACGACGAGGTTGATTTTGAATGATTGGTGTTTGGTGATTGGTATTTTCCTATTTTTTTGGTTATCATAACTTAGTCTGTCAGATCGTGAAAATGGAGTTCATATAAAGCACCAAATTCTAAGAAGGAGATTAAGTCTTGACATTACATACTCGTATGTAGGGCTAATGATACTCCATAGATGCAATCACCGCACGACATATGTAAGTGATAAACTTTCTATCATTAGCTATGCTTTGTTTACTGCTTATTTGGATAATTTTGTATTTTTCGTAATACGAAAATGATCTCAGAACATTTGTTAAATAACAAGAAAAGATATTCGTCCAACAAAATCTATTTATAGTAAAAAATAGCAGCTTTCAATCCCTTACCAAGTTAATAATGGAATTCTCTGATGGTCAAATCAACGAATTCTCCCACACACCCTATCTGCTAATTAATGTCTTTACTATGGGAACCGTCGCACTCAGATATGCACCAATCAAATAAGGCTGGCGTTTATCTCTAACGCCATTACCTCTAAACTTAGACTAACTTTAAACCGCAATTAGTCTTGTGTGTCTATCCCGACAGTCGATAGATACAGTGATTAAGGAATCGGACCAGAGTGATTGAGAGGGCTAGTTTCTCACCATTAGTTAGCAAGTTGAAACAATGTTCATTGAATACGATATAAATTTGGAAGAAATGTGCCAGTAATGGAATTGTTTCACTCTTGTAGATTTTGTCACTATTTGAACGGATACTTTTACAATACTAGATGCTTCACAAATCATCACATGGTTCACCCAATATGCCAAATCTAAAACGAATTACAAAGAACCTCAAGTAATTGAAATACTTGAAAACAGTTATGAGTCCAAGCAGTGATAGTTGAAAAAAATTAAAAATGGATGTCAGTTCAGTGCACTTTCCATGACCAGTAGCTGTAGCTATACTTTATATTCAAGCGTAGATGGTTTCACCAAGTTGAAATATAAAGCAGAAGCGTCCGCGTAGACGTTGGTTTGTAGAAAGCACATGCTGGTCAATATATAACTCATTGATTTGTTTCTCCGAAATCATTAAAATGGAATGAAATAGATCCATTTCTTTTCATAGTCTTTTTCTGATGTGAGTAATGCATGACAAACGATACTATATGAATGGCTAAATATAGAAGCTGCACAACGCTGAACCCTTTGGATTAACCGTCCATCATTTTTCACCTATGATATATATTTCACAGAGTATAGATTTCTCCGTACGTTAGCCCTTAAAACTTAGAAATATATTCTCTATAGACGGATCGTACCTAATAGCCGGGTCTGCTTCTGCTCCCGGTGGCGTGCTAGTCCTGGCATTACTGCCGCGCCTTGTTCGGTATCGGGGAGATTCGATGTTTCCAGATGGACTACCGGTAGGACAGACAAGGAATGTTTATGCACTAAATTTTTCAGATAGTCAAGTTTGTGCTGAACATAATCCTTTATGAACCGATAACGGCGTTGCGTGGGAAGTGCAGAGTCAATGTACTTGACATCATTTCTTATAAATTCATGCGGGAAAAGTCCAGGTTCGTTAAATATGGTGATCTTAGGGGACAGATGACATCGCCTAATAGATCAGACGTCCATGAAAAACACAGTTCGCAAAACTCATAATTTTTCTAGCTTTGTGATACATTGCTCCGATTAGATTTATGACCACATCGCCTCTCGGTGACAGTGAGAAAATTACATGCAGCCTGTACATTTAAGCGCACAGATATCCGGAAATGTTCTGCTCTTATTTCAGAACGGACAAGTTTACCAGTTTTTTGTTATGTGCTCAAATGAAATTTCAGGATGGTGGAAAAATTATTGATTTATCTCTAAAAACAAAAAAGTTACAGCCTATCAAAGTTGCGCTCCGCGAGAATATTTTTATTCCGCCTGAACGCGACGCGTGACGTCACACTTCGCTATCCAGTTGCGACGACCGTCGTCACACATAGGGACGCATACAGGGGGAACACGTAGTAGACTAACCGTCTTCCACGCCAATTTGTTTAATCAATTGACTACATATACGACCGGTTATGAGAGAAATAACAAAAAAGAATGTTGTTATAAATTCTGTATCGTTCCAATTACAACCGTTAATAAAAATTTTTGCTGCGTACCCACACAAAATATCAGGAATAAATAGTGCAAACTACAAACGTACCAAAGTACAACATATGTATGTCTATGAAGACCACCTTGATATATGTATATCATTTTACTATTTATTTATTATTATTAGATAATTATTATATGATTTCCAAGCTCATTTCACTGTACAGGCGGATTTCAAAAAGAAATTCAAAATAAATTTATTTACCAAAAAACAAAAAAAAACATTATATTTACCGTATTATAGAAAATACAAACACTTAATATTTTTGGCAAAAAGGACAAATCCTCGATCAAATGACCGTTAACACCCAGCCTTACATAAGTAGGGTGGGTGTGAAAATGCCCTGTGGTACACTAATTTACACATATATTATAATATATAAACAATATTTTGGAATCTCATGATTTCATTTATTACGAGCATGTACCATTGATAGTTGCAGAAGAAAAAAAATGTATTTACTCACTTAAAAAGTCAACGTTCCGACGGGTGGGGAGCACCGGAGAGGGGGGGAAGAGCGGCAGAAAGCAACAGACGCGAAGCCACACCGACGAACCCTCATACAGTTAACAACACCGAAATACATCTACACACACATACAACATCTAACATCACATGCTCGCTTCTCCATCTTAATAAAAAGATAAATTTGAAAAAATAAACTTGAAAACAAGTATCCGTGCACAATCACAGTCATTATTGTATTATTGATCCTGAAGAAGCATGGCCATCATATACTTTGAGAACACTCTTTGCGACATTACCTTTACATCGTTATTTAGACTGTTCCACATTTTAACTGCAAGAAATGAAAAAGAACGTTGAAATGCTGCAGACCTATGTCGAGGAGTAAAAAAAAAATTCTGGTTATGTCTTGTCCCGTAATAATGATTAAAAGTTAAAAGCTCATTTATCAAGTACGGAGGTTTTCCTAATTTTATTATTCTATAGATGAAATTAAATAAACTGATGTTTGCCTGCGATTTAGCATATTTAGTATAGATAAACTGTTTAGGTAAGGTGTTATGTGGTTACGATAAGGTATGTTGAATGAAAATCGCATGCAGGCATTCTGCAATTTTTGTATCGCATTTTTAGTAGTATACGCCAACGAGCTCCCATAAACTATATCTCCATAGTCAAAAAGCGACAGTATGAGATTCTGACAAAGGAAATACTTTTGCTTAGGCAGTAAACATTTTTTTAATTTGGAGATATTTCTTAATCGTATGTAAGCTGCCGGATTCATTCAGTAACATTCTACTGAAGTACTTGCAGGTTTCTCGCTTCTTTTCAAAAGCTAGATCAAAAACGGTATTGTATGTTTACATCCACCAAGCTTAGCAGCACAATAAATGACAGACAACAGTTTCAATTTTTTTCCTCACTTTCGTCACATACCAATGTGCAGTGGTTGGTCGTAGTTTTCACTTTATGTTCAGGTGTAACTCTGCATTTTGCAATACATTTTGTACCTTCACGTTTCAACCGAACATAACCAATAGCATCTTCACGATTCGAATCTCTACCTGTCCTGGAAAATATTGTGTCGTATTCTCAAATCTGTACTTATATTAGGCATAAATCCTTACTTCCAAAGCTTCACACATTTTATTTCCGCGCTTGTACCATATATGATGGATTTGAAGAAATAAATTCCATCACTGTATAAATTTCAATTTTGGTAAAATTTTCACTTAACCCTTTTACAAATCCAGCTTCCACAGTGGCACGAACTTACGCAGTACTCAATAGTTATCAACTAGAAACCACGTGGCCGAGCGCACAGGTGTGTCTTATGAATTGTCTATAGACTATTATTAGTAAAATACACAGACGCTCTCGGGACGCTCGGCATTAGCGAAGTGTGACGTCGGACGCGAGCAGCAGTGATTTCGCGCTATAATGCGCCAAATTAAATATAATTCTCTGTCATTTATTGATCGATTTCAATAATTTTTTCACTGGTTGATTATATTTCATCTATATTTTGCTGATATCTCATTACTTATGCGATTCTGAACATCACGAAACTTCTCCACTGCGTAGCATATGGTGTGGTCTTTTGTCATACCGCCCCAGCTATTTAAATTTCGTTGTTGATCCAGAAATAAAAACAAAAAGGGAGGTTCATAAAACCAAAATTACGGCTCTCATTTTATTGCATCTCAACATAACCAATTAGTCTGATTAAGTAAATTAACAGACAGAATAATAATAAGGTCATCGAGCAAGAGGCCAAAGTACTTGCCCCTTTAAATCGAATCTTCGCTAAATGTGGGAAAATGATGAGGGGTGGTATAACCAAGATCGTGGAAAATTGATCACGAGGTTACTGCAGGGCATTCTAGAATAATTTTTAATGCTTAAGGAACTGCAGTGGATAAGCCGTAAGACTGCACACAGCAAAAACTGCTATAGAGATCAGAGATCTCGATGTTTTGTTGGCAGCCAAAGAAACCACTTGTTAAGAGTTTGTTTACGTTTGTGTGGTTTCATTCACCAAAAAGATATGGATATTTATAAGAGATCGTGTTCGAATAAGCGAATAATTGGCTAATACAAGAGTTCAATCAGTTGAACCGGTGAAGCGTCTTCTGGAAGATTGTCCCACATTATCGCTATTCTAGGAACAAAGCAGCTGAAATGCTGAAAAGTACCTCCTAGTTCTAAGCAGCTACTCCAGCTTCGTCCTAGAAACTACTGCAATGGACCAGACGTCTTCACTAGGAATTTCGAATCTCATAAGGCATAACAAATGGTTTCTTGAAGAAGTTCAGAAATCATCTAAGCTAATACTTGTTTTGGCACTTCTCGGTTGAGATGTACTGAGTATTAGCAGCATGACAACTGCTCCATATTTCTACATACTCAGGTAGTGTCTTTCGTCGGCAAACAAGTTATCATATCATCTGCAAAGATCGGTTCATTCTTTGGAATACCAGCATCCACGGAAAGTATGTTGATCGAAGATCACCGTTTCTATGTTTTTTACGTCTACCACAGGTATTACTTACAGTTAGATCATCAGCCATCCCTAAAGTCAGCACTCCCTCAATATGGATTCGTCCTGATAGGACAGCTGCCCAATCGTAAAATCAGTGCTTCGGGGACTATTCTATTCGTCATTGTCCATCAGAGCGGTCCGTGGGAACTTTGTTGTTGGTTAAAGTATTGAAGATCTGTAGGTGTGTCAGGTCTGGTTACCCAGATAGCAGACAGAGTCAGGGAGAAAGAAGGGCAGAAGAAAGATAGAACTGAAGGAGGAAGAGCAAAGAGGAGGAAGTGCGTCTGTTGGAGGGGTGCCTCGACATTGTTAACTAGTATTCAGTAATCTTAAATTGATCTAAAGTTAATTTAGGAATTTGTATGTGTGGAAAAATTGTAATTTCTCGTATTGCTTCTCACATACCTTATACAAGGATATACTCGTATCACTTATACGGTTTTGTGCTGAAACGGAAGGCAAAGGACATCGCTTGTCATTGTTAGCGTTGCGTCTTTGAATACGGTGTGATCCGCGCATACCGACTATACCGATTCAAAGGTATGTCGCGCCGATTTGGTACTCGCGAGTAGTACGAGTATATTCTTATCTATGTTCGGTTGAAACAAATGACACCGCGCGACAAATGCTTGGGCAGGCAGCGATAAGCGCATAGAAGTGACGCGGCGGTCGAGTGCTCATGTTATCAGGGCCGGCTACAGGCGATAAGTCAGTGAGGCAGCAAGCTCAGGGCGCAGTGTCATAGAGGGAGTAAAATTCTCAGTTAATGGGTAGGGCGTATAATTTATCTTTTCCCTCAGGGAGCACAAAACTCTGAATCTGGCACTGCATGTTACAAGCCGGTAACAAGCCCAAGCTATTGTCTGAGCAAGGACAGGTTGAATACTCCCAAATGGTTTAGCAAGCTTAACGAGATTACATGTTCAACATACTGGTCTCAGCTCCGATGGGAAAAATGGAAAAGTTCTGGATTCAGATCTCTGGTTTGATCCATCCTTTCTGTCAGCCGACGGGCTGTAGTATTAACATTGCATTGTAATCCTTCTTAGTTACCGGATTTCTCACAAGGCAAGTAATCGTAGTGGTGAGGAAGTGAAGCCAGGCAAGAAGGCGCCCTTTGGCCTGTTTGTCCTCTCCGAGTCTACCAATCTTATAAAATTATAAAAAGAGGACATTTTGGGACAAAGGAAAGTGGGGAGAACCTAACGTTCAAGAGGAGTGTCCACCCGAAAGGAGCACTCCAACCTAGCAACCCTAGATTCTTCACCCAGCAATACTTCATCTACTACTCAGTCCACTCACCTAAAGACCTAACCACTCTCCTCCTGCAAATCTCCCATGCGCCAAGACGTTATAAATAGACGTCTCGCAGGGGCCATTGCTCATCCACAGCTGGCGTCTATACATACCAAAAACACGACTCGCTATACCGGATTCCAGCGGTCGGTCCCACCATGGAATCCGCCAAATCAGCTGACGACCACGATCTGCCAGACGAGTCGATGACGCGGTGTTGCCGGACCTACATAGGATTTCCCGCAATTGAAGAAATTTCTACCTAACAGACTCGGCTTTTGTAGTAGTATGGCGCATATATTTATTGTTGGTATTCGCTATAAACCACTCGAATTTTAATGTTAACTGGTGGAACAGACGAGTCTTGTTTTTTGAAATGCGGCATCCTACCGCTCGTTCGTGATCATCACTATTGCACAATAGAAAATAATGGTTAAGTGGCTCAGGAACTCTGAAAAGTAGACATTATTTCTTTGACAGGCAAAACAGAAACGGTATCGGCATGCTGACCTTAGGATATTGAATACCAAGGAAATATAAATGCAAATAATCTTGGTCAGCGATCTTGTGAATAATTGAAATACTTGTCGCAGGATGTCAAGGAAGGTTAACATATACGAACATGGCTAATTGTCTTCTGTTGAAACCGATTAGGTACTATGAAATATCTTTGAGTGACCAGTGAGTTTAGTACAAGTGTAGTTAATTTTGGTAGACGTCCAATCCTGCTGGACCAACGTTTGAACATAGAAATGGCAAACTATGCTGTGTTTGTGTTTCTGAGGTGATTGATCAATTCACTTTAAATATTTCCTTTTCTTGTAAGGTAAATTTTGGATTTTTTTCAAGAATCCGGTGTTTCATAAGTAGCTGTGAGTATGTTTTTAAATTAATGTTTCAAATCATGTTTTTTAATGTAAATAACAAAGTCGATAACGGTTTCACTTTTGTATTACCAGAACCATACGCATGTTAGAAAAAATGATATCAGGAACTTTCGGATTATTTCCGAAATAACTACTTTGATTTCTAAAATTGTCTACGACCACTTTCTTATATACTCGTATAAGTTAATTGAAGTATTGCTTCAAGTTGACTAACTTTGTATCTCTTTTTTCTCACTATTTTTATCCGAATGCAAGAAAATTGATGTTAGGTGTCGATGTATTTTCACGATTTATTTAAGTTTAACAAGTTCGCGTAATCGCGTAATAATCAAAGTCATAATCTATAAGAAGCAGAGCCAATGTCACACACGTTCGTTCTACCATTGCATTCTTGTAATACAACCCACACTTTTGACGACTAACTACTAACATTCGGCTTCGACTTAGGCCGAAGATTGTTTTAAAGACCAAAACATCGCCTTCATCTTTGGCCAAAAAATTGAGCTTCTATAGGACCCTAGCTAATAATAATAATATTAGTAATAATATGGAAAATAATAATAATAATAATTATAAACCATCTTTGATTACAAACAAATTACAGATAATATATGTATCTACAATGAACCTATAACAGCTATTCTTAAACTTAAACCAATTACTGCATAAAAATATTTGATGGTAGAAGAGTATACGTATAGTACACATAACTGAAAAGAGGAAAATGAGGAAGAAACCACCACCTAAATATGTAGAATGTATATGCTGTAGAAAAACACATTTAAAAAGCATCATTAAGTAGAGCTTTTAAGTTTCTTCTAAAACTACGTATAGGCAGGCTTTTTGAACTATAATCGAAGCTATTCTACAAGCTTGCATTGTATGAGAAGGGTCGTTTAAAAAGAGATGATCGATGAAGGAGCATTAATGAAGGTGTGTTTTGGATAGGACGTTGATGAACGTTTTTCGTGATGCGAGTCGGTTCTTAAACCATTTGACCATCGGCATTAGATAAGTCAGAGTTCATGTCACCTAGTAATTAAAATGTTAACGGAATCGCCAAAATACTTAAATGAGACCAATGCAAACATTTTCTTTAGGAAGCCTCCAGCCAGATGCTTTCCATAACAGTGCTCGTACCACTACGATGAAAATTATATTCCGGAACTTTAACAACTTCAGTAAATATATTGATAGTTAGCCCAGTTTCAATCACGGCGAAACAGTCGCTCTTATTCAGTTAGCATATCCACAAAATTAGAAAAACCAAAAAAGATAAAACGAACGTTAAGGTGGCCAAATGTCACTGTTTTAAGATTCTCATCCATACTTTACACCTAGTTGATTTCAGTTGCTAGAGTTTGATTGGATAAAACGGACATGAGCGACTTGTTACGAAATTCTTAATTGAGACTGTGAATTGGTTAACTTTGGAACAGCTTAGATATTTCACTGTCTCCGATTTACAAATTCTTAAAAATGTAAAAAAGATGATTAGCCATGCTCGTAGATGAGATTCACAATGTCGATGAATCTAGGAAATTGCAGTCGAACACCTAATTGTGCAAATTTAAAGTTTTGTTGGAGTTTATTTTGGATTTAAGAATATCAATATAAGTTTGAAGAATTGTGCATGACAGACCCCGTCGCTCATCAGTTCCGAGCTAGCAGCCGTCGCGAGTATACACTTGTGCGACTGCGAACCACCCGGACTTACAGTGCGATCCTATTGTGATTTTCATCACGATACGATCGCCATCCACGATGGCGAGAATAGAAAAACTAACGAGCCAGCTGAAGCAGAAGGAGGATAACTTCGCAATGCTTGCTGAGCAGATGAAAAATCTGCAAGAAGCATTCAAGCAGGCGAGGCAAGAGATAGAGGAAGTGAGGGGGAAGCTCCTCAAAGCGAAGAGGAAGGCGAAGAAGACGGTAGAAGAAGAAGAAGGTGAGGACCAGGGAGACGAGGACCAGCAGCCTACGGAAAACAGGGACATGGATACCCAAGAAATCGAAGAAGAAGCCGAGAAGAGGACCGATGACGCAGACTTCAGTGTCGTCACCAGGAAACAAGTGAGAGTTTCCTCCTCCGAAGAAGAAGAAGAACCATCCAGGCAGCCAAAGATGCCAGCTGCCACCAAGAAGAGAGGTCCTAAAGCAACCAGGACCGCCGAGGCCCCCATGGCAGGAACAGGAGTTCCGCCAATCAATATCGAGGGCACCGCTGACTGGTCATCCTTAAGCAGGATGATGAACAATAAGGGGATCCAATTCTCCAAGGCGAGGACGGCGGGTAACAGTGTGAAGGTGTTCACAAATACACCAGCTGACTACCGTCAGCTAGTCGCACTGCTGGACTCCATCAAGCGGCCCTTCTTCACCTATCAACTGAAGGAGGACAAGATGGACCAGAGGGTCATCCGTGGACTACCAAGGGAGATGTCAGTCAATGACATCAAAGAGGATCTAGCGAGCCAAGGTATTGCAGACGCCGAGGTTCAGCAGGGCCACCCCGCCAACTACAAGGGATGTAGTAAGGCCCCGAGGAAAGCTGCTTCTGCCCCCAAAGCAGTCCCCACCACAAATAGGACCTCTTACGCTCAAAAAGCGAAGAAACCTATGTCTACTTCTGCCCCAGCAGCCGCCACTGCTACTGGAACTACTGCGCAGAAGCAACACGGCGATGACAGACTGCTAGCAATGATGCAAGCCATCATAACCCGCCTGGATGCACTCGAGGCCAAGATGCAAGACAAGCAGTAGACCCGAAATGACTACAGGGCAAAACGTAGAATCTCTACGCATTATCTCCTGGAACATCAACGGATTCAGGGCACGGAAACCAGAAATCCAGGAGATACTAGACCAGTACCAACCAGAGGTGATGGCCATCCAAGAAACGAAATTGGATGCTGCCCATAGTCTGACGTTCCCGCGGTACGAGACGTACCGCTACGACAGAAGAGGCAGATGTGGAGGAGTCGCATTACTCGTCAAACGTACCTTGACGAGTCATGTCCTCGACGATGCCGCAGACATAAATGGGGACGGAATCACGGTCCAGGTCCATCACAACCACCTGAGAGACCCAGGAGCACGCATAGTCATCGGAGATCTAAACTGCAAGTCTCCGGCATGGAACAACAAGGTCGAAGACAGGAATGCAAGGCAGCTTCAGGAACACGTCGATGCCCTGGCGGGGGTCATCGTCGGTCCGGAGCAACCAACCTACATTCCATTCGGCCTTGGGCGACCTGCGGTACTGGACATAGCCATCCTCCGCAACATCAGAGAGGAGTTCGAGATAGAGACCCTGGTGGATCGTCGGACCACAATCCGATTTTACTAACACTTGGCACATGGTCTAGAACTCGAGATAGCTTGAGCACCAAACGGACCAAACCATCCGATCAGCGGAGGAACTGGACAACGCAGTAGAGGAGCTGGAGAATGCTGTCCTGCGAGCGCACGAGGACAGCACCCGCTCCGAGACTACGGCAGTTCCTAGACACCTAAATGGTCCAGCACCGCACCATATTAGGCACCTGATCAGGGAGAACAGAAGGCTCAAGCGAGAACATCTCCAACTGTTGACAGAGGAGTCGAGAGTTGCGCGAAACAGAGCATCGCTAGCTCTGAAGAACGCACTCGCGGAACTCCAAAACAGCAGATGGAATGCAGCCTGTGCAGAACTAGAGACCCAGGATGGTACGGCCTGGACTATGCAGCGAAAATTTGGTCGTCAGCGCACCACGATCCCCACTCTTCACGGCCAACGCGGCTTGGCCTACTCCAGTGAAGAAAAAGCCGAAGCATTCGCCGATTCGCTAGAATCCGAATGCAGACTCAATTACCATGAAGACGAGGACGACAACCACGAGGAGGCCGTGGAAGTCGCAGCCGAAATCATGAGGACTCGACCACCTGGCCAGGAGACGGATCACCCCTCCAGTCCAGAGGAAATCCGTCTGATCATCCGCAGGTTGAAGGTCAGAAAGGCGCCAGGAAGGGACGGTATCAACAACAGGATGCTGAAAAACCTTCCAACCAAAGGCATTGCTGCGCTCACCAACATCGCCAATGCCACTCTGAGACTTAACCACTTCCCGCGGCGGTGGCGGGAAGCCCAGGTTATAATGCTCACCAAGCCAGGCAAGGACCGGAAGTTGCCCCAGAACTACCGGCCCATCAGCCTGGTTTCCTCGATGGGCAAAGTAGTCGAAAAGGCTATCGCCGTTTGACTAGAGAAGCAGGCAGAAGAACTGCAACTTCTCCCCCCAGAGCAATTCGGCTTCAGATCCTCCCACAACACGGAACTCCAAGCGCTACGACTGACAGAAAACATCACCAGCGGCTTCAATCTCCAGGAGGCAACCGGTCTCGTCCTGCTGGACGTGGAACGAGCCTTCGATCGAGTTTGGCACGATGGACTCATCGCCAAAATGGAAGCCGCCGGAATCGATGCGAACATGTGCCAACTGATCCAGAGCTATCTAACACAAAGAGGTTCACGGTGAAGATTGGTACATGCCATACAACAAGACGACAGCTGGAAGCAGGCGTGCCCCAGGGGTCAGCCTTAGCCCCCCTGCTCTACAACATCTATACTGACGATGTGCCGAAGACAGCTGACACAATGCTGGCCCTATATGCAGACGACACTGCTATAGCCGCCAAGCATAGACGACCCGAGATCATCCGTAGGAGACTACAGGATGAACTGGACCACATCCAGGACTGGTGCGTGAAATGGAAAATCCGCATCAACGTCCAGAAGACGCAGGCAATCTTCATTCAACGAAGAAGGATTGCAAGACCTCTCGAAGCATCCATCTTCGACGAAGATATCCAGTGGAGCGACAAAGTCAAATATCTGGGGATCGTATTTGACAAGTCCCTCACCTGGAAAGCCCACATAGAAGCTGTCATCGCAAAGACCAGAGCAGCCATGGTTCAACTCTACCCATTACTGGGTAGACACAGCCGGATGCCGCTAGCGACCAAGCTACGGCTGATCAAGGCCATCGCCAGACCTCAGCTCGCTTACGCCTCCGCGGTCTGGGGGTACGCTGCCCCCAGCTACCGCAAGCGACTTGCTGCTCTAGAGTTGAAGCTACTCCGGATCGCCACCAGTGCACCATCCTACGTAAGAAACTCAACCTTGCTTAGAGACCTGCATTGGGACACAATCCACGAGTACATGAGGAAAAAAGCGGAGAAGACCTTCGAGAAAGCTCAGGATCACCCGAACGAGCAGCTACGATTCCTCATGGACTACGATCCGGACGAGAGGCCTCGCAACCGCAGAACCAGGTACCCTAGACCAAGGTCCCAGTTGGCACCCGCTAACTGGAACCTTGACTAGGAGACTAGGAGAACCCGCGGTTGCTCCCCCCCCCCCCCCCACGGCGTGGATGCAGAGGACCAGGACCCACCGGGACCAGGACCAACCAGGACCAGGACCCGCCACGACCAGGACCCACCAGGACCAGGACCCTTCAGGACCAGGACCAGGAACAACATATTGGTAAGAGGACTTGAAACTCTTGATTTTTCGAAAACAAGAGTTTCAAGAGAACCTAGCAGACCCTCTATCGATGATCGCTTAACGACATCGATAGAATGTGCGAGGTAAAGGGAACCAACCCGGCGTTCCCAGAGACTGAAACACATGAGGAGACGTTGTAGCAGACCGCAGGTCACGCACAACACATGGCCTACCGAGACGCTGATGAGTCGGGCCACGCGGAGGTTTAGGGTTTAGTGGATATTAGGTGGTCTCCTCAAGACAACCTGGAGTCCCACACACGCCGTAGCTCGGGCTATGGTATGGTGCGCAAACGCATTCCCCCCTCACCAAAAAAAAAAAAAAAATGACAGAGTGCTTTATTTAAAATTTGGTTCAGACTCTCTCATTATGATTGGAGCAGCTTATGCATTTCAAAGTATCATTTGAACACTCTTTTAGACGGTGATTACCACTACAGTTTGGAGAAACAACATGTAATTTACAGTTTTTCTTAATGTGACTTATAAGCAATGACATTCTCTAAGATGGTCACTGACAGTGCAGTTGCCCCAGCCAACATATAAAAACCCGCGAGAGAGTAGAGTAGACATTAACACTGAGTAACAGTTTTCAAGACAGTAACATCCAGATTCCAGATCACCTAGATCGTTGACTGACAGTATTATTCTGCAAGATCCCGTCGTCACACTATTTTTTGACTAACTTAACGTTACGAACAAAAAATTAGGGATTCAATAATTTAGTATTATGCACAGTTTCTGGGTCATATGCATCACGAGCTTATCCATAGAAGCACCCTATTCATTTTAAAACTATTTTCTATTTCCTTTACCTCACCCAGAGTTTAAGGTCACTTGGATTCGTACTGGTTTGAATATCCTTAATTATAGCATGATTTGGGATAGATATGTTATCTTATTTGATCATCACACCAGTTGATGGTTTGTTATTGTTAGTTTTTGCTTCTATAGAGTATGAAAAACCATTGCCACTTTTTGTATCACCTTGACATTTTTCTGCTGAGGCTGTAGCATAGGAAAGATTCATAGATGAAATTCTGTCTTTCGGTGAATCGTAATCAGATTTCAGTTCAGCATTCAGATTATTTAGCAGATCAATGGATCTGGAGAACTTCAAAGTCCGAACCAGGGAAGTCCAAAAGGGGTTTAAGATTGGCTGTGCAGCTCCTGCACTGCCAATAACGAACAATTTCGCTGCAGTTTCGAAGCATTTGGAACAACTCTCACTGTCACATCAAATCAACATCTTAAGAATACTTGGTCCGCATTTAATATAATTGAGGGATTCTCCACTGTAGAGGTTGCCAACCACTTGATTACTCTCCAAAAGAAAAGCCCCCTCTGCATTACTCATTATCAACTGCTCAGGTTTGAAATTAGCTCACCATATGAATAAAGCTGTCAACCACCGGTCAGCTAACAAAAGTTAAAGGCCAGCTATGGTCAGAATGCAGACGATATTCTAACGTCATCTGGATTATGTATACTGAGCTAGGTAGAACAGAACTAGATCAAATATTGAAGGAAAAGGTGAACCTAGCTGTTATTTTAACTGCAGTAATAGGTAATATCCAATTTTCCTGCTGGACGCTTTGTTGTAATCTGGAGTTTTTTTTAATTTAGATCTCTTAATTCAGTTTTCGGTTTAGGGCATCCAAACTAAGACAGAAACTTAAGTTACTTTATACTTATAACCGACATTCCTGAATCAACATTTTAGATTAACGAATCATGCATACGAATTCCTAATGTATGACATTTAACAAATAGTTGTTATACCTACCTATAACAATACTTGTAGTTTGGTAGGAGGTATGGGATTAGTTTTAGAGTCTTGACATTGCTGGTCGCTAAACAAGTGCATTCCACTGCACCGAACCAAAGTTTTTGGTCTCGCTGGGAAGTAGTGAGGAGAGGCGACGAGAAATACTCACATGCATTCTGGGCTGTATCCGACTGGTGCACTTTTCCATGCACAAGGTGTAGGTGCTGTAAGTTTACGCATGTGATGCGGCTGTAAACCCAGAACAAAGTATGAGCTCATACTTTTTGACAAAAACAGACTAAAAACGCCGAATTCCTGGTTAACTTTTGATCAGATAAAAAGGTGATGATTCATTTACTCTAGTAGCTATTCTGATACAAGTGATTTCACAACTGTGGCTGATTATAGTAGAGATCATAATTGGTTGAAAATCAGATCACATCTCGACATTCCAATAAAAATTTGCATTTATACTGTAATTATAAAGATATTGAATAGATCCGCGCACTTCATGCCGTCACATAAGTATGCGCTAAGGTTTATCCACCACTCAGAATGTGTCATTCCAATTGCCATAATTATGGATAAAATTATACCTGAACTATACATAGAAAACATAAGCATTATTTTGTGGAGAGTTATAGATATTGTAGATATAATAGAATGAGGAAACAATGAGCCGTATTCATAAAAGAGAAGTATATCCTCGGAAGCATAAGGTAAAAGTATAAGGCCTTGCTTCGGAGAAAAAGGTAGAAGTATAAGCATATCCTTGTTTCCATATTCATAATGATTACCTTATACTCGCGAGAATATCCTCCAAGAAGAAGTGAAAGGTTGACTGTTATTTGTATCTTGAGCGACATGTCCTGACTTGTTCCAGCTTATAGTTGACGTGGGAGTTCGTTCACTCAGCATCACTGACAGTTGTACTCCAGAACTTACACAGACCGTTCCGGGTTTTTACTGGATACAGTTTTTTATCAAATTAATAAGTCATTATCCTCAAGTGATGAGGATAATGGCAACGACCTGCAGTTCATCGCAGATGAAATTGCCATTGCTCCCATTATTTTGCAAAAGTCACAAGTTCCAAAAATAAAAATGAGAAAGGACGATGCCTTGAAGATGTTGAAAAAATACGAATCAATATTCGGTAAACCATTAGATACTAAAGGCTTATTAATAAAAATCAACAACATGAAAACAGGATTGAAGAAAAAAACTGATCTAAAAAAAATTGGTAATAAAGCAATTAAATTGTTAGATTGGGAAAGAAAGTTGCTGAAAGCTATGGAAGGTGACTTTAATCCTACAATTGGGTAAATTAGAGGTGCCATTCAGGTTGGTAGTGTCCAAGAAGAAGGAAGTGAACTATATACTGAGCGCAGTGAGCAAACAGTTAGTATTACAGCGCCAGCAATTCAGAAAACATTGCCATCAAAAAGAAAATTAGTAACAGAGAAATAAGAAACTGAGGAAACCAAAGGATTAACTACAAAAGAACTACAACGTCTAGTGCTGTTACAGCAGTACGAAACGAGTATTATAAAACGAAATTAGAAATGATGCGGCGTCAGATGCCACCTGTAACTTATGTTGTTCACAAAAATAAAACTTATTATAACTTATAAATATACTTTGATCAGTAAAACTATTTGTTATAATACTCAAGTTTCTTCTTATTTGTTGACCTAGTTGGCGGAGAGGAAGTCATTCTCATGATTTCCTTCATCTTCATCTGGGTCTTGTTCAACTAACTCAAAGTCAGGATCGCCCAAGCTCTTCGCAAAATTATGGAGTACAATACAAGCTATAATTAATTTCGGCACATTTTCCAACTTTACGCGGCAAACATACTGTAGGGTAGGAAACCGGCATTTCAGTTTGCCGAAACAGCGTTCAATTATAACTCTTTCTTGTTTTACAAGCTTATTATAATTTATTTCTGCACCTGGAGTAGGATTTCTGAAGATAGTCATAAGGCATGGCTCAACACCATAACCGTCATCGCCAAGTAGTACAACATTCGCTTTATTTATTAGTTGTGATCTAGTTTGTGAATTTCTGCATATTCTGGAATCATGCACTGATCCAGGCCAACTAACATCAACACTTGTGAACATCTCTCTGGCATCACAAGGTTGATATACTCATCTCCATGGCGATTTGGTTTCAGGATTCCTATATGTGTACAATCAATTACAACAATTGCTGTCGGAAATTTATACATGCTTTGCCATATCCATATCCAGGCAGCAGCGGTGGCCGCAGTAGTAGACTCTTCGGTCTCCTGATCAGCCGCCGTGGGCTGTGCGGGTTCGAGTCCCGTCCCAGGAGAAATTTTTCTCTTGGCTATGGATGTTGTGATTGTCCGTAGGTGGTAGATGGTCTCTGACTATCGAACGCGGAGGTATCACCCGGCGGTTCTCGTAGGCGGAGCCAGAATGTGTGCATGTTGCATGCACACGTGTTCCCTCGCAGAGTCCGTGTGGCGTCCCCCCTTTCCCATGTATCCCCCTATAGCCCAACGGTACCCAATGGGTGCTTAGGCCTTAGGCCTTCGTGGTAGTTGGAGTATATAAAAAAAATATCCGCTTGGCCTCCATCAGTTCATGGTTGGTACTTGGAAACTTGATCCATTCGTTCGACTGTGCAACTATGCTGTTCACAACTCTATCCACAGTCCGAGATACCGTTGCTTGACTAACACCAAGTTCCTGACCACTATCTTGTTGATATCCAGAGTCACCGAGGTAGCGTAGACATGTCTTCATTTTATGAATACATGAAAGTGCTCCTCCTCGAGTTTTCTCATTCTCAACTAAAAATCTGTCCGCAAGCCATTGTACATTTGCTTCGTCGAACCGACATAATTTTTTGAAGTCACTACCAAGTGAAGGTGAACGAGGTTTGTACGTTTTAACATCCCTAACATCCACAATTTCCGCCATCATTGTTTGACCACCTTTCGTTACGAAGTTGAGTCTGCTACTGACCACACTCAGAATTTTGAAGGATATGCTTCCTATGTCAAGTATAAGGTGAAGATTATGAATAACCTTTTACTTATATCACTGCTTTGAAGGATATGCTTACACTCAAAAACAAAAGCATTTAGTTCAAATTATTATAAATAAAATGTGGAGGACTTCCTTTAAAATTTGCAAGTTTGTTTTATGAATACGGCTCAATTAAGGAACCATAAATCTTCAAATTTGAACCAGAAGTCTAAATGGTCCTAGGGATGTCGGCTTTGACATAATTTGGGGTAATAAAAGTGTTACAGAGAGTGCCGTATTACTTAATCCTACAACCATGTTAGGAGAGTAATCTTAATTTATTTGTGCCAGATATCTGGCAGGAACGGTCTTATTGTAATCCGATAGTCGTAAGACGGATCTGCCCTTCCCACGCAGCTTTATAAAGCCTCCCTTTCGGATGGACATTGTGTACTAAAGCCGGAGACACTCCACCTCTACTTCTTGTGGACCTAGCTGCTGAAAGTCTAAGTGGATAGGTAAGTCCGTGTTTGGTTGTTCCTGTTCCTAAAATTTACTGTTACAAATTTGCTATACTAATATGCTGAGTGACAGAAAAGGTAAACACCTACGTATCTTTATTATTAGAATTCAAGAAGTTTTTACATATCGATTTATCTTTCCATGAACAACAAGTAATAAGATGGTTAGGTTTTTCTGCTAAGTTCTTGTGCTGGCTGCGTGTATTGTTTGGTGATAAAGAAGAATTCAGTTTTCGTACATTTACAGTGTCAGTTAAATAATAAACTTCGTGTAGCTTATTGAGAAGCCTTTTTGAGATTGCTCAAAATGCCTAGAGTGTGTAGAATTCTCAGTATACTGCAGTGTGAACGAGCGTGAACTCAGGAAGGCCGAGGACAGCGAGCGAGGGGTTGTGGATGTCCCAGAGGGACCACAGAGCGACAAGACCGCCGGTTGGCTTTGAGAGAAAGATTCAGTAGTACTCGAGCGATCGCTAATCAGTAATTTGAAGAGCATGGAAGGATGGTTGGTATGCGCACGGTATATCGCCGAAACGACAGTTTGGCCTTTTTTCTTATCGCCCACATTGGATGCTACACAGCTGAACATCGGCGTAACCGTTTGCTCCGGTGTAGGGAGAGAATTCTATGGGACAGGGAATGGAATCAGGTGATCTTTAGTGGTATGACGTGCTATTGCTTATGGTAGCAGATCACCGCTAATTTCATCAGAGGTAATATGATGACCCGACGCTATATTCAGGAAGTAGTGGAGCCTCGTTTTATTCCATACCTAAACACTATCCGATACCCGATTTTTCAGCAAAACAATGCCAGACCGTATGTTGCCAGAGCATTGCTAGCCTTCATGGATCAACATCGCATCAACCGTCTACCTTGACCACTACGATCGCCTGACCTATCTCCAATTGAACATGTCTGGGACATGATATGACGCATTCTCTTGAATTTGCAACACCTTCCACAGACTTTAGCAGCTCATACGCACGAAGTTGCAGTAGCCTGGAATGAGATACCCCAACAGGATATCTCAGTATGTTTTGTGACTCTATTAAGAATGTAGGAGGTTGAAAATGGCAGCTATAGGATAAGTTCATAAAATGAGACTTTTCAAGATTAAGTATACCTGCACCGTATGTCTTTCTTAGGTAGAAACTATTTCAGATGTTGGACTACCTGAACGGTTTTTTAGAAGGCGGTAATATGCGGAAGTTTTTCCTAGGTACAACTTATTTGATCACCAACTTTATTTGCAAGCTTCCTTGAATGTGCTGTGATATTTTTGACCTCAGATAAAATAATGGTTCAGCCGATTGCTATACCTACATCAACTGGACTAATTTTCCACTGATAGCTTGTCTTCAATGATACGTCATGTGATATCCATTGAATAGTACTCAATAGTAACGATTTTCTACAATTTCTTCAAAATGGCTATATCTCAAAAATAGTGCTCAATCGGATAAAGACATAGATTTTCTATCACCCCTTTTCGTTTGGTCATTGACTTTTAGGATACCATGTATACCATTTCGTCAAGCACAATAACAAAATTTTGCATATCTTGAAGGATTTCTAAAAATGAAATTAAAGTATAGCGACATGCTTACCATTCTTGACGAAGATTAAGAATATCCAAAATTCATTCTTTTTTTTTTGAGCAACGAAAAAGCTAAATGTATTTTTAAGCAAGTTTTGCTTGTCAAATATCTAAAAACAGTAGACATATTTACTATACAAAAGATCATTTATTTTATATTAATTATAAATTTGGGAACTATAGTTTCCGAATCTTATTAAAGTTAATTTATTTTAGTGCATCAGTGGAACCAATTAAGCTCAATTTCTGGTGCTTTCAATCACATTTGGGTCTAGTAAATACAATAGTGGGACACTATGTTATTTCTTATTTGGTGTTAAGTGGCAGTGTAACTTTATGCTAAACTTCGCCCCCTAATAAAGACGATTTATTACCATTACCGTACGCCAACATTTTGTTTTCGAATTCTTGGAGAGCTTTCAAGGATAGTCAAAACGTATTTGTGAAATTTGGTAACAGATCTATAGTATGATTCTGGGATTCGAGTCAGCCTACTTAACTCCATCTTTTTGACGCAATAGGTAGATGAACGAATCCAATACCGCCATTCCACATGGATTATGGTTATCGGGAACGGTAAACTCATATTGAAATTGAATTCGGGTTATCGAACGTAGCGAGAAATATTGTGCATCTCGTTGATCTAATCTGATTTATTTATTTTACATACTGATTGCTACGAACGTTAGACCAGTTCACATATAAACAAATTTCGTTAATTCAGTATCGGAAATCAGTGTTTACAAGAGCGAAACAGGAAGTGAGATCAGAGATAAGCCCGTTTCAAGTGGTTTCTCTGATGCGTACTCTGCATCCCGAATTTGGTGATTTCTGGATATGTACTTTGTAATAACTACTTTAGCTTAAATATACACCTAGATCTACTAACCGTTTTTTTTTACTTTTAAGGCTGCCTGAGTGTCCAGGTACATTATTACCCATTTTGACATAGAGGAAAGGAACCAAATTTGAGATACTTTTTTTTTCAAAGGAAAAATAAAGTACTTGTTGTTTTAAACGACCGTATATTTTTAAATATACTTGCGATTTGATGTTTCTAGCATACTCTAAAATAAAAAAATAATATTAAAAGCATTTTTAACCGACAAAAAGTATATTTTAAAAAAAGTAAATATTGTTTTGTGAATTTACAGCTGGTTCTCTAATTTGCAGAAAATGCAAATGAAAATTTTATTGGTAATCTCTTCACAATCTTTGTGTCCATCTACTACAATGGCGATATTTTGCCCATTTTCACCCTTCTTATCTTCGGAAAATCGACCCGTACAAAATAAACATTCAGCATCGCTTTCATGTTGCTTCCGCCTGAAGATAAATCATCCAGCTTAAGGCTTCCGCTGCATTATGAACTTGATCTGGATGGGGAAGGTATCTATACAAATCCATTTGAGGCTTTTAAATAATCCATCTCCTTATTCTTGTGTTTCCAGGCATCTGCATCTTGAAACAGGGCCCTAATTTGAGAGAGTCTCAAATTCGGAAAACTTGAGTATCTCTAATTATTAATTTTCCGTTAAAAAGTTTACACAAGCATATTTAGGTTATTTACCTAATAAAATCACAATATAGTAAAAGAAAGTGAATAAGGTATTTCTAAACTACTAAATTTATATCAGACAATTGTTCTAAATAACTTACCTTTAGTTATCACTTTTCTCACACTATTATACACTCAAGAAGTAACAAGTTGTGATGTCACAGCAAACCATATGCAAAACTAAACTGTAAACACATGTAGATACTACCGCGTCTTAGGGCCGTATCGTCAGTCGTCCCTACAATTGTAGGGCGCGTTTATGGCCTCCTTGATTGTCATACTCCTTTCTCTCCTTCAAAACTTTCTAGATTACACTTGTCCCGTATCAGCGTCAGCGCTCTCCTATTGTGAAGATATGTTTTCTTTTTAAATTGTAGAAAGTTTCAGGCTGATAAAACATGATATAACTCAAAGCAAGCACAATTTGATGCAAATAGATGTTTGTGACACCTCAAAATAGAGCGCTGACACGGAGAAGTTGAAAACTATGACAATCAAGGAGGCCATAAACGCGTCCTACAATTGAGTCCCCTATTTCCAAAAGCGGCTAAATCCATATTTACGAAAAATGATGTGGGTGCTGCCATCTCATAGTCAAAGGTTCTAGTAATATACTGTAATACATACTTGTTTACAAAATGCGGCAAAATCCATATAAATCAGCACACTATTTCAGTCTTATTTTCAAATCCGGCTAAAGCTGATTCGTGTTTTATTACAAAAGTGGCTATATCCTTGGTTTTACCAAAACCGGCTACATCCACTGCTACACCAACTATTATGCTCTTGTTTATGAACAAAACCGGCTAGATCCTGTTGACCTGTGTATTATATAGGATTCAATGCGCTACAAGTAGATGTCTGCTCGCAATGCCTTGAATACAGAGAAATGATCAAAAGAGAGAAAGATTTGCAGGTAAAAAACGATGGTCAAAGTGATGATCATTTGACTGCCAAAAAAACTTAGTATTACCGAAAATTCCTGATCAAATAACATATTACAAAAGGCAACTGTATCTTTACAACTTTACTGTTGTCATAGGTCATAGGATCATCAAAAGTAAAACTTTTAAAAGAAAATGTTTATATCCATACATGGCTTGAAACAGAATGTCATAAGGGATCGAATGAAATCGCCTCAGCGGTTTATGACACTTTAAACAAAATCAAGATTCCTGAGAATGTGAAAGAGATTAGACTGGTATCAGATGGCTGCACTGGGCAGAACAAAAATAGTATTGTTCTGTCTATGTGCGCTAAATGGATGTTAGAAGCTCCGAGCCATATCGAAAAACTGCAATTGATATTTCCGGCCACTGGCCATTCTTTTTTACCTCCAGATCGAGTTTTCGCCTTGATAGAAAAAAAGATAAAAACTTGACACAATAGTCAAGCCTGAAACGTTTTATAATATTTTCGAAAACCATGGTACTTTAAAAAAATTGGGACAGGACTGGCATATTCAAAATTGGAAAAAGGAGGCCGCAAATGTCATCAAGTCACCAACCTCACTCCATTTACAAATCAAATCATGAAAGCGGTTGATACTGACTCGTTCAAAAAATCCGCAAATCATGGTAAGGGGTGAACCAAATTACCAGTCTGATGTGAATAAGGCTAAAGGCATCTGCAAAAGAGGGAAGAGGACATCGCTCATGCCCCCAGATCCCCAGAAAACGTTTGTATAAATAACTTGAAAATAAATCCCAAAAAACTAAAGAATGTTGATGAACTTTTGACAAAACATTTTGGAACGGCGTGGAAGCAAAAAATTAAGAATTCGAATTGGAATACTATAAGACTGTTATGGATAATCAACAAAGTTTAACACAAGCAGAAAAAAATTATGATGATAATAGTGTGTGCTTTGCTAATACCGAGTGTAGCTTTGAAGCTGATGTATGATTTTTATTTTCGTTTTTAACAAAAAGGACTTTCTACTTCTCAAGTTGAGTTTTAAGTTGGTGTACCCTAAACAGTTTACAAGAAAAAATGTATGATTTTCTTTTTTATTCCTTTTTGTTATCTAATGAGGAAAGAATTCACACAAACTTCGTTTCAATACCGGGTAAATCCTAAGTTCACATTCAAACTCGGGTAGATCCATCCCTAGCCCCCCCTCCCCTACTGACATATAAAACAAAAAATATGTTTTATTTTCAAAAATCCTTTATTGTGCTACAGACATTAATATTACGGTATTACTGACTCACAAACTTACAAATAGTAAGAATTACAGTTTTTCGCCTTTTTCTTAATACCTTCAATTTTGGATATAGCCGCTTTTGGAAATAGGGGACTCAATTGTAGGGACGACTGACGATGCGGGCCTTAGTTCACGACTTTTGGTATTACTAGAAGATGGTGCTACAAAGATACAAAGTTACACCACTGTTTCAAAATAGGCGCTTGTCTCAAATTTGGTTCCTTTCCTCTACTGTCGTAACCAATAAATTAAAACAAACACAAAAATAATTTCACTAACCTTCGTGCTGTTCAGACTCCTTAAATTTACAAAACAAAAAATGTGAAAGGAGCAAATTGGAAATTAATTTCAAGCCTAGCAGTAAAAACATTACTAAATAATTGTGTTCATAATTTCTGTTCCTATCTGTTGGCCAGTAGACACTGGAGCTGGGCAGATATATATTTCAGGAAAAATGGGTATTATTGCCCATTGGTTAAGTTAATGCATATAAAATCAAATCATCATTTTAGACGTAACTTAAAGTATTATATTTTCTTACATGTAAGAAAAGGTTCTTAAGAATAAGAATTGGATAGCTTATCACAGCTCACGGTTAGTTAAGATAATCCAAAGTCACGTTTGACAGATATTGTCATAAACTATCTCTATTCCTTAAAAAATATGAATATTAATACTATTATTAATGCCTTTCCTCTAACGGTTTTACAAAGTTTTCAAAGTCCTAACTATGAGTACTTACAACGATTACATTCACTGTTGATAAGAGAAGGTCAAAAAATGCATATCGAGACGCGACCAAAATTAGTTTTTTTGTCTTTTTCGGAGGTTGTATGAAATGAGAGTTTTTTTCTTGTTTTTAAAGAGAGGATTCGCTTTTTAAGGTTCTTAACACGCTTTTATTAGCTTTTCCTGTGTGTATGCATGTAACGGAATCTTTCAGCATAATTTTCACCAATTTCCAGAAATTTGATTAACCTCAAACTTCGCACATGTGTCAAGGACCGATGGCAAAGCAATAATTTGGTAATAGTTTTCCATTATCCTTATTAGGACCGTCAGGATGGATCAATTCTTTTATAGATCATCTGAGAGCTAGCGCGCGATCTGCACATGCGTGCAGTTTCGGAATTACTCTTTGTTGGTTTGCGCACTCGGCACAGCACAACGGAGACAGATACTTTTTCAAGGTAGTGCATTTTCACTTTGTTCATTGCGAATGTTGCCATTAATCCTGAGTTGGGCTTCGACCGTGCACAAGATGCAAGGTTGTACAAACGATCATGCAGTCATTTATCTAGGCTCGCGACTGTTTGCTGCTGGACAAGCTTATATAACACTTAGTCGCGTAAAGGCTGCTACACGGCAGGGCCGCCGGGCAAGCCGCCGGCTAAGCCTCCGTACACCCGGCGGCATACAAAGCCGCCTTCCTTGCCGCGCAAAGGAGCCGCCGGGGTGTGCCGGCGGGTTACGCGGCTTGCCGGCGTCACTTCGTTCCTGGCATTCGAGCGGTTTGTGTGTTTAAACAAATTAAAATGTCGTTTAATTGGGACGAGGAAGCTGTGCTGCTCTTAATTGAAAAATTTCATGAAAATGATATATTATGGAATCCCAGAAATGCAGACTATAAGAATAGGAACAAACGAATGGACGCCTTGAACATAATTGCAATTGTATTTGACATTGATAAAGGCGAAGTAGAGAGAAAGTTAAAAAATTTAACCTCTCATTATTTTTGGGAAAAAAAGAAGTTCGAACAGTTGCACAAATCTGGTGCAGGCATAGACGATGTACAGAAACCCAAAAAACATGCTATTGCGCAAACGCTGACACCCCACATCATCTTTTTTATACTCTTCTATTATTACAGTACCGTTCCGCCATTTTCTATTTTGTAAACTTGGGTGCAACCAAATCCTTCTCGTCCTTTTGTATTTTTTCTTATTAAAATAAAAATTACAACTGCGGCGGCTGTGCTGATGAGTTCCTTATTCATTTTAACCAACCAGCCATAAAATATGCACTTCACTAGCGTTCTATGTGACAGTCACAACCGGAATGATGCTTGGCGGCTTTGCGCGGCTTGTGCCGGTGGCTTCTATTGCCGACGGCATAGCCGCTCCGCATAAACCCGGCGGCATTGCCGCCGGCACTGTGTGTAATAGCTTTAAGATCTTCAGACAATATTCGGATTGAAGAACTTGCTCTAAGCTAACAAGAAAAAACTCCATGCAACAGTGCAGCTTTTTCGAAATATTCTGCAATCAATTTGTTTAGCTAGTCTGGTTAAATCGTTGTTATTTCTACAAATATCGTTTTTTATCCGGGTTTATTTCAAAATATTCACAATTGACTGCTTAATGGAAATCAGTGATGTTTTATTATGTTAAACCGAATACACATGAGAATTATTCTAGTGCAACATCCCAATGAAAACCAATGTATACGTCTCACTTTGACACCCTGCAGTGACAAAAAATGGGCTAGGATTACTTGCCAAATACTTTAAAAATTTCATTATTTTAATTTAAGTTCCTCAAGTTTCTGCAGTATCAAAGGGTAGTAATTTTTTATTATATTCAGTAGAGCATAGAAGACTTGAACACTTAAGTATTCACAATTTGCATTGTGGAAATGGCGAATCCCCACGCAATACGTCAAGATCTTTCCCAGGAACAGTTACATCTGTGGACTAGGATACTGGAAGGTGATTGGCCCATAGGAATTACCAGGAACGGGGAACCTACTTAGACTTCCTAAGAAACCGGCTGCCTAATATGTTGGAAGATGTGGTACATGGATATGGCGAGACAATATGGCTACAACGGCATGGTTGCCTAGCACACTACTCTCGGTCTGTCCGTCATCTCCTAATCAACATTATACGGGAAAGTGGATCGGACGATTTCATCCTACGCATTGACCACTAAGATCTTTCGACCGAAGTCGTTTGAATTTTTTATATTGGGATTGCCTTAAAGCTAAGGTCTATCAAACAGAGCTGATTTCTGCACAGCTTAGCTATGAAGCAGCTCTCCTGTCAGGGCCAGAAACGGCGGAAAAAATCGCGTGTGAATAGCTCTAGTCGCCAATGAAAGATGTTTTAGTGTTCAGTAGCAGCCGGTGTTGCCACGTATCATGCCAGCGGCCGCAGATCGGCAATCCTGGAAAGATAGTAGATACTTCGATATGATCTAGTGTAGTTTGCGTGAATCAATAATAAAAAGGAGTATGTTTGACCAAAATCGACGGATTACTATTTATTTATGGAAGAGCTTCAAAAAAGTTTGTGATGGTGGAAGTATTTACAATAAACGGAAAAATAGTTACTTTTGCTATATATTCTACGCTACTGCGATATAATCAATCCATTGCATTTTCATATAAGCAGTGCTAATAGCACCAGACAAATACAACCTTCACTCAATCACAAGAATT